>CAXAMN010023806.1:1605321-1670858 GCA_963970005.1 Durusdinium trenchii
GAATGTCCTGTGAGCTTTGTTCAAAGCTCACGAGAGAACGTGATTGGAGGGGATAACCCCGTGCAACAGGTATATGGCACTGACCCCTCTATAATTTCCAAAAATACACCATTGGTTTCAATGAGGTTTCATAGCTTCAAGGAGACCCTCCAACAAATCTCCCCCCGGATCAACCCGAAGTTTTGTATGAGCACTAGCAGCTAATGACTCCCAGCATACATACATTCCTGGAATTTTGAGATGTGATGTTACCTCCTGGAGTTCTGAGCAGTGGACGGTGGGAGGTAGCCTGACGGTTTTGAAAAACCACCGCACGGTCCCGCACGGTAGAGGACTGCCATGAGTGACCTATGTACCGCACGGTAGAGGAAGCCGAGCGTAGGGAGCTGGGTAGCAAGGGAGAGGCCCCGTGCGAGAAGACAGACACGTCCGCAAGTCACCTGATTTCAGATGTGAACCCCTGAACAGACCCATTGGCCCTGCAGAACCTGGGGTTGGGGGTGGGGGTTGGGGGGGGGGGGAAACGTCTTGGGTTTCTCCCCAGAGGCCGGTCACCTGTTCCACCGTTCTTCCCATCCAGCCACGGCCACGCACCACCACGCACCAGACGAAGACGGCCACACACCACCGTTCCAGCCGGGGTAGGTCACCTATTGCCACAAGAAGCTGGCGCTGCGTTGCTTTTGGCGTATTCGTTCCCTCGGGCTCCTCGACGTCCAAAGCCAACGAAAGGCGGCTCGAGCAGCGAGCTGAGCTGCGCGAGCTGCGGGAGCCGGTCACTGCAGTGCCCAAATTCGGAGCAGATGAGGACGACTTGGAGCCTCCCAACCAAAAGACACATGCAAGTGGACAAACCTGTGTGTGGTATTCGGATTTCGGGGTCTTTTGAGGGGTCCAACTGTTCCACGTAAGCATGGTTGGAGGAAGTGTTTGATCTCGGATCGAGGATGGTTCCTTTTTCGCTCGCAAAGACCGCTGGTGTGGGCCACCTTCGCCACAGCCGAGAGACCTCACTGCCTGGACCAGCTTCATCGGAGTGACGGGTTGGTCTACCGATTCGGTCATCGGGTGCAGCTCCGTGGTCGCCGGTCGCATGCTGGCAGCTGCACACACACCATTTTGGACACCAATGCCCGTGAAGAAAAAACGCATCGTCTTCTTTCTGCAACTGGATAGACCTGGCCGATAGACGGTGAGGACTCCAATATACCGTGAGGTACCGGACCTCTTCATTATGGGGGTTTTATGAATGAAGAGTCTAGAGTCTACCAAGAACCAAGATATAACATGATATAACCAACACAAATCGGTTGGACAGATGGATTCTCCAAGCATCCACCGTGTTTTTTTCCATCCCAGCGCATAAACAACTCGGCATGGAGGTCATTTGTTGGGGAACGTGCGGCTTTGGTCGAGTTTTCGGGCCGGAATCGATGCCTGAGGAGATGGATCCATGGTCATAACGGCAGTTCGACGTTCGCCTGAACCCGAACCCCCAAAATTGAGTGATGATTCTGGATTCCGATTCAGACTCATGAGTCTCTAGACATCTAGTCAAATCTAGTCCTTGCATATTTACTGAATCGCGCGCAATCTGTGAGTACTTGACTTGGGAACCATCTGCAGTCTTCCCAGTCACGTTGCAGTCTTCCGGTCTTGACTCACTGGCAGTCCGGTCCGAGGGAGAGCTACAGTTACTTGCCCCATGGCTGGTGGAGCCTCTCTCGTCGCGAGTTTCGATACCGTGGCCAAAAGGACGGGGTCGAATTGGGCCTGGGAACGATGGGTCAAACTCACTCACGCGGCTTTTTTGGCCGAAGCGAGACGCCAAGCCAAGCTTCCCACTGGGTTCGGGAGAAATCGTCCAAAGCCGGTTTCATGGGCCTGAATGAACCGTAAATAGCCAGATGCTTGGAACTGATCTCTGTTTGTTGGTGCAGGAGATTTCTAGTCGAACTTCCGGACATTTCTGCCTGTTTTTGTGCAGCCTCGGCATATTCCTGCTGAAATCGGGGAATAGGAAGACATAAGAACGCTTAGGAACCGCTTGCTGAATGAACATAATCTATCTAATATATATATATAATATATATATATAGAGAGAGAGACGATTCTGTGTTGAGACATCTATGAGCGTCATTCTGTTTTTTCTTGGTTAGTTCTCTTTAATGCTCTAAAACATGGCTTCTTTTTTTGTTGCGATTTTCAGCTTTCAATCTTTGTTTTGTCTGAAAAGCTACACAAAGAAGTAGCTTCCGGGACGTGAGCACGGGGAAGCCCAAAGAGTTGCCCCGGTTGAACTGGGGGGCCTTGCGTCAATGTTGATGGAGCAATTTCAGACACTTGGCATCCACAAAGCACAAACACATCCAAAAACTGGTGACTGCTAGTGAGTTTTCCCTAGAATTATAAAAAGCTTTTAATGGACAGAGCCTGTTTTCCAAATCTAAAAAATTGAAAAAAAGTCAATCCCAAAAGTCAAAGTCAAAAAAAATCAAATCAGAAAATTTCAGAAAGTCAAAAAAAGTCAATTTGCCCAGATCCGACTTTTTTTGACCCTTTTTTGACTTTTTTTTTTCCCGACTTTTTTGCTTTTTTTTGATATTATTTTTGACTTTTTCGAGCTGTGGTCTATTAGTCTATGGTTGACTCTTTTTTTGACTCCCTTGACTCCAGTAATCCGCCCGGCAAGGAGCCATTTGACATTTTTTTTTGACTCTTTTTGTTGACTTTATTTTTTTTTTCGACTTTCTTTTTTGTGTTTTTTTTGGCATTTTTTTTTTTTTTGATTTTTTTTTTTTTTGACTTTTTCGAGCTGTGGTCTATGGTTGACTTTTTTTTGACTTTTTTTTTTCGATATTTTTTTTGTTTTTTTTCCCTTTTTTTCGACTTTATTGACTGACTCTTTTTTTTTTGACTTTTTCGAGCTGTCGTCTATGGTTGACTTTTTTGTGACGTTTTTTCGACTTTTTATTTATTTTTTCTTTTTTTGACTTTTCAATTTGTTTTTTTTAACTTTGACTTTTCCAGTTGACTTTTTTTTGACATTTTTTTGTCTTTTTTAATCACAGATTCTGGCCTTACCATATGAAAGTTTTTTTTAATCCTAGAATCAGTGGTAGACGTTTCAGATTCCTTCAACCCAGATTTCTCCTCTCTTCACCACCTGTGAGCATCCCAATCTCTTCTGCCCAGGTGGACCATTTTCCCTTTCTCGATCCTTTTTTGGCAGTCTCAACGTCTCATCCTGCGCACGTCTCCCCTACCTCCCGCGCCCGACAGGACCTGCAGGGTCGGCCGGATGGCTTTGGGGAGTGGCAAGATAGCTCCTACCACGGAGAGGCCCGACGCGTGGCGCGAGGCAGCCACTCGTGGCGCCTGGCAGTCGCGTGGCGCCTGCGGGGCTCGCGGAACGGTGTTGGTGACGCTGGACGGTCCGTGCGCCCCTTGTTCCGTGGTGACGCCTCGATGGGCATCGTCCCGATGTACGCATGGTCCGTTGCGAACTGGATCGGAGCACACGGACCCCCGTTGCCAGGTCTTCAATGGAACCTGGGTTCATGGCCTGCCAGCGGTGCCCTTTGTGGCCAGGCGGGGCGTTGGTCCGGTTTTTGCGCGCGCGTGTGCACTTGCCCAGGCAGAAGTTCTCCAGTTTCGAGTTCGAGCCAAATGTGAGTCCCCAAATGTGAGACTTGGGAGAAATGACTCCTTACCAGTCCAGTCGGACCAAGTAAAACCTGGTCCGACCGACCTCATTGAGTTTGCATTTGAAATGACCTCCCTGTACGTGCGGGCAGTTTGGAGCAGACCTTTCGTTCTTTTGTTTCTGGCCTCGGCTCTAGGGCTGCCAGGATGTCGTGACGTTCAACTCGACTGTGAAATCCACCCACCTACTCTGAAGCGATCCATTCAGCAGGATGAAAAAGATAGATGACCAAGCACTCCGGTGGCCATCTGGATGACCATCCGGCCAAAGACTTCCCCCCATGGGCGCCCAAACAACAGACCATCCCGTTTCTACAGAGCTCCGTGTCCGAGTCCGGGTCCCCGTTTCGAAGCGTTTGTGAAAGACCTTGGATCGCAGCGAAGCTGTACGGATGGCCTGAAACGTGTGCACTCTCTGAAATCATCCATGTTTATGCGGATGGCCTGGCCTCTGCCTTGGACCCTGAGTTGTCCCATGGCCCAAGACCAAACAGGGTAACGGGTCCCTCGGTGCGAGCACAGTAGAGGAACGGTCGCACCGGTTGGATCGGTGCTGCTGGTTGCGAAACGGCGACTGAGACCCAACGGCTGTTTGAAGAAGTGTTTTCAACAACAGATACTCCAACAGGTCAACAATTATAGATATAATATGATATAATTCGTGTTTTCAACAGATAATGACTGGCAAATTTTTACATCTTCTACCTGGTATGTGAAGGTGGTGGGGGAGATCCAACCTAATAGCGGTGGCCTCCAACTTGAGTGGCAAGTGGCAACTTGTTAAATCTACCTGGTATGTGAGGGTGGGAAAAACCTCACCATTCTAGACACCAGGGACATTTTTTGGCCAACATCTTTGAGATCTCCAGAAGGTTTTCAGCACCAAACCCACCCAAATCCTCTTTGTCTCCAAACATGGACCGCCCGCACTGCCAGGTGCTTCGGGTCTGGCGCGATTTCCCGAGGCCGTCGTTTCGGGTAGACGGGTCGTTTCGGAGCGCGGAAACGGCAGGTCCGGTCGTTTCTGGAGGATTTGGGAGGTCTAGAAAAGGAGGGAGGTATATGATTTAACACCTCGAGCTTCAATTTTTTGGCTTAATCCGACCCTGAACCTGAGCCAACGAAATTTTGGATCACCAAGCACTCGAAATAATATGGCCCAGCGTCCTATGAAAACAGGGGTCATGACGGTCATGTCTGGATTCTAGGCAATTGACTTGTTTGCAGCAGGCATTTCATTTCAAAAGGTCATGGGTTCAGACCACTCAGACTGAGTGGTCTGAGTGGTCTGGTGGTACTGCTGGATCGACCCGTGGACTGGTGAAGGAAGACTAGAGAGAAGAAAGGACAGGAAAGGAAACGGATGGAACGGCAGCAATCCAAGGAATATCAAACACTCAAAGGGGTACAAGGGGTACTGTGCTGCTCACAACGAGCAGCCACGAGGTCATTCACCGCTCACAAAGGATACTGAAACAGCAACAAGTGCCCTACCCTTAGCACAGTTACATCAATCATAGGCATCATAGGCAACCACAATCCCCCAAACTATGGTCTCATCCTGTCTTTTCCCTCCCATTTGCTTCTCAAGTTCTCTCCTAAGCTGAGCCCGTGGAGGTTTGAAGATCGGCTACGGCACCAAACGCCTCGAAGCCCTCAGCGAGCTGCATTGGACCCGCGCCAAGGTGGGGTATGCGGGGGCGTTGCTGCACAGTCTATTTCTGGGATTTACGAGACCCGGACCGAATACTGAATGACATCTGATCCCTGAAACCACCTCAAAGGTACACTGCCAGTCCTATGGAGTGTCTGGGATCAGTTTTGAGACGTTTTGAGGGTGATTTAGTTGGGGGTCCATACCTGACCCTTTGGGTGGCCTCTTTTTCAGACCACGTCTCCCCACGTTCGGGGGGTTGAGCTACAATGGTCAGTTTCACGGTGTACGAACTTCCACCTTGAACGAGGTTGAAGAGCCCTGGTTCGACTATCCCATGGGACCCACCCAGTATGATGTGGGGCCCTGAAAATTCAGGTCACCAAAAGCCTCCCTTGGGTAGGCCGCGCGAATCCCCCCGAAGCGGCCCAGCCTCCCCAACCGCGTGGGGCGCCTTCCTTTCGTGGGCGTCCGACGAGTCGACCATCAGCGGACGCGTCCGACCGGTCCAGGCAGAGCGGTTCATCTTCGGTTCCGTGGGGATTGAATGCTCCGCCTCAGGTGGGGCAGCCGCGAGTCGTGGCGGCCGAAGCATGGGTTGAACAACCCCCCATCAAGTGTGGGGGGTCACGCACCGCCAAACGCGAGGACGGGGGAAACGCAAGGCCGCGCAAGTTTCGGGTGCTGTTTGTGGGAGGGTTCGGTGGAACATGCCGAGAGACTGTTGCGAGACTGAATCCTACAAGTCCAAGACTACTAAATAGAAAGAGCCAGTCTTAGGTGACCATATAGGTTCACCGAAAAGGACTGGCTCCAACCTACTTCGTTGGTGCCCAACCCACCACTTCGTTTGGGCTCCAAACCTGATCAGGCGCAGATGGGGAGAACTTCACCGGATTCGACCGGGTCTCGGGATGTTTCGAGCCGCTTCAGTGAGTCGACAGCGGGGTCGGTCCGACCTTCCACAGACGCCACCGACGGGTCTTCTAGGGTCGATCCAGGCAGGAAGGCGACGTGCCGGGGTAAGGGCCGTTTCGCGCTGCGCGAGGGCCCCGAAGGAGCCGCGAGGTTCATTCGTTTCAGGCACTCAGCCGGGTCCGCGAAGGAGCCGAAGGATTGGTCCGGTGTGGGGGCAAGGGACGAGTGGTGTGAAATCACCGAGAAGCTTCCTCATCAGTTCATTCGCAGGGTTGCACGGAGGAGCTCAAGTTTGAAAAGACATGGGAGCATTTTCCATTCAACTCTCCTCGCAAAGCGAAAGTGTTTCAGGCCCACTTAATTCAACACAAAAAGGCAGCTACTCCAAACCAAAACTTCTCCAGAAGAGCGGTTTGCGATTAGATGAACGGTGAAGTTCTGATGGCAAACTGCCTGTAGTGAATCAAACTTTGCTTGTGGAAAGAACATGTGCAGATTTCTCCAGCTCTGGGTAACCGGTTGGACGGGGGCGATCAGTTGGCCTAGTTGCGCAACGCCTGCGCGCCCGAAGCCACTCAAACATACAATCATGAAGAACCACAAACAGACCTTGGTCGATTGTCACGGTTGCCTCGCACCAGGGTGAACCAGGGTGACTGGAAAGGAGCTGACAGATCCCCATGCGCGAGCTGGCGGATCTTCGCAGAGCGTGTGGCTTATGTGCTTGTGCGCTCGCGCATCGCTCTTTGACGGTCAACTTCAGCGAAATAAGAGATTGCAAGGCAAGGGGCGGTCACTCTCACCCCACACGGTCAACTCCCTGGAGGCACTGGAAAGCCGAAACAGGCAGAAGCAAAAGGTTGGCCCTAGCAACGGCGGCAGCCGAGATCCTGTGCACAGCCAGTGGTTGCTCGTGGAAGCGTCCATTTGGTTCTGGTTGATTGGGCATTGGGGCTTGGACACTGGAACCTCAGAGCTTCGGGGGCTTGGACCCGGGAAGCTTCCACCTCGTCCATCTCGCACTGTCCCCACGACTAGGTGCTTTCCTCGCACACTTGCCGCAGCTGTTGGAGCAGCACCGAACCTTTCCATCAGCCAGTGGGATGGTGCCCTGACTAGACACTTCCAAAGTTTCACCTCCGGTCCGGGAAGTCTTTTTCTGCTTTAGTTCAGATGGTTGTCATTGTTGATCATTGCTTCAGTTCCTAAACGGAGACACTTATAGAGCATAGAGCTTTGGTAGAAGGTTCCCGTTTGTGACTCTATAGTTTTTTTTGTGTGACTCGAGCAGAAATGCAAAAACATGTTCTTGAAGTGTCAGGATGGGTTGGTTGAACTTCACGAAATCCGTTCAGCCTTTCAACACAGCAGCCGTCAGCCATTGTGCACTTAGAACATGATCTTCCGTCAGGTTGTTGACATGGCAGGAAATGTCAGGCATTTTGTCAGAAAAAACTAACATGGAAATTGAACAAACGAACACTGGAGATTTGATTCCCACGTACCACCGCACCTGGCAGACCATCTGCAATCTCTTAGTGGAGAATCACTCGTCACCAATCTCAGGTCGAGGACCTCCAGAAAAGCTGCGGATTGACGGCAGGCCTGGATGAAGGCATTTTTTTTGGTTATACATGATAAATGGCCCTCCCGCAAACCAACATGGAACCTGAAAATGGACCGGTGGAAAGAACCATTTTCCTCTACAACCCAGGCTGGTCGGCTAGAGGGCGCGCCATACTGCCGATGCCTGGGCGGCATAGGCGGCATAGGTGTGACATATCGCTTTTCTGCAGATTTGGGACCAAAACGTCCTGTGTCTTTTTGCCACAACTTTGAACAAGACGATGCTGGTTAGCCCAAGTGCCAGACAAATTGAGACCAATACGGCGCAAAAATTGGAACTCAGCTCTAAGACTCATGAACCAACGGCGGCCCCCTTCGGGTGGGTCGAACATGTGTCTTACACGCGCCCCTAGGATTCTCTATCCGCCATTGGCTGATTTAAAATGGCCCTTGACCGAAGAACCATCGGTTTCCTAAGGATTTTATACCAGCTCAACCCTCTTCATGTTTTTGGAAGGCGCCCGTAGGCCAGGGGCACACCTTGACACGACAGAACAGACCTCATGGGGCCTCATGTTCAGCGAAAGCGTCTTCACCGTCTTCACCATCTTTAGACCGTTTGGTCTCAACCTACATACCGTCCCACAAAAATACCCTAAGAACACCTCTCTTGGACAGGTTTAACATGGTTGAAAAGCTCATACCACGCCAGACTTAGACTTATATAGTGAGTTGCGGTGAAGCAGCGCAGCTCTCGCTTTTGACTCTTTTGGAATGAAGACATGCTAAGGAGGACCTAAATAGGACCTTCTCGAAGGTCCTTCCACACTCGGGGTCCTCATGACAGACCGACTAGCGGGAAAGTGCGATGCCTGGAACAACACGTTGTATTCTTCATGTCAAGCTTCTCAACAGGCGAGACTGTTGTGCAAAGCCGGCAGACCATTGAGCAAAGGCTGCTAGCGTGCTAGCGGCACTTCTCAAAAGAAACCCATTTCTGACTGAACGGCTGTTCGGTGAAAAATCCTTCTTTAAAGGGCTGGGCGGCTGCGGAGTTCGACCGTCAGGCGCCCCGCCCGTGGAAGAGGCGCCGGTGACCTCGGCGTTGGTCTTCGTGCACGGCTACAACTGCCCCACCGAGCCCGGGCCGATGGTGGGGACGGAGGAAGGTGCCGATGTGGTTTTGGATCACAGGCGCCATCAACAGGAAAGTGTTTTGGTTGTTCAAGAAGAAGTCTTTTACTTTTTTGGTTTCGACCATTCTTGACCAGAAAAAGACAAGGACTACTTCAAGTCAGTCTTGGAAGATAACAGGGAAAGCTGCTCCCCCCTCTGAATGCACTGTTTCTGATAGATTGAGACCGCAAGCTGATCCAGCGACTCCCAACGACTCCTTTCGGAGAGCGCCGTGGTCCACCGGTGGTCTTTCAGCTCCGTCCAGAAGAGAACGTGCTCCGTCCAAAACTGGCCTGCTGGTTTCGGTGGCAAGGCCACACCCCCAAAAAAGGAGGAGAGTAAGGTTTGTTAACCTCATTGAGCAGCAGGATAGTTTTACCTGATGATCACCTTCTCCTGTTTCTTTGCCTCATTGCTGATTCCACGATCGGAGGAAGCAAAAGACCTATGGAAAGCCCTCACGAAAACATCACATGGAAGTGGAAAACCCTCTATTCGTAAGGAAAGTAGTCTTCCTTTCGGGACCATGTCATCCACTTCCATGTGTTCGTCAGAGTGTACTTATACATGGTGTTTGTCTTTCTGAGCGGAGTCGTTCACCGACGGGAATTGCTGAACGCTTTTTGTGAGCCCTTCAGTGCAGGCGCCAGTGAGCAAGCTGTACATGTTTTGAGAGATCCCGTGCGCCACGAAAAGGGTGGTTGATAGACACCCCTGGATTTCAGGTCCTTTTCCTTGGCGATCGCCGCCCAGTTTCTGAGTGGTGCCTTTTCATAGCATGAAAACACTTGGGTTCGTTGATGGTTGATGGTTTTTGGGTGTAGGTTGGGGAGGTGGTCGCCTGGATGTTCATCGTTCGTTACCGTGTTCTGGCGACGCTCCGCATGCCGAGCAGCTCGGCTGACGTTCGGACGGATCCGAGGGGTGGCTGACTTAGGGATCCGATGGTCGGCAAAGCAGATCATTTGAGTAAGAGCCGTTGGCGACACATGCCATGAACACACCTACGACCGGCTCAGAAAAAGGAGCAAGGAACTAGTGATGCAAGGAACTCACCCTGGATCACGTAGATCACCTGGTAATTTGCTGGCTTCAATGTTTGCCTCGAACAGAGAAACCTGAGTCGCCCAGTTACGGTGTGTAGACCAGTGGGGAGACCCACAATGAACTGCGCCATGGGTAGACTGGTGGGACAGACCGGGTCCCTTGCTCCCAGGGCGGGCTTCGCCTGGTTTTGGGAGGTTCCAAACCCCAGTGGCGGCCACAAAAGGCCACAAAAGGCCATCCATCCCGTGCAAGGACTGGGCTTGCATGCGCTTGGGGCAGCTGGTGACCTTAGGCAGATCCCGCTGGACCGGGGGGTGACCTTGGGTGACTGAGAAGCAGAGGTCCCTGGCCTCCACGGGGTCGAAGGACCGGGTGTTTTGGCTTCTTGTTGCAGTCTGGGTGCAAGTCTGGGACCTGAAACACAAGAAGTGGCTGGAAGGAAGAAGAAGTGCAGCTGGTGGTTCGGGTTCACTACAGTACAGAGTGCAGTCATGACCCAGACCCACCATGCAAAGAAAGCGAACCATTTGTTCAGAGGCTGTTGGCCTTTGGCTGATGCGGCTCTGCACAAAGGAACGACCTGGAAAACCCAAACAACCAGAAAGATTCTCATAGGAAATTCAGATCCTTTACATAGCAAATGGTTGTTTGCGGCCGTCGGCTCCAGCCCTTGTTTGTGGCAGCATCCATTTTACGATGTTTGGGATTTCCAGATGCTCAGGCGCACGGCTCATCCGTCATGCCCGCCCAAACGCCCGGCGAGGCAACTTTGGTTCACAGATTCTTCCCTTTGTCTTCTCTTGGCCCACAGGTGGGGAGAAAACCCAGGCTGCCCCGTCCTACCCCGTTTGGGGGCAGTCTGGAAGGGGGCAGTCTGGGGGGCAGTCGATCGAGATCTTGGAGGTGTTTCAACAGGTGATCTTTTCAAGAACCTTTTTGGGGGACTTAGTTCTTTTTAGAACTCATTAGAAAACGAAGAGCACCAATGGCTTTACAGATAGATTTTGAGTGATGGATAAAACAAGGTGCTCGAGTAGAGAGGAGCGCAGTACAAGATGGAGAGGGAGTTCCCCCGATTTCATTTAGATGAACAAGCGCAGCTTGATACTTCCTCATCATGGCCCCACAGGAACCCCAAAGATTCGATTCGTTCATTCGATGAATGGAATTTATAGGGGAAGGTCTAATGGCTGTGTAGCGAAAAAGACATGGGAGACCAACGGCAAGGATAGGCACCGCCCCCACTGTCATTTTTTTTGGTTATTTTTCTTATATCTTAAGACATTCTCAAAGGGTCACGACGAGGCGGAGCCTGTACTTTTCCCAAAAACCTGATCAGACCTACGACTCCTGCGCCAGGCCGTGAGTGGGGTTTTGGCACCCGTGACTGGTGGAACTAACTGCCCACCCCAGGCCGCATCCCCTCCTTCTTCCACGTTCGCCGCGAGCTACCGGAGCTCTCCGCGCCGGATCTGGCCACGTTCCTCCAGAACCTGCGCCGCGCGGGGCTCAAGGCGTGGTGACGGTTTCATACGGTTTCACTCGGATGGATGGCCCGTTCCAGATCTGGTAGCGAGCATCGAATCTGCACATATTCCCTACATGAATCCATCATGAAGCTAGGAACAAGTGCATCGCTTGTTCCATAACAAGTGCCTTACTATGAATCCATCATGAACCATGGAGCCCTTTGGGACGAACCATTGCAGGTTGAAATACGAACGTGACAGAACATCGTTTAGAAGTGAAATACGACACTGTCCTGACGGTCAACGGGAAGCGGCACTGGGCACTCGGGAAACCACCGCAGGGAAGAACGCGGCCGCTTTGGGTCGAGGTGTGCCGTGACACACCTGGGTTGCCGTGTTTGAGAGACTCTACCCCACTCATTCCAGCAGTTTGGGGGCGAAGACAGACAGAAGGCGCCTTTGGAAGGCGCGCGCTCGACCTTTCGACCTTTTTGCTGCACCGCACCGGCGGGCCCTGCCGCAGGAGATACACCTCATGGCGCATTCCATGGGCTGCGACTTGGTTTTGGCTTCGCTGGACCACTTGGAGTCCTGGGCCTCCGAGGCCTCCGAGGCGTCCGCGCCTCCTCTGGCGACGGTCTCCTTCTGCCGCTCGGTGGACGGCGGAACGGAGCGCAGGTCCGACCTCGGGACCGCGCCACATGTGTTATGCTGGCGGGGGCACGTCTGACTGATGCTCAGTGAGAAATGAGGGTGGCTGAACTCCCAATTCGATTCCATTCAATCCAGCCCAGCCTTCCCTTCCAACGCCACACCACTCGACCCGGTGCCCGAAATCCACGTTCTCAGTGGATGGGACGCTTTTCCACCGGGTGAGTCGCAGAGCGCGGGCCGGCATCTCCACTCACCGCTAAGGAGGGCGAATCATTGGAAGTCAATGTTTTGGCCCAATAGATACCGCTAGGTGGCTGAGTTCTTCCTTCAGTTGAGGTTCGGGATTGTCCGAAGTGGTCAAAGGAAGGTAAGACATGGACTCTTTATAGGCTAGACATGCACAGAGTACACATCCACAATAGAGTAGACAGTAGGCATGAATGGACTTGCTCAGACATGGATGCTTGACGTCATTCGTTTTTTTTTCCTGTTTTTTCTTTCACGGAGCCTGTCTCCATTGGACCAGAACCGAGGCAACTCCTCCTGTGCTAGTGCAGACTTTGGGCCAAGAACTCTGCGTCGATTCTTGCGCGTCTGTCGGCGCTTGACCCTTTACTGCGATCGCTCCTCGGCGGATCCGGAGGATTTGGCGCCATTGGGGAGATCAGATCGAAGTGATGGCAGAAAGAAACTCTCCTTGATGGGACCAGAACATCTTTTGGACACGTTCGGTGCAAACGGGTCTCATGGAAGTATTTGCTTGGAGCCATGCATTTGCGAGTGGATGCAGGTGTAGAGGACCATGAAAGGCCGGTGAAACGCAGTTCAGATGCGCAGTTCAGCCAGTGTAAAGGGAGCCTCCGGAAAGAAAGGGGGGTCAAACTGTGGAGGGGGCTGAACAGTGTCTGATTTTTGGAGCCTCCCGAAGATTGGAACCCGAAGCACTTCAGGTCAACTCAGGTCGTTGAGCGTGCACCATGTGTCCCCAAAAGCACCATCGCTGGCTGTGGGGGGAAAGCTGTACGTGCCAGGTGCCTCAGCTGTACGTCCCAGTATTCAGTATGGGACCTACTCAAACAAACACGTTCAACATCGCGTTGTTTGGGAGTCACCGGACGGGACGGGCTGCTTGGCGCTCTTCCACACACCCCGTCGATCCGAAGCTCCTCCGGCGGTTCCCCGCAGGGGATGACTTTGCCTTGTGGTCCTTGCAGCTCCTCCAGCGGCAGGAGGTGCTCGGTCTATCCACTGAGCCATGGCCGAGTGCTTCTTGGAAAGAAACAGAGAGTCACAAGCAGCGAAGTGGAGCTGTTGGGGAGCGGATGGGAGCGGTGAGGGGTGGTGGAGTTGAACAAGTGAGCTCTGAAGTTTAGACTGTTTCAATTTTTGCCAGCTCCGTTGTCCTTGGTCGATCTCTTTGCAGAGTTGGGTCAAAACACCCTGGTTGTATGATTGAATGAATTGTAGTCTTTGATGCTCGTGTTAGTTTGCCCGGCCCTGTGTCCTTGGACAGGATTGACAGGTTCTCGCTGTGTCCAATGCGACCGAGATTACAACCAATTTAAAGATGCATTGAGAAAATCCTTGGCCAGTTCTGGATCCAAGATCCTTGCATAACCCAAAAACATGAAAACACACATACAGGATTCTTTTTTGGTTGTTCCACTAAAAGGAAAACCCATTTCAAGCGAAGGCCCCTGAGCATCACATACATCAACAACAGTTTCGCGGATTCCTTTATCAATGCCCGTCCATCTGTGGACTAGCCGCGACTAGGAAACCCCACAAGGATGATCGATCCAAAAGTATGGCGTGGTTGGCGGAGAGAACCCTCAGAAGACCGAAGAACACCTTTTCGCAGCAGTCATTCTACTGTATATTGAAGTACGGTCTTCCTTCTCCAGTTGGGCGGAGCCTCGGCTGTGCACGCGGAATTTGCTCGCCTGTGCACGCGCTTGGATTTGCTCGGTTGTGCATGCGCTGCTCGGTTGTACACGCCGCTTTGCTCGGCTGTATGAATGAATGGATGAATGAAGGAGTGAGTGAGTGAGTGAATGAATGAATGAGTGAATGAATGAGGGAGAAGGAAGGAAGGAAGGAAGGAAGGAAGGAAGGAAGGAAGGAAGGAACGTACACATGAAAGAATCAATGAATGAAATGAAGGAATCTACTGCAAGTGCTTCGCATTCACATTCACGTCCCCAACCTTTAGCTTGTCCAGAGAGCTTTGTAGTGTTCTGGCTGCTGTACCTCTACCTCTGGCTGCTGTGCAGCTTTTCGCATTGAGCACAGGATCTGCCAGTGCCTAACTGCAGTGCTTGTGCCGAGCCCGCAGGTCCGCGCCGAGCCCGCGGGTCCGCGCAGAGCCCGCGAGCCCGTGCAAAGTGTCGGGCCCGCGGGCCCGCGCAAGTTGGCCTTCACACGGGTACCACTCCCTGTTATCTTGCGCATTACTCTTCATGCAGCTTCACAGCTTAATTAATTTGCTTTTGGCTCAAGACTGTGAAGCCCGCACATAGACTGCACTGCGCCATAGAAAAGTGAGCTCGCTGTCGCTCGCTCACGACTCCGCATTCGGGCATACTTGGTGCGATCGGTCAGGTCCAGTGTTTGTCAGTTACTTCACTGCCACTTTGGGAAACTTGCCCTCAACCCCCCCACTCCACCCCCCCCTTCCCAACGCCAGCTTAAATGTAAACTTCATCAATAATAAGCATGTGTGTGGAGACCTGACCCAAGGACATATCATGTACACATCACATCAACTCAGTTTGTGTGTGCACAGGTGAGCGAAATCTGTGTGCGCAGGCACACTTTGAACAAGGTTGCAATCGATGTGTGTACAGGTGAGCGAATCCTGTGTGTGCAGGTGAGTTAGTTGTATCAAAAAAGGCTGTGTGTACAGGTGAGCGAATCTGGCATGCGCAAGTGAGGCGCCATCCATTGGTTGGGGTCGTTCAGAAGTGTGATGTGTGTCACCCTCCAACGGCCCGTGCCTAGATCTTCCAAGCGTGCAACATTTTGGTGTTTTGGCTGATTAGTTGTTCCCCTCCTTGCGGCCGCGCCGCGTGGCACCGACACGTGACGCATGGCGGTGAGGTTTATTTCAATCAACTTTGACGCATCCACGTCACACGTCGAAAGCAAGCTTCTACCAAATCGTCTTCTTATGTTCAGATCTTCCCTTAGCTGTAGCCACTGGACCGACTAAGCCAATTCTGGGATGGAGAATTTGGATCATTGTTGTGCCTTGTGTTCTTTGATGTTCTTTGCATTCGTGACAAACTCTGCGTGCCTGCGGGTGTTGAGACAAATGGATCACGTGCGATGTCAGTAATGTTGGGTCTTAAATGGTGAAACCCGTCCCCCTCCTAGCAAACAGTCAAGGGGGTATGAATAGAATCCCCGCCGCAAACACCATTAGTAGTATTCGTTGCAGTAGCAGTAGCAGTAGCAGTAGGAGTAGCATGTAGGAGTAGCATGTAGGAGTAGTAGTAGTAGTCGTCGTAGTCGTAGTCGTGGTCGTGGTCGTGGTGGTAGTGGTAGTGGTAGTGGTAGTGGTAGTGGTAGTGGTAGTAGTGGTAGTAGTAGTAGTAGTAGTAGTAGTAGTAGAGATAAGATTTCCATGAATCAAGGAAACCTCAGGAGAGTTTAGTAAAGATTGGAAAGGGCAGCAGTAGCAGAACAATAATCAAGTTAGGGTTTTCCCTTACGGCTCCAAGTTTCCCACCCTCTAAACAATTGATTCTATTCACTTGTCCTGTGCTTGTGTACTACCCCCTTGGGCCAGCCCGGTGAAGGATGTTCAGCGGACCTTTTTTGAGCTCTTTAGTGGCAATAATGTCAGATCCTAATTAGTCAAGTGGGAGGGAATAACAAAAAGTGTTCGCCAAATTATTCCAACACCCTGAATAGTTTATTGGGAGGGAATAGTAAAAAGTTTCTTCCAAGGGTGATTTTTTTGGGTTTGTCTACTTTTCTTTTGTTCTGCTATTGCGCCCGAATATAATTCTTACTTAACTCTCCTGAGGTTTGCTTGATTCATGGAATTCTGAGCTGGAAATCCGTTTTCAAAAACGCTCATGAGACTCAACGGTTTCATTGCTCCAAACAACTTTTCAAAGAGACATGATCACCCCCGCAGCTTTTGGTTCGAGCTCTTGAGCTCTTGAACCAAGGCGGCGCAAGATGGACGCCTGCCTGGGGGAGGGGGCTAGAAGCTATAGGTACAAAGACTAGGAGTTCGTTGGGATGTCGTTGGAATCCACGGAGTTGGGAATTTGTTGGGCTGGGTCAGATGGCCAGGTGGATAATCTCCAGAATTTGGCTCAGGTGTTGCTACACATGGCGTTTTGGATGTTGTAACGGTGTCCATACAATTCGCAAACTTCTATAGGAGTCTGTGCCCCGGATGACCAAATTGAGAGCAGCAAGACGTTCGAACCAACTTTGCCAAAAACAATTTAGCCCCTGTTTTGTTTCATACATTTCAACATCGTTGTGCTCAGGACTCTACAGATGCCAGTCTTTCTTTTCAGCCTGAGGGCCAGCGAAGGACAAAGAACACTGGATGATGCAGCGCGGGTCAGGTCCATGTCTGGTGTTACACTGTTGCGCTTAAGAACCTAACCAATGCAGTGCTACCAGCTGAACGTGTTGGGCACCTCAGATGGTCAAAGGTTTTTTCCATCAGCGACTGAATGTTGGACAACCTCAGATTGGTATAGGGAGCAAAAGTAAACGCCCGACCCAAAAACATGTCAGCTGGTCCTGGTCCCTTTGTGCTTTTCTGGTCCTTTGGTGCCCTGGCCCTTGGTCCACTGGTCCGTATTGTCACGTTGGCGCACGGGTCAGATGTACAAGCTGTCCGCCGCGCCAGCAACAAGCTCTAAAAGACGATGGGGCGTACGCCAGAATTTATCACATGGTGTTTGCTGGCGCTGCGCCTTTACGACCTCGCTGGAACGGGTCTTTGTCCCCTTTGTGCTCCAGAACCTGGCACTCCCGAAGAAGAATCTCATGTGCCTGCCGGAGCAGTTAGAACCTGCTTGCGGAAATTCCTTCTCGTTGGTCTCCGGCCTCGACAGGGTTCTGACATTGCTTCTTCTGAAATTCGATCTTCTAGGGGCGCTTGGCGTCCCTTGTGTGTTCACAACTTTCGGCCCCTCACTCCAATGTATTGCATAGTATTTTCAGATTCACCCCCATGCTTGAGAGCTGGATCTCTTTCTGTTTGCTGAAGGATGCGCTATGCAGGGGCCGCGTGGGCAATACTTGGGGAACTGGCTCATGCGCCGCAGCATTGTCTAGCATCGAGTTAATACAGCAGTTCGTCGTGGAGAGGCCTCGTGTGGGAAGTTCGGGGACACCACAGGCCGGGAGCAGGGTGTTGATTGTTGGCAAACTGTTGATTGCAAATTGCCTAGGCGTGTCATCTTTGTCTCGTCCAATGGTGTTGCTTCCGGCCCACGCGGGTGCTGGGGGCTTCGAGACGTCGATGGCGTCGCGGTCTGGAGAGAATCTTACTTCCACAGACACTCGGGGTGGTCAAAGCATCTATCATTTCATTTTGTTTTCGTTTTCATCGCAATTTTTCATGCCCATTGGTGGCGTACTCACCTGACCTTTGGTTTTGGCCTTTGCACTTTCCCAAGGAGCGACGCTGCCGCTCCGTGGAGCACTGATGCCACGGAAAGGGCGGAGCCGCATGCGGAGGGTGTCAGAGGCTTGACCAATGTAGGTATATACGCCCCAAGAATCCAGCCGTCTTTTTTTTCATGCGTGATTGTGCTTATCGTTTGCGTCCCCTGAAGCGAAGGCTGCCAAGCCACCTACTCCTGAACCCTCTTTTCCACCCTCAGTCGGCTAGTCATGTCCTTCTATTTTGCTTTAGCTGTTATGAAATGTGCTTGACTGTCGTTCACGCCTTGCCGAAACTAGCCGAAATTGAAGTAGAATGACAAAATTAAAATAACATTTTGCAAATTTGTGGCCGAAACTAACCAAAATGAACATGAAAAACACAAGCATACTGGAGCTCAATTGCAATTGCCTCCCCTGAGGGAAAGGCCAAGTCAGCTAGTCCTGAACCTTCTTTGCTAGGCTAGTCGGCTACTCATGTCCTTCTATTTTGCTTTAGCTTTTGTGAAATGTATCTGACTATCGTTGATTTGTGGACGTTGATGTGTGGACGAAACTTGCAACATGAAAAAAATAGAAAACCGAGGAACATTTAATTTTTTAGTTTTTCATTTAGTTTTCATTTTTCACTTTATCATTGTTTTAAATCAGTTTCGTTTTCTTTCAAGCATTTTTGGTGTTGCATTTTGGTTTTCATTTGGGTCATGATTGTTTATATTGGTTTTCATTTGGGTCAGAATGTTTCAACCGTGTTTTTGCATCGCATTTTGGCTTTCATTGGAGAATTGTGTCATCTTGGGTGTTATTTTCCTAGGCAATTGTGGGTGTCATTTGTTTGTTCATGTGTTTTGTGGCTGCCTGAACTAGCCAATTCAGGAAGGATGAACATGATGAAAAAAAACATGAGAATCCCAAAAGGAATCAAACACATGAAAATACGGTATTCGGTAAACAAAATGAAGACCTAAAAAAAAATGAAACATGTTTAAAGTGAACTTTCCATTGCCTGGCTGGCAAAAATTGACATAATCGCAGTCTTGCAGATGGGCTTCAACTGGCGCGGCACTCTCTTGTCGTAGGACCTGTCATGTCTCATAACAGTGTTGTGTTCTTTGCCGCGCGCGTGCTCTCTCTCTCCCCCTCTCTCTCTCTCTCCCCTCTCTCGCTCTGTGCTGTCGAGCGTGTGTAATGTGTGTTGTTGTGTTTGCCTCCCCCGCTTGAGAGGTGGGCGGTGTCACTCCTCCTCTCCTTAGCCTCTCTTCTTTACTGTCCTTTCTCATAGACTTGAACATGATAAGCAGTTCCTGCGCTGTCTGGGGTCCAGGGCCCGCTGGGCGTAGATTTCTAAGGCTTTGACGGCTGGCCCTGCCAGCGCTGTTGGTGCTTGTTTTGTTCTCTTTTTGCCGCGCTCCTGAGAGAAAATGTTAGGGTTTTGGAGTGGTGCTCCTGCGAGGGCGTGTTATTGAATTATTATTTGAAGGTTTTGGCGTCATGTCTTACTTTGGATTGCTTGAAAGTATAAAGCTAGTGGAAACTAAAATGCAGAGGCCTTTTGCGGACGCGTCGCTGATATTTTAGCGTTTGCGCAGCTGATAGCTGCGGCTCAAATTCCCATCCGCTTTCCACCCCCCGTTACCATAGCAATGCCTGCCCCTCCCAAAGCCAACCTCTTTGGATTGGCGAGCGCAAAGCCTGGTGAGTGAGGGTTTTTCGTTTTTTGGGAAAACCCGAGTATTTGGAAGATCTAGGTATGGGGAACCAAGAACCGCATCACATCATCCGGCCGCGGTGCGCCGGTCTCACCCTAGCTGTGCACGTCGAACGTGTTTGGCGATCTGAGGAAGACCTGACTCTTCGGCAGAGCATCGATGTGGCCCCTCGTCGGCCGTGGTGCTGCGCCCCATGTTTTGTGGATGTTCTGTGTTGAAGAAGTGTTCCTACAGCAAACAACCCGAAGGATGGAACGTCCAAAGCAAATTTGTCCAACAACATGTTGCCCCTGGAGCGGAGATCCTTCCGATGCAGGCCCAACAACATGGAACTTGAACCTAAAGTTCCAGGAGCCATGCTCTTTAAACCTTCGCAAAAACACACATTCTTGTGGTGGTTGATGTGCAGCAACAGCCTGGCCGCCATGTGTACCAGCGTGGGAGTGCACTTCACCCACTGTTTAAGAAGCTGCGCTCACCGTCTCTTACCCACATGTCATAGGCACCTGGTATTCCAAGAAAAAGGGTTTGCCAAACTCGTGCAGCTGAAAAAATGCGGAACCTTGGCTTGGTAGCTTCGAATGGTTTCTGGAGTTGGAAAAAGGAGGTTGAAAACACATACGTTGGTTCAGGTGAGGTCTAAATTCCGCAAAAACTCAGGAGATAGATGCATTGGCTTCCCATTTCTAGTCGGTGCAGGATCCCTGGTTGGGGAAATCGCTGCAGAAGTGGGGCTGCGGACTGAGGTCGACTGCACTTCCATGGATGCAAACGTGAATGGTATGCGCCATGGCTCCTTGGTGATCGAGATCTTGGGATGCTTGGGACATGGGTGACGATTTGGTGTTGCCACGTGTGCTTTTGGTTCGCGACCGAGAGTGGCCAGGCTCGAGAGTGGCGGGGTCTTGGGCTCCAGAGTGGCCATCGCTCGTGCAAAAGGCTCCGTTTCAAGTCGGTGGTTGAGCCGATCTGTTGGGCGAAGGGCCTCATACCTGGAGTCGATCTGGTAGATCTCAAGAATCCCCATGCTTTACGAAGCTGCGCAGCTCATTTTCATCCCCTTGTTTGAAGGGTCATCTCAAAGGTGGCACAAGAGAATGATGTGGAACTTCGGCCGCAAGCGCGCGGATCGGGTCGACAGGTATGTCCGTCGAGCAACGCCGAGCAACGTGTCCGTCGACTCGGTCGACTGAGCCGGTCGACTGAGCCGGTCGACCAAAATCGACTGACCCTGGGAGTCAAAGATCTTTGACGATTTTATAACATAAAGGAATGGTCTGACAAGTGACCAACCTGCAATCTTCAGGAAATTCCTGCAAGCTTCAGTCGGTCGAAATACAGTCGATCTGGACTTCTAGGGTACACCGACCAACATTGATCTCTGGAACCATATCAATTTAGGTCACTTATGCCGCCAGTACATCCCGCTGTGACCGATATTGACACGCTGTTTTTGGTATGAAGGGGTGGGTGGGAGGTTCTAAGATACTCAGTTTAAAGAAACTATCGATAGCAAATGGCACATATCAAACATATTCAAACATCATATTATGATATATTGTATATATAATTAACATATATCAAAGGTATCAAACATGATACATCATTTCACTGTTGTGGCAAGAGGCCAGTTCCGCCAGCGGGTGAAAAGCAAGTATGTGGTCCCACCTGCCATGGATTTTTGAACGTCCAAGCCATGCAAGCGCGTTTGTGAGGCTATTTCGACTTGAACACGAACCTCGTCGCGGACTTGAAGGACTCAGATGGGGTGGTACACGCACGGAAAAAATAAACGTTTTGGGCGAATAGGTTTGCAAGGGTCGGGGCGCGACCTTTTTTCGATGCGATCACTTGGACGTCCCAATCGATCACTTGGACGAGGCTGATTTCGGGACATGAGGACAGCATCAGGAGGCCACAACACAGAATTCAAAAGACCCTTTGGCAAGTGCCCATGCCAGTGACCTAGTTGTGCTGATTGGGTGACTGGTATTGTCCAGAACAGGGTAAATCATGTAAATCCTCTTTTGTGGACTATCTTGTTTTTCGGTTCCTTAAGCAAATCCAAAGTCATCTTGCCATAGAGTCACTTTTCTTGTACTGTATGTACAGAATGAGAAGGAGCACAAATCACTGGCCACAAGTTGCAACATCACAGGCCATCATTTGTGGCTCATTCGGCGCAAAACTTGGATGCTGGAACAGACGTTGGCAACCTGGAGTCCTAAGCATCTTAAATGTGCAGACAAGGCCTCTGAGCCTTTGAGCTGGAAAATAGCACAGGTGATGTATTTATCCGAAGCCATTTTTTGGATGGCTAGATGGATTTCGCCCCAGAGTGGGGAAGAAGGGACTCTCTCTAGGACAAGAACATGTCTGGCTCTCGCGGATGCCGCGCCATTCATCTGGCACCACGTCCGAGCCAGTGAGCTGGCCTCGCGAGGAGCTGATCGTGGACCAAAAAGAGGCCTCTCAGAGGAGTCGTCCCTCGACGAGAGAAAGCGCGTGAAGAAGAAAGAAAGAACAACAACCAAAGAAGAAGAAGCAGAAGAAGAAGCAGAAGAAGAAGAAGAAGAAGAAGCAGAAGAAGAAGAAGAAGAAGCGGTGGTTCTGGGTGGGAATAGGTCCAATAGGTCAAAAGTATTGGTCAAACCTATCAAGTGATACACTCGTCTCTCACATCACCTGGGCCAATGCGGAGAAGGGGATGGGGAAGAGCTGCCACCAAGCTCTGACATGGGAAAGCACCTGGCGAGGATGGCGTCTTGAAAAGGGGGCAAGGTCTATGCAACCCGAAAACCAGATCCAGCAGCACCTGTATATAGATACCCCGGCCACCGTTGACAATGTAAGGGTGGCCCTCAGCTATGGGAGGTTGACCACCAGAATAGGTATTATATCTATATTTCTTTTGTTGATAGGATTTTGTAGGAGTTGGTACCCCAAGAGGTAGGGACAGTGGCCCCCAGCCACTTGGAGCAGGGGATTCTGGTGGAAGGTGATAACTCTTCATTTTTTCGAGGTGAAGCCACGCCATGCATGGCTAATTGCAAGCAGAATGGCTCCTTGCAAGCTGCAAGCTCAAGACGACCAAAAACAAACCAAAAGATCACACTCTCCGGCCGTTGTTTGTGGAAGTCCAGATGGCGGTTTTCTGGTTTTGTGTGCGAAGCCCGAAGAAGTCATCGGTCTAGCCACGTTTTTGACTGATCTCTTTGGAGACCTTTTTCTTTGGGAGACCTTACTCTTCCTAGCTTTTTTCGCCTCCCAAGCAGACCGACGACCCGCCGGGTCGCCGAGGGCTGTTGCGGGTGGACTCGGACCCCGACTACAACGCTCGGGGTGCCCGGCGTGGGCGGTGTGCGGACGCAACGGGCACGAGAGGCGCTTCGTCAACAGCGAGACCCCGGAGCAGTAAAAGCTTGTAGCACGTGGAAGATGAGGACACCCCAATTGGTTGGCCGTTTTGATGCCCTTTCTGAAAGCAAGATGGCGTGGACACCTTGTGATCCTCATGTTGACACCTCCTCTCTACCTGAGGTTCTCTACTGGTCTCTGCACATGGTAGGGTACACTGTTGGGTCAAGCCCCAAGGGTTCCTCGAATTAACGGTCACCATGTATCAAAGATCAAGGGAGATACTTGCTTGGTGAGGTTGGGACTTTGCTTGGCTGCATTCAGCAACCAAGGCAGTTCTTTCCCCAATTCATGGGTGAAACGGCAAAACCACGTGACACCGCCTTTTTCACTCCCATTCACTCGCCTTTTTCTTTTTTGGAAAATGCATCCGCCCACACGACGGGTTCGACGGGAGAACGCCGAGGAGGATGGGGGGGATGTCACCCGGCCTGGGTGGGGCGGGTCATACGGCGCGTCCAAAGCGGTCTGATCTGAAGAAGACGGCCCTCCTGGGTGAAGAGGTTTTGACTCGCTTCTGTTTCCTCAACCTCGGGTCACCAGCAGTCAAACATAACTCCTCTCTTCGGTGAACATCGCCTCGTGGATCACCAAACCACCTTGGTGACCGCTTTCTCGGGCGACCGACTCCCGTCAGAATCCAGGGACAAGAGACAAGGCGAGCAGAGAGTCGTGCCAAAAACAGCACGTGGACGGCAGTGACTGGAAACGGTGGATGCGACGTTTGATGACGTTTGTATCACTTTTGTTTTGTGTATCTCACATGTCAATGTCGGTGGCATTTCTTTCTTCATGGACGGCAAGAACGGACAGCAGAACACCCGCCTGAGCTTCTACCAAAGACTTCGCCAGTCTCCGAGGTCTTCTCCTTCCTGGCTCCGCCAGTCTTCGTGACCTCCTAGTCGACGCCTCTGAGCGAGTCGAGCGCGCGGGGAACCCGCGGCCACGAGCTCGGCGCGGTCCGGTGCTTTCGGTGGCCAAGCTTTGCGTGCTTGGAAAGAAGCTCCAGCCTGGTTGGGCCCGGATCTTTCGGTGTAAGGAAAAGCGGAAACGCTTCTGAAGCGGAGCCCATTTCGCAGCACAAGAGCGGATTCAGAACCTCTGCCTCCAAAGATTCGGAGATTGGGCATAAATGTGCATAGAAACCATGTGCGATGTTTTCTTGTTTTCTCCAACAAAACCCATCATTTTCACGGCCACCCAGGTGTTTTATTTCGATTTTGGGACTCCTGGAGACTTCTTTTCAAGCGAAGTCTGGACTTCCACCTTCCCGACTCGAGCGCTAGTAGAACTCTCTCACTCGGGAGTGAAAACAACTCACCACGGGCGCGAGGTGACGGTCATATGGTTATGTCATATGATTGCTAAATCATACACGTCATAATTGTATACATTTGACCTAATCATATGGTCATTCACCAGAGTTCACCAAGAGTTCACCAAGAGTTCTATCACATCGACTTCCCTGATATGTCTTTCAATGAGTGATGAGTTCTATCAGGGAAGTGTATCAAAACTGTATTGGGAGTTCACTAAGATTGCCAAGACATTTGATTCCAAGACATTGATTGATTCCCAAATCATTCTTGTAGGTCATATGAGTTCATTCAGATTGCCAAGACATCTGCTGGGTGATACACTGATACACTCCGAGTGAGCATGAACCATGCTTCGGTGGAGCGAGCGCGAGCCCACCAACGCTTCGGCACACACCGGACAAAGCCGCCGGTGCCGGTCACGTGACCAATCGAGCGAAAGAACGGTGGTGAGAGGCGTTGGCGATGAGAGGTGCAGAACCCGAAGTCATGAAACAACTCCTTGTAGAAACACTTATGACCTCCACCCCGGCAGTGAAACATGGAGTCCACCACGATTGATCACATGAAAAGATGACTGGACTCTTTTGGGACTGGACTCTTTACTGTTCCACTGTTGCCGTTCCATTCTGCAGAAAGTTTCGACCACATTTTCCAGCGACGCACATGACGCACAAGAGACCTCATGTTCTCCCTCCCAAAAGAGAAGAAACACCGCAAGGGCGCCAGAGATCGGCTTTGTCGAGTAGTTTGGGGTTCGGGGGACGTTTGTTGGACCCCGCTGTGGTTTCGAATCGGCCCAGCTGTTGACGATTCGAGGCCCTCCCTCCGTGGTCCGTGGTCTGTGTGTGACCATCAAACCAATCTCGGAGGTCTCCGTCAGTGAGTCAATCGATGCCAAGAAACCACTTGGCGGGCTTGAAGGTGCTTGAAGGTGCTGCACAACAACTTGTTTGTCAACACCCTGAGCCATTGAGCCATGCCACCTGAGCCAACAAACCACCGCAATGAGTCCATTTGATGAAGCTTCCGTGGTCAAGCGGTCCGTCTCGTGTGGTTGCTGGACCTACATGGACTGGTTTGGGACTGTTGGAAGCTTCCGATGTTGGGGAATGCCTGGTTTTGCCTGTACAGGGTGATTGTTCTTTTCCTGAGGTGTAACTCTCCTTGGGGAACATTCTTGATTTGTTGGCTGGTTCCTTAGACAAGTAGCTCCACATCGTTTCGGAGGGGAGCGCTTTGGAGCCTACAGGGAGGCGATGCGGAGGGCTCCATCCCCGGGAGTTCCTCCATCGCTCGTGTCGTTTGGTTTTCAGGCGTCGAGGCCTTGGGACGGGGGGCGGAGAACTGGAAGGGACGCCGGGTAAGCGAACGGGACAGGAGCGGAAGCGGTGGCGGTTTCATTGATTTTTGCTTTAGTCTTTACTTGCAATGATTGAACCTACTGACTCCTGACTCAGATTCCTTGAGGTAGTGCTTGGTTAGCTCACATCTTTATCCAGAGGAATGACCCCGACCCCTGCTGAGGTGAATGATTTGGAAGAAGGCATCCTCTTGTTTTTCTCCACTAGACTCAGGCTTTTCGATACCACACA
Organism: Durusdinium trenchii; assembly: GCA_963970005.1. Taxonomy (NCBI): domain Eukaryota; class Dinophyceae; order Suessiales; family Symbiodiniaceae; genus Durusdinium; species Durusdinium trenchii. The sequence goes on from CAXAMN010023806.1 coordinate 1,631,188, forward strand.
AGCGGACAGCGACCCATAGCGAGATAGCCAGATTCCATGTGGCCCCAGATCCGGATGGGGTTTTGTTCTACTCAGGTGGCAAAGTGATATTCCCCCCCAGCGCCACCCCTCAGATACTGTCTCCTCCATGTCATGCTTGGGGTGCAAGTCTTAAGCTCTTGAAGTCCGTTCGAGGTCGTTGCAGTAGGAAGTTTGGACTAGGAAGACATGCTGTGGATGCTCGAAAGATTTTGAAGGCCACTCTTGAACATACCCCACCACAACCCGAAGTTTGTATCGAAGCGAACTCGCTGAAAGCAATGGCTCGGAGCACGCGAGTTCGAGTCAGTGCGAGGAGGGTCTTTGGGAGGAATGGATCTGATCTTGGACCTTTCTACATCAAGAAGTTGATGAAAAAAACCATGAAAACACCCATCCTCCCAGAAGTCAATGTACTCTTGACTGTTGATGAGTCACCCCATGTAATCCTATGATGCAGATGTATGATCCTCCTGGTTTTCTGGGGGTTAAGGTTATTAGCCAGCATGTCATCTCCCTACTCGGACCTGCTTGGGCCTGCTCGGGCCTGCTCGAGAGCTTTCGACATTGTACCCAAGTCTCTGCTGTGGTCCGCTGCTCGAGCCATCAGAGACCCACTGGATGAAGCCAGGCATATTGACCACCGCGCATGACCCACACTTCATTTGTTCCATGCTTCTCAGTCACTTATGACCTAGCCCGTCAGAAGTCCAAAGACTATTCCTTTGAAGTACACAAATCATTTTCAACGTCTTGGACTCGCCGTCTCACCCAACCGTTCGGCCTGTCCGCCGTTCGGCCGCTCAAACCGGCCTCGCTGCCAGGTGCCCAGCGTAAGGCCCCGGGGGGGGGAATCGAGCAGGTCTCGATTCGCCGAGCCGGTCTCGGGTCGCCAACGGGTCGGGCGATTTCACCGCACCGGATTCAAGTAGAGACCTTTCATCAAGAATAGAATGACCATAGTGGAAACCTCTGGATTTTTTTGTATATTCTATGCAAAAGATCAGTCTTTTCATCCCAACTACCAGCCAGAAAGCAGAGGGTCTCTAATAGACTACCCTGAACTGTTGCCCTAGGTCTCTAGACACCCAGACAGGAAGCGCTAGGCAGGTATATGTCCTACTTTGAGAGGTTTTAGCTCTTGAACCGATGCTTTCCCTCTCCGATCTTGATCGCTGCTTCCAGGAAAGCGCTCGCGGCCACGTGGTCATGCAGGCGGGAGGGTGGTCCAAAGCGATGGTCTGCGGCGTCGACGGGGACTGCTTCGCTCTGAGGACGGCTGGGTCCGAAATGTTTTGGTTCCAGCATGCCGCCAGATGCCCAATCGTCGCGCTGTGGTGGCTTATCCACATGGATACTCGGTCCATCGCGCACCTGCGGTAGCGCATGTTGGGTCGAGGGCTACTTCTGCAAGGGATCTATGGCCGTGCATTCGTTGATGAATGGCATATCCGTGGGAGCTTGCTGTGACGCTTGACAAGTCGATGCTAGACTATCAAAGGGTCTGGCCTGATCGACCAACGTGTCACGTCTTTTGCGATCCTATCACAAAGATTGCACAGCACATGTCCTTTGAGTGCAACTTTTTAGCCACATCCAAGACTTGTGGATTGCTCGTCTTGAAGATGTGCTTCAAAGTGAAGAAGACGGCCTGCATAAGGCCTTGCTCCTCCTGTGCGCCATGGTGGTAAGTGCCTGGCCTTGGAGCAGCCCTGGTATGTCGTCTATTCTGTTCCTGGGCTGAACCGTCGACGTCCTGCAGAGGGCTCCAGACAAGTCTTTGCAACCGTGCCTTAAGTAGGCCATGGGCAACGCGCTATGCCGCCGAAGAGCAGCGTCCGACACCACGGCCTCATCAAGGCTTCTTCAGCTGGGCGGTATTACTCCAAGCAGAGGACTACTGTGTTGAATCTCCCACCTTTTGGTGATGGCAAGAAGAACAGTCCTATGGTGCTGTTTGACTTGAAAACTATTTTGCAAGGGTTGACGGAGCAATTCGTGGTCACAAATAATCCTGATTTGGACGAGTTTGAGCCATCCACAGTTCTGGAGTCGTCTTCTCACAAGATGTGCATTGGCTTTAGCTGGCGGGCAGAAGGCTCGGGCTGTTTATGACGGTGGGTTTTGTCCCAACGTGATTTCAGCCCGTATGTTCAAGCCATACATTCATGCAAAGCTGAATACTTCACAATTCAGCTTGATTGGAGTTGACTCGATGGTTCACTACCATGAGCTGATGGCTGCGTTTCCGGGTTGCAATGAAGTGTTGAGCTTGGATCGAAAGGGAGAAGACCGTTTGACATATTCTATTATCATTTAACGGATTGGGTGCTGGGTGATTTGGCGACATTCGACACCAACCCCCACCCCACTCGCCACCAACATCACCAATACGGACACACTTACGTCATCGCCAGACGTGAGTTCAAGAGACACGCAAAAATGAAGCAACTTGTGCAGAATCACCCCATTTCAGCACCTCTATCGCTCAGATTTTGCACTCCCAGAGCAACATACATCAGTTTTCCACCATCTATATATTTTTCCGACCACGCACCATATGATGCCGCGTGGATACGCGAACACTTGCGCATTCAGGTTTGAGGCAACCCACCCTCAGCTGGCCACACATACAACGACACTTACACTTAAACGCAGATGGCAGTTTGCCACGCACTGAACCGACCCGATTTGCCCGTCTTGCCACCCACAGAGGACTCTTCCAGCGCCTACGTCGAAGACATCATCGCGCCACCCAACGAGAACATGCCCAACAGTCCTCTGCAACCTCAGCAAAAACTCCAAGGCTTCTTTTGAAGCTGTCGATGCCATCCGCAGTGGCCGCGACGCAGAATTATAGCAATCCATGGAACGCGCATGATGGCAGCAAGTCTCGAAGAACCCGACAGATCACGAGTCCTTCACTTGATCAACGCAGCTCTTAACTTTCGTAACCTGACTACCCCCAAGACCAATCGACCACTTCCATTTTTAGCCCACCTACATTTTGGCTTTCCCATCTTACACGCGCACATTTCTCCCATGTGATTCCATTTCACCCTCCTACTTGCCACCTCTGTGACGCCTTTACAACCACAAACGAAAGCCGCGCGGCCACTGAAATGCCATGCAGTTGTGCCTTCCTCCAGACACTACCTCAGCCACCTGCCACCACACCCCTGATTGACGGACATTGTGACATTATATATTCATTTATGTTCTCACTCTCCATCTCCAGGACACCAAACTACCTTCGCACCTCAACATGTACCTCCAAGCCAGCATGCGCAGTACATACTTTCCCACAAAACACCGCTATTTCACCCCACCACACTTTCACCACACTTTCTCCCACGGCCTCCCAGTCTCCCTCCACGCCCACGCTCAGGCATTTCTACAACATCAAAAGGGCAACTGCATCTCCAGTACATTCGACTCCAACCCCAGTTTACATCCCGCACAGCTACCCAATTACGAACTTTAGCGTCTCCGACTCTTTTGCCCTCAACATCACTTTCACGGATGCCTCACCACCTGGTCCACTCCAGACCCCCTCCGCCTCCTCTCTCAATTCACGACCGCCCCTTTTCAACAACATCTCTCCACATCCTCTCGGTCCAATCTTGCTTGCTATTATTATCTCTGACACCGACATGTTGTTGACACGCCGACATGGTGTTGCACTGGCATGTTGTCAGGCTGTCGTGCTGACATATTGTCATACTGGCGCGGGTCACGCTAACATGCTAACACGGTGTTGCGTTGAGGTGTGAAAACTGGATCATGCTTGAAAGAAGTAACGTCTAACAAACACAAGCCACTTGTTAATAACCTTGCCCACTTGGAAAACTTACCAACAGATGCCAAATGTTGCCACTGCTATATAGACCAGCTCTTTTTTTGAAATCGTTTTCATCCCACTTAATATAATGCTTCTTGCAGGTTGTGAACACAAATGAACACAACAAAGCCGCAACAAGTAATGACCCGTGCTTTTCAGAACGCAGAGCATCACATGAGTGTCTCAAAGGTGTGGTGTCACAGCCACTGGTCTATGGCGATTGGGTACTTGTCCTTTCTACCCGATGCTTTCCGATATTCCCTACCTACCTTGAAACCTAGAGAGGCAGCACCGTTGCAATTTCCTAACCACCAAGGACGTGTGATCTATGAATCCTGACATTGGTGGTTTTCGCTTGCATGTGAACTTAGTATATAAGAAGGCATGAAGGCATATGGGTGTGCAACCGCGACCATGCGATTCTTCCTTTGTGCTGAGAATTGGGTTGCCGATGTTGAACACTTGGGCATAAGAAGGATAGGTAGGCGTGGGACACATTGAAGGAACGGTTTGGCGTTTGGATTTCCACCTGTTTGGTCAGTAGACATGTCTGTGACACTTTTCACGACATGCCCCTACCATTAAAATGGGACATCTCCCTGATATGGGATGGCTTCAATCCCTGAGAGGATTTGGGGCAACCACCCCTCAAACCGATGCGCCAGTCTGTGGGTTTAGTGGGTCTTGGTAGAATCAAACTGACTCGTTTTTTGAGTAGCTCAAAGAGGAAGACCTCGTGCATCGACATAGGCCTCCTCACCAGAAAGGAAGGACACAATGGACATCATTCTCTGGCCCTATTTTTTGGAACCTTTCAGGGAAGGATCCCTTTTTTGGAGTCATTCGGGGATGAGTCAAGCCTATTTGAAGATCTTTGAGGCTGAGCATTGCTGGGGAGGAACTCATGATCGAAATTGCCCGTGGAACGTTGAGTCAAGGGTTTCACGGCGGCTCTCGTGGTGTTTCACCAGGGTTTTGCGGCTCGGGTGAACTATTTGTTTCCTTCATTTATCCGATGGGTATCAGGTGGTTCAGTGAGTTCAGGGTACCTATGGATGCACAAACGACCATGGGCCCTGACTCTCATCCTCCTGAAATTCGATAAATCCCAAAGAGGTCGGGTAAGCAAAAGGTTTGAACAAAGTGCAACAATACTATTTTCTTTTCCAATTCAGGACACCATTCAGGACAGGACATCATACATCCATCCATCCCTTCTGCCCCTTCGATCACTTGACTGTCCCTTCTCCGGATTGATGTGTTTGACTCGGCTTCGACAGCAACTTCAGGCCGATGTTGAGACGTGGAGTGCAGCTCCCAGCGCTTTTGGTCACACGCGGTGGGTGGGTGGCGCTTTCAGGCGCCGTGACGCGCAGGTTTCTTTTTTGGGTCTACAAAGAGAGAGTCAAACGAGTTGCAGTGCACTTTGGCTCAGGCGGGGTTATATATATATATATATATTGCTTGATGAATTCTTGAGGTAGTTATTACACGAATTTCAATCTCGCTGATCGATGGACAGTCCTTCGATCTGTGCCTTCCACGCGCCTATGAGTCCCACACACTCCCAAGCCGCCTCATTTTGAGGCCCACAGGAATGAAGAACACATCGCATATGGATGGTAGTGACTCGTTCTAAGAATCTCCATTGTTCATCCCTGAGAAAGACCATGTTACATGACTGAAGTTCCTCCATGGTCTGTATCCCAAACTGATTCTAGAATGGATCAACACCACTTGGGTAGGGTGAAGCCTCACTGTAGATCCACCCCGCATCCCACCCTTTTTGGGACCTCATCTTCCTGTCGTGCCCAGATCGTGACAAAGGCGCCCAGAGTCGGAACCGTGGAGTGGGTTGGAACCGTGGCTGGGAGGGCTTTGTATGACCATTCTAGCAGTTGGATGTGGGCAGGTGCAGCCGTTTTCTTCCAGTGTGGGTCAGGTGGGGCCTGGAGGCAAAGACGTGTTTTTGGATCACAAAGGGAGCTGAAATTTCTATCAATGACCTCCAAAGTGTGCGGGTTCTGAGTGGTGTTTCATATCTTTTCTTCAGTCTTAAGATTTTTTGTTCCAGACCTCATGGGACATGTCCAGAAACCAACAAAAGGTTTCGATTGCCTGATCGTTTCTCTACAGTGGTCGTGTAGGGGCTTTGCAGAGCGAACAACGGAGGAGAATTAGATGGAGGAGACGTTAGCCGTTGGAGCAGGCAACGTGAGCCTGGCTTGTCGGATGCTGCACAGTTTCGATGCAGAGAGACCTCTTCTGCGCCGAGTCGGGAGCATGTCGCAGCATGATGGAACCGAGTACGGTCGAGGACTTTGATGCATAGAAAGACTGAGTCGCGGAAACCCACGAAGGCCGCACGGCGACCCCCCCCGAATTGGACGATGTGGGAAGCCTCTCGGAAGAGATCCGCCAGGATTTGGGTTAGGTGGTTGGACTTCCACTGCCGGGGTACTCTATGCCTGCAGCTTGGGAGATCTTCGTGGTTGTTCCATGGGAAGGTACGGCTGAATGGCCTGTGCTGATCCGGGTTATCACTGCCGAAGTCTCTCCTCGCTGGGGTAGTTTACTCTTTCTACCTCGCCGAGCCAATGCCTGTTCACTGTGTGTGTGGTTTCCTGCAGTTGCCGGGCAGCAGTAGTCAGTACACGTTTGACTTTCCATGTGAACCATGAGAGGATCAAGTCCTATCAGCGTCTTCCGCATCAAGGGTTTGGGCCTTGCTTGCTCCCGGATGTGGCTTGTCTGCGCACCAGTACCGTTGGTGCCACTGCTGCCCAGTACAGACGGCTTGTAGAGAAGTGTCCAGGGCTGAAGGGTCATCAGATATGCAAAGCTACAGCATGGATCAACTCAGTTCAGTTGAAACGGATGTTTGTCTTCTTATGCAGCAGCATGCCATTTTGCATCGCAGATCTGGTCGGCTTGCCCACTTCTCGTATTTGTCTTGGGCTGTTGATAGGCAAACTTTCGTGGGTATCGCCTGCAAGCGAGAGCGGAGCTCTAAGCTGAGAAGAACCTGTGCAAATGCAAGGTAAACCTATTGCCTTTGAACAGTGTGGAAGCGGACCAGGGCTGTGGAAGGATGTCAGTTTCATGGAGGGAGTGTCCATGGCCGTGGTCATAGGGGTTTCGACTGAGCATCGATGCTCAGCTGCTGTGCACTGTCTGAAGATTGCTACCGTGTACAGCGTACAGCCACAAAATGTCATGGTTGAGCATCCTGTTTTTCTCAAAAATCACATGACCCACTCGAGAAAGGTTCAGACCCGCTATCACCCCTAAAATGTGTAACATTTCTGGGTTTTTCGGATGTGGCCACCGTTTGAGTCCTCCCATACAGTAGGGGCTAGTCTCTGAACTCTCGTGGTGGCCGCATAGGCCCCACGCGAGCCGTGAGGCATTCCGTTCAACTACAACCAGTCCTTAAAGCTGACCAAACCAATGCTTGGGGCGCCCAGTGCTCCGCGCTCGGGAGGCTGGTCGTGCGCTGCTCGTGCTTCCACCGTCATCAGAGTTTCAGGGCCAATTGCTACCAAACACTTTCCTTTAGTGGGTATGATGACATTCAACTCACCGTGCAGCTTTCGTTTCTCAAGAGTAGCGAACACATGTTCTCAAGTGCAGGACTCGCTTTTGCACGAATGCGAGTCCTGCTGCGCACCATGCTTGATTCCTACCAAAAAGTGTTTGATTGTTATCACTTGGTACTCCCTAAGAATCCGGGCCCTCAAACAAATGGAGGGTCCGACCCCTGCCATGGAGAGCCCAAGGGTACTGTATTACTGTATCATTTTGCAATTTTTCTTGGTTTCTTTTTGGTGCATGATTCCCATCCAACCGGGTCATCTCGCATCTCGCAGCATTGCGCTCTTCGTCGCCTGCCTTCGCAGTCGGCATGAAGGATGGTCAATGTGTTTGCGGTGCAAATTCAGGATGGAGATGGGTCACCAAATTCATGCCATGGCTCAACAGGAGGGTGTATGCCACACCAAATGATAGAAGGAAACGCTCAGACTCAAAACCAGTGGGCTTGTCTATTTGGAATAATGCAGCTACATCCATATGTTTACTATTCAATAGAACCATCTTTCTTTTTATGAATTCGAGCCATCGACGGAAGAACATTTTTGTAGATCAAAAAAGAACAATGCTGTTGCCACCCCCGGCTCTGTGGCCTTTTGTTGTTTCTGCGAAGTTTCTTGCCCAACTCAAGCTGCAGAAAAGACGGACATTCTGGCGGAACATCCTCTCATGGTGAAGCATCAGGACCCTCAGGTGACAGCGGAACCCTCCATGGATAGCGGTGCTTGGGATTGCTCGTGTTCAACACTCGCAGGGCTTTCCTTCCCTCCTCGCAGCGGAACCCTCCTCCGCGTCAGCGGTGCCCTGGAAAACCGCTCCACCAAGACCGAAGAAAACCGCCGTGGAGAGGAGGTGAGCGGTGGGGGAATCACCCGCGGAGAGCGGGTGGTGGAAAAAGGGGACACCGGAAGAAGCTGTGGTGTCCAGGATGGGAGGGCGGGCGGCGCCCTGCTGATGACCGGGCCGTGCCTTTTTTGAGGCGCGGATGGTTATGGACTCACAAATGACATGCTCAGGCCCTATTGATCCACTGCCACCGTACCTCAGAAGGTCATTGAACCCTCCTGGCGCCTACTGGCGCCTACATCAATAGTCTCCAATCAGCTTCTCAGGTTCGGTAAGTGGATCTAGGGATGATATAAATATGTCATTACCAATCGTAGGGACGGTCCTCTTTCTCCCACACGCCACACGACTGGGTCTATTACGGGTCCGCGGGACCATCAAACGGCCATCAATCAGGCGAGCGGACCCTTTGATTGGTCGTCATATGGGAAATGAGCTCACCGGGAACAACTGAGTGGGAGGCTTTCAGATTCCCACTTCTGTGCCAAGGTTTGTAACTACCGAGCCGGATGGTGGAAAAACAGTTACAATAGTATATTATATTATATATATATAGTAGTTATCTCCCCCATTCCGTGTGTGGAGGTTTTTCCGGCTGCCAGGAAGTCCATGTGGCTGAAGTATTCCTTGAACAAGATGCATAAGCGCTCAAGGAACTGTGTGGAGCCTTAGACCGCCTTAGACCGCCTGGGTCGGTCGCCGGGTCGGTCGGGTCCGTTGTGATGCTTAACGATCAGTGAATTCCGATGAGTCTGAAACGACACCTCGAAACTCATTGGGGCTACCATCATTGACCTGAAATGACCGCCTGCGCTTTCGGAATTAGGTATAGATCCTTGATAATCTTTGTGATTGTTCCGGAACCACAAATGGCAGACATGTGATTCCCCCTTTCCAGTTCCATTGGACGTTGAGAAACAGAGGGACACACTTTGAGGGAACGCAAGAATTACAGTGCCTAAGCTTGGTGTCCAACAAAGCACGGACAATCTGCTGAGATTTTGTGTGAGACACCATTTGGTCGATCGGGAAATGGTGGGTTTGGGCGAGGATGCTTCCGATTTCTCTCACAAACAGGAGACCTCCCTAGGAAAGCCATCAGCAACTTTCTTTAGAACTGCTGCTCTTTGGCGGCAAGGGTCCTAAAGAAAAGCCTGCTTGCACACGTTTTGGAACTTTTCCTTTTACCAACAGACCTTTGGGAGGCTCAACAACGACGATCAAACCGAAGACTCTCGTGTGAACTCCCGAAAGACCTCTGGAGATGTTTGCCCAGACCGTGAGTCGATGAGTCTCTGGAACGCTCAGCGAGGGGTGCGACCTCTTTAGCCATGTTTTCAGACGACACGCGCGGAAGGGACGAAAAGAGATGACACTCTGCAAGTCCTGACGTTGTGGCAAACATCATTGATACAAACACAGATGTGGGGTCTGTTATGTTTCTGTTTAGTCGGAGTTCTGTTCACATCGCTTGCGCCCGCAGATCCTGTGAGGGGCGCACGCAGAAAGCACGCAGATCCGTTCTCCGACGCCTCCGCACGGTCAGGCTACCGCATCGCGCGGCAGGCGGTGATGCATGCCCTCAAACATAAGTGCGCCGGGTCGATCGGGGGCCGACCTCGCCTGTTCTCACCTCGGACCTCGCCTGTTCGATGATGAGGTGAAGCAGCCGACCGGAGCATCCAGTCATCCTGGAGTAGAAAGAATCAGAATGCAACATCGGGAACATGGAGCATCCATTCCATGCCAATAGGAAAGGGGTTTCGTTTTCGGACAGGTGCATCTTTTATTAAGCTCCAGGTTGTAGATTTTTCAGCTGGAGAATTGCGATGGACCTTTTGGTATGGAGCTGTGAGATCAGATTTGCAGCTTAGCATGGCTCAGCTATGACTCTCATTGAAGCCCAATGATGGGCAATGCCCGGGCTCCCTTCCCGGGCTCCCTTTCAACGCTCTCCCGCACGTTTTTGTGGAACCGCACCTTTTTGTAAGCCCTGCACCCGGTTTTTCCAACCCTCCCGGGAAAGCAATTTTTTAAAACCCTTCCCAAACCAGTTTAAACATCCTTCAACCCTGTTTCTTTGACCCTGCCAAGCCTTCCTGTGGAGCAGCACCTTGCTTTTTTGAACCACGCACCCTGTTTTTCTGACCCGGAAACCTGTTTATTTTGACACTGCGAGGCGGGTAACCTTCACAATCCTTTTTCCACCCACCATCCACATCCATCCACCCTGACGAGGGTTAAACAAAAAGGGTGGAGGGTTAACAAAAAGGGTTGGTTAAAAAACAGGATGGGAGGGTTAAGCCAAAAAGGGTTCTTGCCATTGCCTCCCACATGAAAGTGATTTTTGTAGGGAAAGATGGGACGTGACTCATTTCCACCAGCAAGGGATTCATGTTAAAGCATCGCATCCCACGAGGAAGCCAGGCCAATATCAAGTCCATGGTACTGGGCAAAAAACGCTCCTTTTCCATGCGATCCTTTTCTTCCGTTGTTCGGAACCTTCCGTGCTGACAGCTCGCCGTTGTCAGCTGGTGCTGGGCCGCCGTTTATTCGCAGTAACTCCTACCCACTGAGGCCGTTCAGGTCGTCAGTTCCCCATGCAGGTCTGTCATCAGCGGTGGCCAGCGTGCGTGGCTAGCTTTGAGAACAGGTCGGTGTTGATGTGCCAACAAGAACTGCAGCTGCTAGCTGCTTATTGCGTAGAATCATGTTTTAAGTTTAAACCATAGAATCTTCTAGGACCTTAAGCCTTGAGGCTTCGAGTACTTTCAAACGTCCAGCCTTTTCATTCCCAATGAACTGTTCGGCGTCCCTTACTTTGTGTTGCACAGCCTTTTTGCAGGTACCGCGCCCGGCGAGTCTTCAAGCGCTCGCGACGCCAGCTCTGGATCCAACGCGCAGCTGAGCGAAAGAATGTGATCCGCCAACACGAGACCAACTGGGTAGAGCTTCAGATACAGTGGTTTCAGAGGTTCGAACTTGGGTTTTTGGGCCCCCAAGTTCGGTGGTGCAAAACTTTTGGGACCCCCAAATGAAAGACACGGCCCGGGGTCATCGAACCTCTGAAACCACTGTTTAAACTCCAACCCCTACTTGGCATGATTGAGCCGACTAACTCATATTTCGTGTTTTTTTTGAAACTACCAACCCGCCAAGAATTTGGAAAACTTTTGGTGACCTTTGTGCCACACATCAGGCAATTTGGGTGACCTTTGTCTGCATTTGTGGTCCCCCAAAAGCACCTTGTTTTCGGGTCTGCCTTGCTTGGGGCCTGTTAGCTCTGTGTCAACCGTCCCCCAGAGGAGGACAAGTGGCTGTTGGAGTCGAGGTCTTTTTCTGGAGGGTCCTGCGGCCATGTCCACATCCTTCTGAGAAGGTGATTGGAGACTATTTATGTAGGCTTGGAGGGTCCAATTACCTTCATGAGAAGGTATGTGGATCAATAGGCTTAGAAGGGTCTTTATAGCTGATCCGAAAAGGCCCTTCTTTACTTCGGTGGTCCCCCAAATCGGCGAACTGGACTTCCAGCAAAAAAGAACCTCGGGATTGCGATCCAAGATTTCGGGGGAGCCATAAACCATGGTCTGTAGACCACCAGTCGGATCCGTAAGCCACTGGGTCTAGGAATCCAAGCTTCGAAGGTCGAAGAAGTGTCGCATCTGAAGCCGCTCCAAACCACAAGCGGTGCTCCTGGTGCGGCTCGCGGAGGCAAGAGCTTCAGCGAAGCTGAGAGCTGTTTTTTTGGGGGGTTGGTCTACAATCCATCTTCTCCACAGTGTGGCGCAACAACACCTCGGGGAGCTCCGTACCACGTCGCTCCAGCAGCCCCCGATGTTTCCACGACCTGCCACGACCGGTCCGTCTCAGTCCGTGAGACTGCGGCTGGTGGGCCAGCTCGGATGTACATGGAATGTCCTCGTTTTCTCGTGTTTGAACATGTACATGGAATTCTTTGTGGTGAAAAAGGACTGGTACACCAGTCACGAGATGTTACGAGTCAAGCTTCAGGACTCGGACCATGACACACCTTGTGATCTCCCTGCGATCTCCCATCTTCTTGAGGTGGGCAACAACTCCAAGCTGCATGGCATTGAGTGCGCCATGAGAATCGGACCGGAACAGCCATGCCCTTCTTGCTCCGATGGGAGACCATGCCCTTCTTCGTAGCGGTTCGTAGTGGAGTCCTTGTTACGAACGTAGAAATGCGCACGGAGCTACGTTGGGTTCGCGTCCGATCGCTCCGTTCGTAGCGATGCCCTATTGTACATGAGGTGTGTCAATTGAGGAAAAACACATCTTGCAGATTTAGATGAACACCACACCTTTTTTGCATGTTGTGAAGAGCATCTTGTGGATTCAGAGACATCCTCGACTGTTTGCCCGTTTGCCCTTTAAAGTGTCCGAACGCACCAAATCATGTTGTCTAGCCTTACAGGTAAGGCATTCTCTTGTGTAAAGCCGCATTGACAGTGACAGCGTGGATTGAGGCGATGACCCATGCACGCCCTAATACAAACATGGTCCTGGCGCATCGGCATGCGATCTGGTGTTGACGTCATCGGCATGCGGCATGTGTCACCCGAGGGTGCCACGAGGGTTCATTTTGTGTTCAAACAAGTTGAATTGGCAAAGTGTTTTTTTTTCACCATTATTTGTTTTGGTGTTTTTTCACCAGCAGAATGGCGATGTACACATGTAATATTTGTCGAGCTTGACTTTGGAAAGTTTTTCTTGTTTATCAGCATGGGTATTTGGCCTTCTTGACCGTGTTTCTGATAATTTGAAGACCTGTCCTTGAAGGTATTTGTTGAACATATTCTGCTTGAAACCATGCTAGCACATGTTAAGGCGACATCTATAAGACGTTTTTTTCGGTAAGGTCCCATGGCAGAAACGAGACCGAGGCCAAAAAAGTATGAAAATCAGACCTGTTGGGGATACTGTCTACATATAACGATCGTTCAGCATGAGGGTCTCCTGCTCTGGCATGCTGTAAAGCAGCACACTGCCGTTTGCAAGTGTGGGGTGCAGCAAAATTCCACCAGCAAAATCCGACCCGTTGGGGATCCAGTGGCAGGAGATCATCTCTGTACAGCTTCTGCACGCAGGTACAACCAGTTCATTTGCAAGCTGAAGGAGTGCGAGTTGCTCAATCCATGGGGCCAGGTTCAGAGCTGTAACTGTCCAATGGCTTCAGATCTCTCTCTCTCTCTCTCTATAGTTGTATTTGAAACATATTTATCATTACGCTTCCGCTAACACATGGACTCTTGCGAGAAAACGACACCCCGCTACCACATCTTCCCATGTCACCCCCCTGTAGCGGTCAGCTCGGAGGGGAGTGGAGTGGAGTGGGTGCACCTGAGGCACCCTGGGCCAGAACCCCGAGCCAGTTCTGAACAGACCTAGAGTTAGCTTGTGAGGTAGGGAGAGCTGTACTAGAGTGGCTCATACTGTATCAGCCACTCCACGGAACCATGGATTCCTGTTTGGTTGGGCGGGAGGTGCCTCACAGTTCCTCACAGTTCCTCACAGCCACATTCCATTGGCGGTCAGAGGCACTTTTCCCTTCCAGACAACGCCTGTGTGGAGCACCCTTTCTGACGACCTTCAAAGCGGATGGACATGAACATGAACAAACACACAATGTACACGATTTCCACGATGTACACAAGCATGAACGGTGCCACACACACACACACACACACCCCACGGCGCTTAGACAGCGCGTGAGACTTCGTACCGCGCGCATAACGCGCGCATAACGCGTTGCGTTGTGGTTTCTGGGTGCCAGGAGGCCAACATCAACATCAATCGCAAGATCCTCTCACAGCTGGGCGTCTACGATCGGGCAGTGTTTACCAACGTGCTGCAGGTGCGAGCACAGCTCGGTAAACACAAAAGCGCCAGCACACGGAGGCTTTCGATTTTGGAGGGATAACATCACCTTCAGATAGTTGACTACAGGGGAGTCGCCCTTTTGTAGAACATCCGAATGGCTTGACTGCATGTCACTTGCAATACAGTTTGTATGTCGAAAGAGTAATTACTGAAGATCTCATCCACTAAAAGACCATCCCTCTGCCATCCACCCTGCCACCTCCGCTCGCTGGGGAACGTCAAGGTTGGTGCGGGACCCACAGAGACGAAGTGACGAAGTGGATGTGTATGCCCCGTTGAGACTGCTTCTACGGTGGTACGAACAGTATTTCTTTTTCACGTCCATGTGATGTGTTCGCGGGAGAGGTCAATGTTCAACCGTACCGTTGTCTGTGATGGATTCGGACGTGAACACTCGGGCTCCACAGGCCATGGCCGGTAGATGAATTTGCGCAGTGGACGAAGCTTCGTTGCGAACGGACCCCGTAGCGGGTTCAGTAACCTCCGGTGCGGGTTACCTGTTTGATGTTTCATTATACACAACATTATGGACATGTGCAATTCATTTCTTTTTGCGCATATCCATTGATTTCCATTGTATTCATAGTTATTTTCTGCATTTTTCTACTATTTTATTCTAGTTTCTTCTTGCTCTCTGAGGGGGGTAAACACGCCTTTTCACAAGGCACATGAGTCAAGAGTTGGCTATCGCCACCGACCATGTCACTAGACCCATAAGTCCTAAGTCACTAGACCTCAGTATTGTAATACTATATATTCCGAGGGTAAAACAGAGGCATGAATTACATTCCGACTGCCAAAAAACTCCGCATCGATTCTTGCACAAAGCTTGCGCAGACAGCGGTTCCCAACTGGCGGGAACTCAAGGCGCTGATGGGGGAGGTCAACGGAATTCTTCGTTTTGGGGTTCCACAAGTAGTGTGGCAGTAGTGTGGACGTTTTATTAACAAGACCCTGGATTGTTGCACCTCTTCAACAGTTTCGGGGGGTCCACTTTTCTTTAATTTGAACAGCCAGATTTGATGAACTGCTACATCCGGTTCTGACGAAGGACGCAAGATGCTGGCCCAATTCTTGTGGGTAGGGTACTTCAGGTTTCGTGTGTGACTTGTGCCCCAAGAGGGGAATGTAGAGACACTTGTGGCTTACAAACAAAATGGTGATAAATGGTGTAAATGTTTACTCAGGACTGGAAGTTGGAAGGCACGTAATTATTCAAATAATGTATCACTTGGGTCTTGTATTCTGGAGACTCTCTTTCGGAATGGTCGCAAACGTCTCGGATTGCGCCATCCTGGTCTGGTGTCTGGGGATTTCGTTTCTGGTCTCTTCCATGCTGTGCTTGTAACACTTAACACTAACACTTAACGTCATTTTCTGTGCTTGTAACACTAGTTACAGTCCTGTATCCCATTTCACAGGGCGGAGGTCTCCGGATCTCGGATGTCTCAGATGTCTCACCGAGCGAATCCGGTCTGTCTTTCGCGACGCCGGTTGACGTGCGACTGGGCGGAAGGTCCGATTGTTTTGTGCGCAGGGACGTGAGAGAACCGACGGAGAACGGACGGTTTGGATGGAGATGTGGATGATCACCTCATTCGGGTCGGGTCGGGCTTATAAACACTTGAGGTCAACAGACATGGTGGTAGGTGAGGGTACCTGTCAGTGAATGCGTTCTTTTTCGGTCTCAGAAGCTGAAGAATTACATGTCATCATTGAATCATGGATTTTGATGACCAAACTCTTTTGATGCTTACTTTGGCGAGGCTGGGGGTGTGCTGTGAAATACCTCCCCGCACAGGCTGGGGATTGATAATGGTTTCAAGTGCCAGCTAGTTTCGACCAATCACCTTCCCCAAGATACACCTTCAAGTAATGCTCCAAACCATGAGAGTGCTTAGTGCTTTCGGAATCGCCTGAGCAACTTTCATCCCAAAGTTCCAGTGATATAGCACACAGGATTCTGCAGTGAACTTCCAACTACTGTAGATAGAGAAGCTAACTTCTCCAAAACATGCATGCGAAGTCTTTCATTCTCTAGACAGAGACCCCTTTTGATCTTCCTTAAAGCCTACTTGGGGTGCTAGCCATGCTTGCTTGGACCTTTACTTGGCCCAAAGCATGGTGCCCTGTTAGTCAGTAGACCTGGGAGCAGGAGGCCGTGGACAACAAGGGCAAGAAGTGGCTTGGCTGCGGATTTCGTGTACCAGACATGTTTTGAGACACCTCTCCTTGTACATCCTTGTACAACTCTATGGCACAGCTCAGTCACTGAGCGAGATGATGTCAGCATCCAATTTTCGTCGTGCTGGGCATGGTTTAGATTGAGTGTGGGTCAGGCTTGAACCTCCGTGCTCAGTTGCTGTACAGCAACATCCCTCGTGATGATTTGGAGCTTCAAAGCACCCAGGAGTTATTCTTTTTTCAATTTCATCGGCCGCGGTATCTCCAGTTGGAGCGAACTCCTCAGACTGATGGCCGAGCGGACCAGATATCCGTCCAAAGCAAACACCGCATGACGTCGATGAACATGGCGAGTTGAACCGCCGCATATTAAGTTATAAGATGTTATAAGCCGATGACGGCACGCAGCAAACCAAACATCTTTTGCTCGCAAAGGAGTCCAAGGAATCCCATGTGGACCAGTTCCAGTCGACCCATCTGTTCAATCCTTCGGTCCGACAACACGACTCGGCACCTCCTCCGGACGCCTCGACACGGTTTCTCCCTGCGATCGCGATCGGACCCACCCCTCAGGGAGTTGATGAC
Source organism: Durusdinium trenchii (assembly GCA_963970005.1). NCBI lineage: Eukaryota > Dinophyceae > Suessiales > Symbiodiniaceae > Durusdinium > Durusdinium trenchii. Next base: position 1,648,157 of record CAXAMN010023806.1, read on the forward strand.
CGTCCAGCAGTTGGACGACATTGCGATTCCGTGCGCCAACGGGGCGGACTCGCTTCGGCCCCGGTGGTTCGGGAGGCTTGAGCCCGGAGGGTTCGGGAGCCACGTCTGAGGAGGTCCAGTTCGGGACGATGCTGAAGACGCAGGTGTTTCGGTTCGCCCGGATTCGCCCGATCGACCGGGGAGACTCGACAGAAGCTGGACGAACGGAAGCTCGTTCTGGCGGAAGAACAGTGAGGGAACTCACCTGGGAGGAGAGCCACATGGAACCGAACCTGGCGTGGAACAGACTGGAAGACTATCTTCCACAACCCGGTTCGTTCATTTTCGGTGTGTCGATTTCCCCCCGCAAGACTTTCGACTTGGTCTTCTTGACGATTGGCCTGGTGTCGGGGGAATTGCTTGGCTGCCAAAAGCGTGGCTCCAGTGGATTGGTCATGTGGGGCCACAGGTCTTTGCCTCATTTGGAGGAATCCTAGCCCCAGTCGTCGTGCCTCACTTGGGGTGTGTTTTTAAGTTAGATCCGTGATGGCCGTCAGAGTCAGACTGGTCCACATAGCAACAACCTGGAAGAGGGAACGTCTGACCCACCCCAGACCATCCATGTATGGCATGGCTACATCATGTTGCATTCATGTTACGTCCATTTATGACCCCAATGCAAGTATTCCAGTCCGGATGGTCCACCCCACTATAAGGCGCTTCGAAAGGGGACCGCGGAGTTGCTTCCGATGTGTTCCGATCCCTGGCGCCGTCAACGGCCGTGTTCCACCGCACCGGGAGTCCCGTGGGGTTTGGCCTTTTTTTGGGGGGCGCTCTTCACCGGAACGCACACCAGGATTACCTCTGTCTTCCTCTCACATTTCTTGTTGACGATAGGTGGGTGATGGTGGTTCCTAGGTGCGTCAACGGGGTTCCCACCAGAGAAGTAGACGGGAACCAGGTTCGCAGGGGTGACAGCTAGGCACAGAGGAGAGAAGAAGATGTTGCTGGAGATCTAGAATCTAGAGTAGACGGTAGACGTTACAAAGCAGACACATCACGAACATTCTGCGATCCAGATGAGGGACAATGGCTTTTGTTTAGGGCGAAGCATGCATGTGCCATCGACTCTGAACCTGCTGCTCTTCTCCTCTAGACCATCTTTCACAGTTCTTAATTTCTTACAGAAAGATGTCATTCGACCAGTGGAGTTCTCCCAACAACATTCGACCTGGTTCGCTGGTCTTGGGAGGATTAAAACATCCTTGGGAGGATAAAATCGGTTCTTTCAACAACAAGTCCAATTGCTTCCCTGGGGACAGGACCGTGAAAATCCTTCTCTTCGGCCACCGCGGTACGACCCCCCCACCGAGTGTAGTCATCACGCACCCCTAGCAGTTTGGGGTAGTTCATGCGTCATGAGTGGTTTGTCAGGGTACTGCTGAGTTGACCAATAAGCTTCCGAAGGAGCTCAAGAGTGGAACTTTTCTCCCCGCATACTCGCCAAAGACGGGCGTCCCGGCTCCATGAACCACTTCGTCCTCGAGAAGGATCGGGCCGAGCGGTTGGGTGTCTCTTCAAAGAGGGAGAGCCCCGTTGCAGAAGGTGTCCGGAAGAAGGAACATCGATTTTTCATCCGGCCAGGGCAGGTCTGGAATACTTGCACTACCTCAATATGCAGTACACCTCTGTAACACTGTAGTACAGTACTGTGGTCTTTCACCGATCGGATCGGAGCTACGATCGCGCCGATCGCGCCGATCGCCAGCGCCGCTCATGAGCTGCTCAGAAGCCGGAACGAAGAAGCCTAAAATCCAAGCATTTGCAGCGTCACTGTTGGCTACTACTTATATAGACCCAAATAAATAGAGCAAGCAGATTAGATCCCCACTAAACAAAACATGTATTGGAAACCGAGCCACTAATTTGGGGAGCACTATACAGTGAAATCAGACAGTGGATTCCGCGGCCCAATGATTCAACTGGCTGGCCCCTGGGAAACCTTTTTGACCATGGCTTTCCACTTCCATTGCTGCGAGTCAGGTATGGGGTGTGTCAGGAATGCAGGACCAGAAAGGGCGTCAGATCAGTGTTTCTCAAGAATTCTTTGGGTTCAGTCCATCCATGGAAGCTTCTTGTCGTCAATTCAGGAGAAAGGATCCTGACAAAGGATGGCGCGAGAGAGCCAGATTTGGCGGAACCGATCTTGTTTGGAATATTGATGACGTTCGTCCTGTCAGCCCTTGAACCCAAATTGCCAAGACCTTGAATCTGGAGTTTCTGAAAATACATTGCTGGGCAGCGCCCCACGCCCCACCCCCCACCCAAATGTAGTGCCCCGCAAAGAACTGAGCTCGAAGAGAGGTGTGTCAGGGAGAACCAATGCGGGTGGCAGCCGCTTTGGCGGGTTCTTGCGGATTCTTTGTGGGGATCTGAATGACGACGATGGGCGAGGAGCACCTGCAAATTCTCCAAGCATTCAACCCCCACCGATCAAAGTCAAGCCGCGGTCCGCTGCGCTCACATGTCTTTGATTTGTGGAGTGGCTCTACCTAGCTGGTGCGGGCAGGCAGGGAGGAGTGAGCGAAGTGAGGCAGAGTGGGTCATGCATGCCACAAAAGCCACCGAAGATAAACCCCAAAAGCAGTATAGCAGCGGCCAGAATGATCTCTTAGAGATGTTGTTGCTTGTGTGGAGTTGTGAGAGATACTTGCTGGTTCATGTTTTCCTTTTTTTAAATGACACAGGGTGAGTAAAATAGACAAAGACACCCGATTCCCTCCTGCTTTTGCATGCGTTTGACATATGTTCATGCATGTATGTACAGTATAAATGTATGGTCTCATCAATCTGAATAATTTGGCAGTGAGCTTTTACCCCCATGTGGTAGGTTCACACGTGCGGTTGCTCACACGCCCCAATAGTGGCGCTCACTCCACTGTGGCGCTGCGTCGCATCCAGTTCGTGACCGAACTGTGGCGTCCAGTGACCAAACTTATAGGCCATTTCTGACCTCAAACCCGGGGATCGTTCGAAGTGACCGAACTTTGGCTGAAGTTGAGAAGACTGGCGATGTCTCGCTGGGTGTGCTGAAGAACTTGGAGCTGAGCTGGGGTGCACACGGCCGCCTGCTTTGGATCTGGCGGCCACAAGTGGGATGCTGCCGGGTCAGTGCCTCCACCACTGCCGGCGCTTCTGCCGCAGGGCTCCTTTGTTGACTCCCTGACTCTCTGGCTGATGCGTGAGAAAACACCACATGACTGCCACCTTCAGAGCCAGCTCGGGCCATAGGGGTTTTCTTACTTCTCAATGATTGGGTGCATCGGCGTAAGGCCCGAAACCCGGGTTTCGGCCTTCTCTCCCCACTGGTCTCCTTACATGTCTCTCCACTGATCTGCCGTCCGTGTGATTGGCGTTTTGTTTGCCGCGGCCGAGACCTCCTAACTTGTCCCTCCAGTTTCTCCACTTCGAAGATGACCAGGTTTGTGGACCGCAGAAAGGTGTCTTGTTGGACCCTCATTGAAAGCTCTCATGGGATCTATTTTTCGTGCGCTACTTGTATTTTTGTTTCCTCGGCTGGTGCTTTGTGTTTGGAGTTAGTAACCATTTTGGCTCAAGGGTTTCCCTGCTCCACTCTGGGCAGAGTGGGGCCTTTTTTCACAGCAATTCGGCGCTTAAATGCGAGCCCTGGCCGAAGACCATTCGCTGTTTCTCGGCTCTGGTGCCGTAGGCATCGATGAGCGCGCGCCTAACATTGTTTTGGGCCTGCGTCGCGTGTCCTTTTTGCTTGGGCTGCCTTTTTTTCCCCTGCCTTGCCTTGTTGTCTGAACAGATGGGCATGTGTTTTTGTTCTCCTTGGCCTTGCCCTTTCTCACTTGGGCCCCTTCTCATCAGTCAGAGGGACCACAGTCCCTGGATCTTTTTCTCAAAGACTTGGCTTCAACAAGGGATGCTGACCCGTTCCTTTGTCAGCCTTGCCACAGAAAAGGAAAAAAGGAGATACATGGCGGATCGGGCGAGTTTCCTTTTCTACGGGCAAATCCATGGGTACTCCCGTTCATTGTGGAAACTACTATATTTTCTCCCGGCTCGACAGCAAGTCCAAGCGGTCCAAGCTGTTCATCCAGGGAGTGCCGTTCACCCGTCGCAGGCCGCGCCGGTGAGCCGGCTGCGAGGTGGGGCTTGCATTAACTGACGAACGTCAGAAGTGGGTGTGGGGGTTCAACTCCAGTGTGAAGAATGTATTTGGGCAGAAGTTGGAAGCATCAGAGATTCTCGGGTGATATTTGAAACAAAGTTTGTATACTGTGCAGTTGAAATTGACTTGAATCAAGACTCATTCTTTGGAGTTTTGAAACCATAGCGGGATGATTGAAAGCCGCTAGCACCCGCGTTGCCTGCAACTTTTCCACCTCTGTGTAGTCTGAGACGAATAGCTTGCCCTCCCGCGCTGTTCTTCCGGGTGGGCCCTTGCGGTCAATGTCGCACGATCATCATATGCATCATGGCGGTGGCAGTGAGGAGAGGAATGGCAGGGACTGGTGATGATGACGGCCAAGCACTGAACAAATGCTTGGTTTTGTTGAATTTCTCGGGATTCTGTCTAGATAGCGACGTCTCCCAAATGCTTCTCCTTGGCAGTGGTTTCATCTGAAACGAGAAGGAATCTAAATCATTTGAAGTCCAGAAAGAGAGACCCAGACACCTTTGGCAGGTTTTTCCCTCACGAAGTAAAGGGCGCAGAGCCAGGGCCCAGACCAGATCAGAACCGTTCCACAGACCGTTGCAACGACGGACGTTGGTGGGGAAAACGGTGGTTACGCCGGCTCGTTCGTGGGGGGAACAAATGGGCGAACCACGTCTCGTTGGTGAACGAACTGTTCAACGGGGGCGTTTTCTGTTTTTTTAAAAACACGTCGCCGGAATCCCAGCTGAAAGAAGACGTCGATATAGCGAGGAGGCCTTTTTTGACGGTCCTTGCGTCGCCATAAATAAGCATAGCAAGCAGCCGCCGAAGCCGCTTGCTGTGACTTCCCAAGAATCGAAGTCGCTGTAGCTTCCGTGTGTTTCCACTCGATTTGCATGGGAAAACCCAGTCAAATCTGGTCCTGAAAACCTGGGTAAGATCTTGTATGATCAACTCCAGAATGAGGTCAGTTCCCGACCTGTAGGATCAGCGGTCAGCAGACCGCAACCCAAATACGTCGACAATGTCTAACTCTCCCTGCCGGTGTCGCAGTGCGTCCGGTGGCAACAGTGGCCGCTTCCTTGCCCGGCCCAAGGGGGGTCATCCAAATCGCCCGGAGGGCCCCTGGAGTGTCAGGAGATGGATCCAGATGCCTTTTGCGCTGGAACCGGCACGGTGATGATGCAAGGTTTTCAGTTCGCGATTGGCTCCAGCCAGCCTTGCGCCATGCGACTTGGTGAAGGGGGAAGATGAGGAGCTCATTGGGGCAGATGATGGCAGATTGGCAGATCATTTAGAGTTCCAAAGACAGATCGCTGGGTTTTGGTAGACCTGTCCTGAATGAAGACCCTCTTTTTGAACACGTGACATGGAAGTGGAAGACCAACCTTGTCTATGGCCACCATGTGGCTATGGGTCAAAACTGGGGACCGACTGGTTGACCACCGAAAATGACCAGAACAGACTACTTCAACCTACCAGGGTGGAACCTGGCTTTGACCCCATGTGTTTGTGTCAAGTGCAGCGTTCACCCGGGTGCAGTCAGACGTGTCGCGCGTGGCGCAAAACCGACGTGGCGCGCCTGGATGGCGCGGCATAGCCTTGGCCGAGTTGGAAGGGTGGTCCATCGAGATGAGCATCGTGGGAACGCAGAGACGTCCTGGGAACGGTGCGGTCAACGTCTGCCTATAGGCGGCCCCACAAGTCCGCACACTGGACGATGCAGGAAAGCAAGTCATCAATGGCTGCAAAGAATTCGATACCCACCTGGGGTGGCAGTGAAATTGAAAGCTGATTTCCACTCCAACTCAAAGGACAAGTGGTATTCATATAGTTAATGATAATATAGGCCGGCCCATTTGCTTCAGCTTTCCGTGCAAGCCTCCTGGCACAGCAGCGTCCGAGCTCGGCACCAAGTCGGCGCTCAAGAAGACGAAGCGCTTCACCAGTGAAGGATCACTTTGTCGCGAAGGCCACCCACACCCTCCCAAGTGAAGACCGCAGACGATTCGTCTTCCATTCTGAGAGGAGAGTCATTCATAATCTACAAGGTTGGTGAAAACGACTGCAGAAATGGTGATCGAGGCAGCTTCGCTGGTTTTTTCGGCACGAGGATTTTTGGGCAGGTGCTCTGGACTTCCGTGTCCATCCGTTGATGCCGCCGAGAATTGGTGGGAGAGGCCCTATGACTTGTCTGGATCAATACCAAAGAACCTCAACATCCAATCCAGATGAAGATTCTTACGGTCCAATTCCGTTGAAACCTACCAGGGTCCCAGGTAAAATGAGCCACATTCCCAGATCTAAAGAAACACACGGCATTTTTCAGAGCCCCGTTTTTTTTTTTTTTTTTTCCGACCATTGATCCAAAAGCTTGGTCTATCTGATCCCCACCAACTAGATCGAGTGATCCCAAATTCCCTTCCCTTCATCTCAACTCAGGTTCCTCTTTCCAGGCTGGGTTCTGGATTCTGCTGGAACTTATGTGGGCGGCTGCTTTGCTGCCATGCTCTTTCCCATCTGCATCGTCGCCCGGAGTGGTTTACGCCATCGGAGGCCACGGGTAGAGGCACCGTCAGGGCTTGTTTTTTCGTGTCAGTGACTGTCCGTGACCATCATGGTCATGTCAATGTTAGCATCAAAGGGCAATGGCAGGACTGGAACCGGTTGCCCGGACAGCCTACATGGCCGGCACAGCATCTGCCATGATACGTTGCACAGCATCGGACCAGGTAGATCATTGTCTGGATCTCCTGGTAGGTTTTTCCTTAGGGTCCGCAACTCTAGGATGCCACAGAAAGATGTCAAGGATTCTGTGATCAGATCATCCATCCGGAACTCTGGTAACCAGAAAGATGCCACAGAATCCGGAACTCTTCACCTCTGCTAGCCTTGCTCGCAGCTGAAGGCCAATGACTCTTGCTGCAGGTTCTTCCCTTTCAACCAGCGACCTACTGCGGCACCACTCCACAAGGATGCCATTTTTGCTGCCAAGCACTGTGGCCTGACGCTGAAAAACCAAAACCCCTCTGTCATCCCGCATTTGGGGGGCCAAGCAGGGGATCCCAGGCGAAACCACCGATTTGGGGCGTGATTTTGGGTCTTTGGAACGCAATCCTCCGTGATCCCCTCGTTTCGTCGTCGTTGCTTCTTTCCTTTTCACACCTTAAGGCACCGTCCCATCGTCCGCGGATCCCAGGTCGGGATCCAAATGGTCCGTGAGCTTGCAGCCTCCACGGAGATTGCACCATCGGCCACCCTGTGCTTTGAACCTTGGAAGAAGCGACCGGGAAGGAGGAAGCGACGTAGAAGAGACACATGCTTAATGTAGAATCTTAGCTCATCACCCCCCAGACATGGATCGTGAAACCATGTAAAACCTCTGGTTTATGAATCAAGATTCAACATTGAAAAAGAACGTGTCACCAGGTGTTAACCAAGGAAGGGCAAGCTACCATCGCCTCGTCGCGTGGTTGACCCGAGTTGGCAGATCCTTTGATGAACAGTTTATCATGTTTGATTGCAGTAGTCCCATCAAACCACAAGACCGCTGGGCCAACCCACCTTCCAATGTTCTCTTTTCTTGAAGGTTTTTTAGTGCTGCCCAACTATGCAAGGTAGATGATTATATATTTACATGTTGAACCCAAGCAAAAGTGAGAGGCCCGTCGGCTGGAACGGATCCAACAGGTCGGACGGAACGGTTGGAGCAATGGCGGACGACAGAAAACCATTGGGGGAGGTGCTATGGTGTTTGGTCCACGAATGGCGGTTAGAAAGGAGCTTAAGCAAAAAGGAAGAAAAGGGTTCCGGTTGCTGAATATCTTTGGAACAGGAAACAGCAGGACATAGTAAAAGGCATTCCGTTTGCTGAAACAAGAAAGGTTGAACGACAATGTAAATTAAGGGTACTCAAGGAACCCAAATCAACAAAAACAAAAGGACGTAAAGTGGTTTAGTTCAATTTTGATCTTTACAACATGAGTGCATTTAGCGTGATATTTTTGAATGAGAGTAACCAAGTACAATTATCAAGTACAGATATCACTGCAAACTGATATGTTCACTCAATTATACACATATATAGATTATACACAATTATATATACACAATTATACACATATTTTCACACACATATAGATTTTAGGGTGCCTGTGGACTAATTTTGATACAGTATTTTGAAACAAGGAGGCACTGCTCAGGGTCTCATGACCAAAGATGGACCAAACAATAGGAAAGAGCAATGAGAAGTAAAAGGAGACCCAAAGCTTACAAAAAGCACATCAACCTGAACCTCAGTGGAATCATTTCAAGGGGAAAATGGAATTTTTGTCCAAACCACCGAGCTTTTGTGGTGGTTCAGGACTCTCCTCTTGAACTATATTTTGATCAAAGGCACCAGCATTCGAGTCGGAGAATCGAATAGAAAGGAGCTTAGTGAAAAGGGTGGTGGTGGTGATGGTGGTCGTGGTGGTGGGGAGCCAAGAAACCCAACCATTTGGGTATAGATAAGATCGTTATTTTTTCTGATCTAACCCCTGAAGCAATTTGGGGTTTGTTAGGATGATTTCGCGGAAACGCTTTGGTTCATTCACAAAACTCGAACGGAGGAGGCTGGTGAAACGCGTAAACATCATTGCTCGTGTCATCGGTGGAACAAGGTCCACCGACCCAAACTTCTCGCGCTGTGACCCCTTTATCTTCCTACCCAGTCAGTGGATAATCTTTTAACCTTTTTTGGGGATTGGCTCCCCACTAAATACAAACAGATGGAAAAAGGTCAACCATGTTCAACCAATTTTTCAAGGTAAACGGAGGGAGTCAGTACTGTATCTCTTTTCTTTTGTGTTCTGACTCCTTGCAAATCAACTGAAGATGCTTTGCACTTCCCAAACCATCTGGAACAAAGAGCTCCCAAGATCCGGTGTTCTTTGGTTCCAGCAAACTCATTTTTCACATGCAAACATGGACGAACATCGCGAGCATAGAGACGTGCTTCAAAACGATTTATTCGAAGGCGATGTCCGAACTCCTCCTCGCCCGTTCCCTCCTTCTCCTTCTCCTCAGGGTCTCGATCCGAAGCCAACGACCGGTCGACCGGTGGCATTCTCCAAGGATCTTTTGAACGCCGTGAGCTATGGCTTCCAGATGATGCTCCCTGTCAGAACGCCACGAACCCGGTTCCGGAACCGGAGACCCGGGTTGCGCGGGTCCGGGTTGCGCGGGTCCGGAGCGCAAATGGAGTCTGCGGAACGCATTTTGGGGTTCAAAGCCAGAGATTTGTGAGCATGCCACCCTTCTTTGGAAGATGTGTTCAACGCAGTAGAGGGGCGGGTTGTACTTTCCAGAGATAGGTTCAATGCGCAGTTGCTGAAAAGAAGGATTGCCCCGGGTGGACTGGACTGACTGACCTCACTCACAGCTTACTACTGTACTTTGTCTTGATATCTTGGCCAAGTCTGACAGGGAGACCCTCTGGAGCTCAGGGTTTTAGATTTCCTGAAAGGGGTCCAACGTGGGGGATCTCTTCTTTCAAATCTTTCAATGCACACCCACCCGCCCACCCGCCCACGCACGCACGATTCTTTGAGCTGTTTGCGATGAATCTGTGAGCCATTGTCCATTGTGTAGGTGATTCCCAGGATTGCTGAGATGTCTCAAAGGGAGCATCATCCAGGATTGATTGATCTGATTGGATTGGATTGATGTTGAGCCATTTATGCATCTCTCCCTCCCTTCCTCCCTCCGAACATATTTTGATAATAGAAGAAACACAGTTTCATTTTTGCACACTGCCACACTGACGCACATGATCCGCGAGCGACGCCCCATGACCAGTTTCTTCATTTTGGGGGGTGTAGGCGGGACAAGTTCCATAAATTTGCCTTCATGCATGCATTGTTTGCACTCCTGAATCCAGCTTCCCGCACCTCCACTTCGTACCCAAACCCCAGACCCCAGACCCAGACCCTGCTGACCGCTTCCATCTGCCAAAGGCGCCTAACCGGCACCTCCATCTCGGAACACCTCGAGTTTTCTTCCTTCGGATTCCGCCTGTGGTCGATCGGTCGGTCGGAATTCCTTCTCCTTTGCTTCTGCTTCAGCACCCCCCGCGCGTTTGGTTTCCTCACCTCGCTCGCCGGTGGTTCCGGTTTTTGGGCTGTTCGGTGTTTCCCGAGGTTTTCCTACTTGGCCATGTTGCTCGTCATGCTCTACGAGACTGGGATGCTCGGGCGCATCTATGCGGAGTGCGAGGGTTTTTCCGCCGACGAGTCCGGCAGAAAAACGCCGGGGTTTCGACCGAGTCGAGGACGGGACGCATGTCTTCCGCACGGGACGCACGGGACGCACGGGAAGCTTCACAAAGATGATCCGACATGTTGACCGGTTCGAGACACATGTTGACCTGACACACGTGATGATTTGTAGACCTCTCGCACTCCTTGATTTGTAGACCGAACGGTGCATTCAGGACTCCACATTTTCCGTATGTTGGGGTTGCGACTGCGCACGAAGCTTCAACCGGTTTCACCGGTGGGTCCTTTTTTCCCCAGGATCTTCTTCTCTTTGCTTCTTGGCTTTGTTATCTCCTACTTCCTCCTCCTGCGCTTCAAGCGCACGCAGAAGACGCAGACGCGCGAGGACCGGCGGTTTCGACCGATACGCGAGGAGCGAGGTCCAAGCACCGGGCAGACCGTGGGTTGCGAGTTCACGGGGTGATTTGTTACGGCTTCGATTTAACCATCTATGTATACCCTTCAAAGAACTCTGTTGATTGACCTGTTGCAGTCTAGAATCCTAAACGATGGTTCTGACCGCAACTCAGCTCCCCTTTCGATCGTGCATCACCGCGCGCCGCACGGCACAAAGCGGGCACGGCACTGTGCACGGCACCGCGCTGGACATGACGAGTGACCTGATGATGAGCAACACTTCCTCGAACGACCCCCACGTCTGAAGTGTGCTTGTGGACGTGTTCCAAGAACCCAGACATGACCCCTGTTTTGATAGGAAACGATTTCGGAAAAGATCATATTCTGGGTGGTTGGTGATCCAACATAGAGCTCACTCAGGTGAGTTGGTCATGGTGGGTGCCGACTTGGGAACGTTATGGAACGAACTTGGGGTGCAGGAAGACTCGGTCTGGGTCAGTGTTCTTCTTTCAGGCGATGCGGAACCAGGTAGTACATACACCCATCTGGGGTGAGGGACCTGCAGTCGTCCGAGGGTGTTTTCAACGGGTCAAAATCCCACGGCACGCACCACATGGAAGAGAAACTGCTAGGATGCCCTGTTCATTGACTTTTTCATTGAGTAGGACTTTGGGACGTGTTGCGAATCTGATAACGACTTTCACAAGCGGAAGCAGGAACCAGTGGAGTTTTCATGAGTCGAGGACGGAGGGAGTGACACCTGCTGCCTGCCTCACCGCGATACCTTTCAACGTCGACTGCCCGCAAAAAGCAGACTGACGAGTTCCTTTAAAGCATTCTCCCCCGGTCCGCCGTTCTTCCAGGAATTTACGAAGCATTCAAAAGGCAAGCGGAGCATAGTGGAAAAAAACAAAAATAACAAACATGTTCCTGGTTCTCTATGTTCTCTTTGTTCTCCGGTCGTCCCGCGCAGGATCCGACTGCCGTGCAGAATGCTCCTTGCTGTTCACCCAGCTAGAGCAAAAGTGGGCAAAGCTGACACATCTCAGAGCCAGGGGCTTTCTTGGAAGAAGATGGGAAGTCGACAGGGAAGCACCACCAGCAAGATGTCTCCTGGTTCTGTGATTTCTTCGCGTGCACTGCACACTCGAAAAAATAACGTCGACCTGTCCGTGGGCGGAGCAGACTGTTAGGGATGAAAAAGCCAGCGATCAAGAATAATAAGATGAGGGAATTGAATATGGTGGTCACCAAAGAAGGGTTCTGAAACCCCAAGAGATCTTCAATTTTGGGAATTCACATGAGGTCTTCTTTCTGGATACCCAGACTTCTTGATGATGGTTTTGTTTGGATGACTGTTTTGCGCATCAGCCTGCTTCGCCAATGCTGGTCTTGTTTGTCCGCACAACTCCCCGGGGCCTTTGCCCCAGGGAGCCAATGAAATCGGGCTTTTGCTAAGCCCACTGGCATGGAACACGGGGAAGCTTGAGAAGTGTTGACAGGTTTGTGATTGGAAGTGGTTCATTTGGTGGCTAGCCAGTGTATCTCAGCCACTATACTAAGACTAAGGCTATACTAAAGCTATACCAGTGTATCTCAGCCAGTGTATGTTTTTACAAGCTATACTAAAGATGGCTTGGATGGAACAACTAATCGGTTGGGTGTTGGCTTCACTCTTCCTTCAAAGGACCGGTTGGGTGTCGGCTACATTCAAATCCACGTGGGAGACCTTCATCTTAGCTCGTTAGCTCGTGCAAATTACTGCCCCCAGCTCCACAGCGGTGCCCACGATGCGACGGGCGTGACGGCTCCAGGGGAGCGCGATGAATCCAACCGCTGTCGGCGGCACGTGGTCGCTGTCCGTGGTTAGCCCGGACTTGAAGGATGGCATGGCGGCATGGCCCATCTTAGAAGACCATGAAACCCAAATACCAAACATGTGGTGCCATCCACTTCCAAACAGCAGTGACGGGGAGTGTATCTAGACGTACCAATTAGCAGATGTCCTTGCCTCAAATCACACCAAGGGCCATTTCTGGTAAACTCAAACACATCATGTCAATCACACCCACCTCTGGGGGATTTGTTTGACATGAAAGACCTTTTCACACAAATCCACCTCTTGGGAAGTGGCTAAGTGACAAAAAGCCAAGAGCTTCCAGCCGCAAGTGCTGAACCCTTCGGACAGACTGAATCTGTTGAGGTGGCCTTTCTGGGGTTTGAAGTGTGCCATGGACAAGGAGATTGTACCAAGCAGTGTCCTATTTCACTATGACAATGAGAATGGCCAACAAAAGTGAGCATGGAAACAAGTACACATCCTCTTGTTACATCTTGTTACTTCTGCTTTCGGACATTTTAAGTTCTCATTTGTTCTGTCTTCTGCCCCACCACTGTTGTCCTGATATCATGCATTGAAGTCATCATGAAATCATGGCCCCACCATGCAGACAGACAGCTTCGCTCCTGCGTTCTTTCCGCAGCCTGCGGGGCCCTGCGGGGCCCTGCGGGGCCCTGCGGGGTGTGGAGGGTCGTTTCTTTTGATGCGCCTGGGGTCGTTCCCATCCCAGTCACCTGATGCTCGGCAACCACATAGAGAGACCTCCCAGGGCGCGACGCCTCTTCACTGGCGCGACGCGTCTGACTGGCGCGTGAAGAGAAATCGGGCTGACCGGTGATGACCGGTGATGACCGTTGGGGCTCTCCTTATTAAAACTGCCGACCCTCGAACAGGCAGAGCTTGCAGAGCTCGGTGGCGATGCCAGCAGTGTGGGGTTAATGCCCCTCCTCCATGGGGTGGACATGTCATGTTCGGCAACAGTCACCATCCAAGTGACCAGTGGACCGTTTTTGACAAAGTAGAATCTATATATCTAATCCAATCCAATCCAACCTTCTTTTATCAATCTAATCTATCAATCCAATCTAGTCTAGTATAATCCAATCTAACTCATTCAATCTAATCTATATCTATATTATCTATATCTATATCTATATCCATATCTAATCCAATCTAATCTAATCTCTCTCTCTATATATATCTACAGGGAGCCGAGGAGCTACAGGGAGTTCTCCAACCCCTTGCTGTGTAGCTATGTCTTTGTGTTTGTGTATATCTATCCAGTGGAGTTTTCAGGGTTTCTGTTCCCCAAGCGGCTGATTTCTTTGATGGAAGTGGACACCTTGGACACCTGATGATGAAAGTGGACAACTGAAGTTGTTTAATCATTTTTGCATCCCAGAAATGACCGAATCAGCCGAATCAGCCTAGATTTCGGGAGACTCTTGCTTTGCACAGAACCAGGACTGACTCGTGGCACGGACCACCAGGCGCCTGTCCTGACTCGTGGCCTTGGGTCGAAGATGCAGGCTCGGCAAAATTTTAGAACCCACGCAGGCCAGGCGGAATTTTGGGATGTTCGCGCTTCTGCTTGCCAGAAAACACGGAAGTTTCTGTGCTTCCAATAGAATCAGCAGATCTCCAAAGGAGTTCCTTATATAATTGCGACACCCCAGGCTAGGCCCTAGGCTGGAATTTCGCCTGAAGATATCAGCAATTTATTTCCAACCTTGTCAGGTCTCATAGTTACCACTCAATCTGCTGGCTGAGGTGCTAGGATTGACTGACAACCTGAAGAAAACTGTGCAATGATACAACCTGGGAGGAACTGAAGGTACGACCATTCCAGATGGGTTTAAGTAAGGAAATTAGTCACGGACCTAGGTCTTTCCCACTCAGAACTAGCTTGGTTTTCAGCGTGGCGGCGGCCGTCCTGCAAAACCATCCCTCCGCGAAAGCGACGAAGACAACTTTATTTTTCCAGATTCCAAAGCTGAATCGAGTGCGGAAAACGGCGTATGGATGATGTACATTAAGAGATGGGCATGGGCATGGGTACACGAGCTGTTTGTTTCTGTCATCAAGAATGCCGATCTTTTTGGGAGACCTTTTGACCGACCCTCAGATGTATTAGAATAGGCCCACCTCCCAGGTGTTCCGACCCCCTATATTCACGTTTCTTTTTCCCGGTCCCGGTGGCGAGTCTGTTCCCGCCTGAGTGTGGTGTGATTGGACACCTATACTTGACACTTGTGGAACCAAAAACCCAGCCATGGCGCCATGTTCGCCACCATGTTGATGAAGCCACCATTCTGCGTTTCAGGTTCTACAACGCCCAAGTTGGAGCTTCCAAGCCTTTTTGTTTTCCGAAGAAGACCAGCAAATCGGACATGCTTGCAAACCGACCCGGCCGCCACATGTTTGCATGGCCCTCTGTGCTGAAAAATCAGTTGGTTGGATCCGCTGCAGCCAGCAACTTCCCCCCCGCGTAGTTGGAGAATCGTAGCCCCCCCCTGACTGCCGCGTGGACGGTCAATATCGCACGATCATCACATGCATCATGGTGAGGAGTGGGGGTGAGGGTGGGAACTGGTGCGAACTGGCTTTGGGTTTAGTAATGGCTACCAAGCACTCCAACACCGACCTTGTTCTTCCAAGTTGATCCCCCTCATGATCCAGGTCACGTAGGTCTCGGCCTGTCATAGATCGCTTTGAGACCCCCGTCTTCCGAAAACGCAGCAACTTGACCCCCCTGATAGCCTGTTCTACACAGAAGACGTATGGGTTTTTCCCGTTCGTCAGTCTGGACGGCCCACTCTCACCTATTCAGGGCGGCCATGGGCCGTGGGCCAGTTCGGCTCATTCTTTCGGTGAACGGCAGTGATTGTCGAAGCTGGATATCAGGGACCATTGACATAGACATGGAATACACCTCTTTTCCTATACTGCTTGAATTGGTAGAGGAAAAACCGGTCTCGCGGAGGTACACGTTCCGTTCATTCACAGTGCAGACATGTTCTTTGCGTGGGATCCAGTGGCGAAGGGAGAGATTTCTGGGTTCTCTCCGGACCCATGGGTCATTGCACCGAAGGCTCGGTGTCGAGGCCTCGGCCATCAAAGACGACTCGGGTCGATCGCCTCTTGGAGACTCGATCGTGTGGAGCTGGGACTTCAGAACCAGGTTTGTGACCATCTTTTTCCAGCTTGAGCAGATAGATCCTATCTGAGAAAGCTTGATTGCTGCAAGATGTTTTTGTTCATTGACACGGACTCCAGAAGCACTCAAGAAGCAACTCCTTGATGTGCCCCCTATCTCACAGTGATGTTCTCATTTTGCTCACCTCATTCCAGTGCCGGAAGTGAACCTTGAACTGCCGAAAACCACACCCCACCGAGCTTCGGCCTAAAACGAATCTCCGTGGATGTTCGGCTGGCTCCAGGAGATGAACATGACGGATCCCGACCCTTTCTGCTCGGGCACTGGCTACGTGATGATGTCAGGTTTTCAGTTCGCCTTCGGTTCTAGCCAGAGTTGCGTGTTGCCACTGGGCGTATACATTGGAAGAAGGACCGCGACCGACCGATGTTTTTGGTCTGGGAAAAAACTTGAACTGTGCTCGTGGCTATATTTTTGCTCCAATGGCTCCTAGTCGCAACGCAACCACTTGCTGTCAATTTGGAACCATGTCATAATAATATACTTAATAAGGCATCAAGTATCAAGATGCTGAGATGAGTGAGTGACACTTACGTCATTCCTATGTTGCTGATGAGCCCGATGTGCAGGGAGAGCCCGATGTGCAAGGGACACCCCGTCACGACCTGGACGCTGGCCGCTGACTTGTAAACGAAAGTGCTCCTTCCTGAGACCACGCACTTCGACATGACACACCAGATTATACTCGCACGGAAAACGCGCCACGGAACCGTGTTTTCAGGGCGAGTGAAGCCACTGACAAGCAGTACTTTCTGCAGTAGCAGCAGTTGATGGCGAAGTCCTCCAAGACCCGGAGAGAACCCAGTCCCAACCAGACACAAACGGATGTGTGTGGAGTCCTAGCCACTTATATGTAAAGGATCTTCATGGCCAGAATGGAACAACTGTTTGAATTCTGCTTGGGACCCAACTTGGGACTGAGATCCACTTCTTCTTTTGAGGATTTCTTAGATCATATGGCTCTGAAAACCCACAGACTTGGTGGAGTGCTGCGCCGCGGGAGTTTTGGTGCACCATCCGCAGCACCTGTGCAGACGTCCTCCCCGCCCAACGTTGCACACGGTTCTTTCCTTTCGCTCAGGTTCCTCTTCCCAGGTTGGGTTTTGGATTCTGCTGGAGCTTATGTGGGCGGCTGCTTCGCTGCCATGCTCTTTCCGATCTGCATCGTCGCCCGGAAGGAAGGAAGGAACACCCGAACGGTGCACCTCGAGGGTCGTTCGCCGAAATCCGCTGAGTCGGTTGGGAGTGGTAAACCCATGGCAGCCCACGGCAGCCCCGTGGGAGGCACATGGCTTTGAGAAGGTCCGTTTTGCATGTTGTCAAGGTCATGATATAAAACACACACATACTTATCAGTAAACAATGGTTAAATATAGGTGGCAATGACTTTCAACAGGTCATTTATGGTTTTGCCTTTGTCATGTAAACAGTGGATATTCAGCATACTCCAGAGCAGGACAATGGCAGGGAGGACTTTCAGAACATGTCTTCAGTCCACGTCTCCATGGTTATACCCGTTTCGAAGCCCCGGGTCCTATGATTTGAATCGTTTGAATCCTGAAGAACCCATTGGAACATGATGAACCCATGGAACATGTTGGAATATGGATGAATGAGCACTGTGAGTAATGATGCTCCATGTCCATTTTCCACGACCAAATTGAGAACATGCAATTCACCCCATTCATCCTCATTTTTTTGGGTGGTTTTGGGGTGGGACGCACAAATGGCACTCCGTCCAAAACGCGGGCCACATACGCAACGACTGCGATGCTTTGGACAGCGACGCGACTACGGTGGGCTGGCGAGTGTCAGCCATTTCGGATTCAGATGGCACAGGTTTTCAAACCATTTTTAGATGGGAAACCAGAAGTCTCCAACACCCCCGGAGGGGTACGAGTGCCATTGCCACCAAGCAGTGTGCCTCTTTAATGCCAAAGGGATTGAACACTCGTTGCGTCTAGCGTTCACCATTCACAAGGAGCCTCGAACGACGGTGTTCGGTCGGATGTGGATGTGGCCATCCCTCGGGTCCCGGCGGGTCGCCCGCGGGTCGCCGGTCGTGCCGGTGGGGTCCTCCGGTCGCGAGGTGGCCATTCAAGTCATGCGTGAGCGGCGGTTCACACGATCGACGGAGACGGAGACGGCCACATCGACCTTGCTGTGCTACGACGCTCGGATGTGAGCAGGCCAACAAAAGAAGCGTCGCGCCAGGTGAACGAAAAGGCGCGGAAGCAGATGGCAGAGACTTATGTAGAATCTTGATTCATTAACCCCCATAGATGAAGGAGGGTTTACATGGTTTTACAATCTAAATGGGAGGCCTTTGATCAAAAGATTCCACCAATCCAGGGTTTTACGATGCAACTTCTTTCCGTCCTCACCTTCCAGGAGTGAAAAGGGCGCCAGGCGAGCAATCACACCCGCAGTTTCAAGATCTTTGCATAAATTGTTTAGCCTGTTTGATAAGGAAAGCCTGGATCCGGTTCGGAAAGCTGGGTTGTTCCATCAAAGGCCTTTATACAAGGCAAGAGGCCACACCTAGAAGCCTTGAGCCCCGATTTTCACCAGATTACAGCTCTTGGCAGGAGCATGTGGCATGTGGTTTTTGTGGAAGTATCCAGACAAGCTGTTTTCCAATTCACACAAACAGAAAATCATTGTTCCGTTAAACGTCTGCGGCATGTTCTGGGATGGATGCAACACGTGACTTGTACGGTCCTGGCACATTTGCACATACCCAAAGGAGGGGCTATGGGGAGGCTTCTTCACCAGTCTATGTGGGACAAGCTGGACGAGCCCGAACAGACTCATGTTCGTTGGAAAGGCAATGGATTTGCAGCATGACCCCTGCCAATCCTCCCCCTTGCTTTTTCCCTCTAATCTGCTGAAGATTGGCTTGCACTACTCCATTCAGAAACGAGCATCTCGACATCTCCAGTACTAAGTTATAAGCAAGCATTTTTAAGGGTGTGAGCTCTTTTTGAGCATCAGTTACTACTGTAGTAGACGAGACCAGGAGTCCGCCGACGAAAAGAGTCGTCTACAGCAGCTTTGGGTGATAGGGATTCTCCCGGTGGAAGAGAAGACCGGGGGTTTTCTTCCAAATGTTCTTCGAAGTGTTGAGATGTTTTTTGTTTTTTTAGATCTATTGGCTTCATCCGCAAGTTCAAGGGTCGTGGTCGTGGTCGTAGATTGGCTTCCCCCAACTAAATGAAGCAAACATGGACCCTTGGATCGTGGTTTTTGTTTCAACACATGAACGCCCGAGGATCTTTTGAACGCCTTGAGCTTTGGCTTCCAGATGATGCTCCGAGCTGAGAGGACTGACCGAGACACTCGGGTGGCGGAGGTGGCCAAGAAGTCGGTCACGGTGTAAAGGGGTGAGGATTCACATCCCAAATGGGTGTGGATTAAACTAGGGAGACATCCAAAAGACCCCTTTTCCACTGACACGTTTCTTGGGTGATTTGCTCGCGCTTTTTTGGAGTGCTCATCTATAAGGCTATAAGTCCAGAATTCCATCAAAGGGCCCTTGATTCCAAACCCACGATCAAAAAGAGCACCATCCGAACAGGAAACAAATGGTCTGAGATCCAACACAGGCAGCTGAACAATGGGTTTTGACGTGGAACATCGTTTTGCATAGGAAAATCCAGTTGGTTTCATGTTGGATTGCCCCCAAAAGCTGATAGAGCCCAAAAGCTGACAGTTCATTTTCAGGCTCCATCTGCTTTTGGGTGTACGTGGATGAACGACACCGGGCAGCGTCGGAGCAAGACTGGTTGATTGCGTCCGAGCGATGATAATACACCCCGTGATCCATCCGTGGCCTAGGACGACGTGTGTCCCAGTAAGCCTGCAGAGCCGTCGGCAAAAGATTGTCACCATTTTTGAGATGGAAAGGCCTGCAACCTAACCATAACCATCATTCACGTAGTGGAAGTGGGAGAAAAATCCAAGTTCCAAGTTTCAAGAGCTTCTTGTCTTGAATCATAGAGATGTCAAGGCTAGCTGGCCCATGGTCTTTCCATCATCATCATCACCATCATCATCGTCATCATCATCATCATCATCATCATCATCATCAACTCCCAGAACCATCATGCCTGGCATGTCCCGACTGCCTATCCCACTACTGTTTGGATGTCTTGTCTGAGCCCCCTAAGCCACATGACTCCCGGTACATGCACTTCATGGAAAAATACGAAGTGGCTGACGGGGCCGCAGCAGATGATTTCACCAGTTGAAGAACATGTCTTCTCAGACACGAGCCATTCGCATCATGCGATGCACCCCATGTTTCTGCTCTGCTGCTGCGATGCATCAGCATTTTTGGGGGTCGAATCGAAGTTCGATTTATCATCTTTTTGCTTTTCGGTTTTCTGCAAGGTTCTCCTACTTTGCCATGTTGATGGTCATGCTCTATGAGACTGGGACTCTCGGTTTATCAAGAACGCCGGGGTGCGGCGAAAGCGGTCGTTGGAGCAGGCACCCAAAGTATAATAATTAGCAAGAAGCTACTTGTAGCAAGGTGCCTTACTACTAGTAGCTTGTTACTACTAGTAGCTTGTTACTACTAGTAAGGCACCTTGCTACTAGTAGCAACAAGCTAAAAGATTTGCAAATGACTTTGGAAGCCAAGGGGCGACCGTGTGTGGCCTGCTCCACATGAATTCACAGATGGAATCTCCGACGAAAAATCATCATGTTTCGTGAATTCCAACGGAAAAGGCGCCTTGATTTGGCGCCCAGTTTGCGGCTTGATTTGGGCCCATCCGCTCAGGATCTTCCTCTCTTTGCTCTTGGGTTTCGTGATCTCCCACTTCCTCCTCCTCCGCTTCAAACGCTACTCCAACAAGGCGATGGGGCTTGGCCGAATCCAGCACTCACCCCGGTGGGCCTTTCTTGTGTTTGAAGAAAGGCGTCTCTTTCGGCGTCGGAAGAAGATATGCCTCGGGCCCGATTGGTTGCCTCTTGCAATGAAGAAAGACGTCGGTCATCCGGTTCTTTGCGCTCTACCTGTGCTGTGCTGCTGTCTCTTTCAAGTCTGCCTCTTTGTCCTCTCTCTCCCTCTCTGTCTGTGTTTGTCTTTCCCAATGTTGCCCTCTAAAGCTAGCCTCCCTAGAGATCGAGCATTCGCAGGGTCTTACTTGCAGCGACACCGGAACAGAAACATCAGCTTTGCGGATTGTGAATCTGCTGTGACATTCCCCATTTTGTCCCCTACTGAGGGGACCAAAGACCCCAAGGAGAAATATGTCTCTTGGTGTGGTGCCCATAACATCATCAAACGCCATCAACGACGCCCGGTCCAGGAATATTCGGGAGGAAGCATGGTGGCGGTGACGCCAAGTGTCAAATGTGAAAAACATTGATCCTGCGATGGGGTTCTGGCTGGTTTTGACTCACAGCCCAAGATTAAGGATTGGGATCCATGCCTCTGCCTAAACTGTTCGCTGTTGACCCAAGATGATGACCCAGACTCAAGATTTGCTGCAAAGAAGGTGTTTACTGACAGCACAGATTGCCTGGTGATTACCTCAATCATGGGATCACCTTATATTCTATTTCTTGCGCACGGCATTTTCCAGAGGCTACTTGCATAGGCAAGCTTTACTATACCCTACTGGCATGAATGAGGAGCATCCTCATACTTTCCCCTCGAACGGACGGACCCTGCTTAACGAGACGAAACGAATGCCGCCCGCCCTCGCCACCGGCGTCGCTTTGGCATCTGCGCGGCTTTTCCCCACGAGACGAGACGACACGAACCCTGAAGAAGATGCAACTGATATATATATATATAGATATTAAACGATATTAATAGCAATGGCCTCCAACCTACTAGGAAAGGCCTCCACCTAGTAGCTTCTAGCTACTAGTAGCTTCTTGTTCCTAGTAGCAGTGGCCTACCTACTAGCGATGGCCTCCAACCGATGCGCCAGGAAGTTGGTCTGACAGTGCAAAACGCTCCTTGCTGCTCGCCCAGCCAGTGAAGAACCAGGGGCCGAATCGGGAAGCGGATTTCGGGACAGCATCTTCGACAGGGAGATGCATGACATGTTCAGAGGTGTCCAATATTTGGACTTGGCCATCATCTGGCCTTTCCACCCATGAAATTGCATTATATCATATATTATATACATATGCATGCAAGGATGAGCTTCCTGGGCAGCATGTGACATGCCCCAAATCCACGCAAATACCATACTTCTATATACTTCCACTCTCACCACAAAAAGGTTTTGTATTAACTTGGAAGGTGAGTAGCTGAAAAGATATTTCTGATCTTTGGTGGAACATGTGATCGCTTTCCAGGAGGTTCCAAAGGTGATCGGATATCAACATGTGGCTGTGGGTCGCACCGCGAAGAGGAGCCTGGTTTAACACATATTCCAAGGAATGAACAGAATAGACGACCTACGGGAGGTCAACGTATCAGGTTTTTTGGGGTCTCCGCTTTTGGACCCGTTTCAACATCCACTCAACCCACGAACTGGGTGAGCAAATGTGAGAAGATCCAATCTTGGACGGGGCTTGATTGTGGTACCTTTAGCCCAGGGCCATGGGGGGGGCCTGACTGTGAGTATAATGTCAATAAACCGCCCCACCCTCACATGGCAGGTCAACAAGGTCAAGAGGATATGAGATACCACTCATAGGGGCCACCTCCCCTGAATAATCGGCTATGAGACCATTGGACCATGAAGTAGTAGTACTTTCTTAGTATTGTTATTAGTAGCAGTAGCAGTAGCAGCAGCAGCAGCAGGAGGAGTAAGTAGTAGTAGTAGTAGTAGTAGTAGTAGTAGTAGTAGTAGTAGTAG
>CAXAMN010023806.1:1670868-1709032 GCA_963970005.1 Durusdinium trenchii
TAGTAGTAGTAGTAGTAGTAGTAGTAGTAGTAGTAGTAGTAGTAGTAAAGAACATTGTCTTGGTTGTGGGCTCGGATCAACTAGGGGGGGGTTCTAGTGCCCAAAATGATTGAGGGGGAACTCAGCCACCAATACTACTTTTTAATTTGGGCAAGTTTCCGAGGCTTTGTAGGCTCGGATTAACTAGGGGAGGTTGATTAATCCCGACTTTACATTGACCAACAAGTTCCTATAACCATAGATTTTTGTCCAGTACTATCCAGTACTCATACACACACACATATATATATATATACATACAGACATACACATACATACATTATATATTTACATTATGTTTTTTGTCCATTACTCACATCCAGTTTGCCTTTGCTGTCTTCCCTTTACAGATGTTTCCTGGTCCACTGGTCCTGTGCAGAACCAGTTTTGTCTCACATGGCAGATCAGACCTGTGGGGCGATAAACCACTGGCCAAGAAGATGAAGCAACATGGAAGCCGTGGTCATATGGAGGGACATGCCTTGCTCGGTTGGCAAAGATGGGCATGTAATGCCATGTATGTTATTTGATTTGTTTTGATGCCGGTTAAAGACCACTTGCTGATGAATGGGGTAGCCCAGGCTTGCGCGATTCTCTCAACAAACAAGGAGCCACGGATTTGTCGTGTTAGACCCCGAGCATCCTAGCACTCGATTGCCGGCAGACCACTCGTGCACATAGCTTTGACTTCAAGCCGGTGATTGATCTTGCCATCTTCACAAGCATCTTCATAAGACCTCTTACTGCTTCAATATGAGTCAATGACAAGTGTCGCAAGCACCTGGTAACGGAACCTCATCTTCCAAACCCGTTGTATTGCTTCAGTGCAGTCTTTCGAACGGTTGGACCCTGTTTGACCGGTGGGTTCCTGTTCAATGAACATCATAGTTGTTCGGGCAGGGGAACCAGCTTCCATGAAACACACAGCTTCTTGATCCCCTGGGCATGTTTTGTATAACATGAGGAGTATATGACAGTGATTGTATTCAGATGTTTGAAACCTGGTTTGCATGTGATATATGTGCCAGCCCCTGCATTTTATAGAGATTTGAGCCCGGTTTACCTATTTTATAGAGCATATGTCACTATAAGATGCCAGGGTTTAACCCTCCAACCCAACACCCACGAGGGATATTTCTTGCGGAAATTCGTTGCCTTGGATGAATTGGCTTTGGGGGCTCTTCATGGCGGTGCAATGCAGGTCTTTTCTGTGAGCATTTTTTCACTCGCTGGGGCCCTCGCCACAGGGAGTCAAACTAGATCCCATGGCTCTGTGGTGGTTATTTTTGCTGCGCCCCATGGCATGAGATGTTGTGCATGGTGTGTCCACGCTATTTCTGCATTTTTTTTGCGCCCAAAGCGACCGAATGCTGCTATTTCTGCACGCATCAAAATTTGACAGGTGACTGGTTAGAACTGATTGATGTGATGGGGACAGAGAACAGCCTGTGCATCGCAGCGCATGTTCTGGGTTTCTTTCAAGAAATTGGCTAGGTCATATGGCGTCATTTGTGTAACAGAAGACGTGATTCTCGACATTTTGTTGGTTGGGTTTTAGCTTCACTCCTCATTCAAAGGACCTTGAGGTTAGGGGGCACGTTTGAATCCAAATGAGGAGATTTTCATCCAGTAGATTGCTTGTTTGTTTCCCCCAAACAGCCAGCTGCTCCAGGTAATTTGGATGATTGCCCACCATAAGCAGTCATGCCCACTTGGTTTGTTGAGTACAGGACCGGGTCAATTTTTGCAGGCCCCAGTGTTATTCATCATGGTCATCATTATATAGTCCAAAGTCCGCCCATGTTGTTAATCTGAAGACTTATATAGGGATTTGCAACATTATTATCATTCCGGTTTTCTTTTTTTTTAGTGATGTTGAGTTTTCCGAACTGGGTCATCCCCTTCATGGGGACTATTTTGTATCGTTTCCCGTTCCATGAGCCAAATCCAAGCATTTGAAGAACGAACATCCATCCAAATAGTTGCTTTGAAGCTCTGGTGCCTTGTTCTTCCAAACTCGGAGACCTCTGAAGTGGCTGTCCGGACGTCGATGTCACGGGTGACAAGCCGTCCGAACCCACAAAAATCCGGGTGGTCAAACGGGTGATCATCATTGGCGCACTCACATCGGTGCCACGGGTGACAAGCCATCACGACGGCCGTGGGTGGAAAGCATAAGACGGAAGGCCTTCCAAACGACAGACCGGCGGAGCACGGGAGAAGCGCCCGAACGCGCAGCAGGGGAAGAGAAGGCCAGATCCGACCAGACTGATAAAAGTGATACGGTCAGAAGGGCCAGAAGGGTAGCCGTCCACAAGTGCAGGTTCTTTTGTGGGCCCCTTTGACCCCAAATCATATGAGTTCCATTACAAAAGCTCAGTTCGATCAGTGGTGTGCTCAACCGAGCCGACCCTGACGACCCCGGACGACCCGGACGGCGAATCCTCCCGCTCTGCATCTAGCCAGAGGCTGCCCTCCCCGGAATATCTAGGCAACAGCTCAAGCAGCTCCGATATATATATATAATACACATATATGCACTCAATTCAGAGGTCTTAGCTCAAATCACAAGGACTTACTTCTTTCTTTGGTGGATTTCCGTATGAACATATATGAACATATGATAGCAATTTCAACCTTGGGAAGGCGCACCAGAACCAAGTGCTTCCTGGTGTCTCAGCCTTCTCTGCCTGAGAGAGGTCTTTTTCTGCACTTTTGGCCCCTGCTGCCATGGACGATTTCATCAAGTGTCCGAACTCACTCTTTCAGCCAACAAAACTGATCATGAATACCCGTGGAAATTACACCTTTTTTTGTTCTGCAATGGATACTAGCGCTCATATCGTTTCATTTTTTTACCTGTTCTGCATTGCGACCGCCGCCGCCGCCACCGCCACCACCACAACCACCACAACCACCAGGAGCACTATGAGCACCATGAGCACCATGAGGACCATGACCACCACCACCACCACCACCACCACCACCGCCACAGCCACTACAGCCACCACCATCACCACCGCTGTCCTGATATCATTCCAGCCAACATGAGTGTGTCTTTTAGGGAGACAACCTGGTCCTGGCTGGGTAGACTGGTCAATTTTCCTTCCCGTTGGTCGTTGCCTGGGATCTTCACCGTCCATGGCAACCTGAGGGGTGTGGCGGGATTCTTTTGACGCTCAAGAGGTCGCGCATGACCGTTGCCCCTGGTGATTTGGGGACGGGGACGGCAGCGCTGCAAAACCAAGACCATGGGCGCAACGAGGGCGGAAGGTCGTGACTCGTGTAGCACATTTTTACACACCAACTTCCGATGGCAGTTGGGACGTCACAAGATGTCGCAAGGCCTCGGGAAGATAACAAGACAGAGTCGCTCTACAGATAAAGGAGGTCATACATAGACAGAGTCAACCAGAGTTTGTTTTTTGACCCCTTGGGTTCCTGCAACCTTGTAGGGGTCATGTAGTTGCCCAGAGCTGTTGTCTTCAAGGATTCCAACAACATACCCAGTCAGTCTATCTAGAATTTTTGGTGTAATCACCACAGTAACCATAGTAAGCACCAATACCAAAGAAGCAAGGCTGGCTCTATGTTTATTTAGGTAACTAGGATTTTGTTTGAAGAGTGGCACAAGCTCCCTGCTCGTTCTTGGATGGTGCTTGGTAGCAGATGGTAGCAGGGCTTCATGGGCCTTGAGACTGGTCTCCTCAACATACTGCAGGTAGTGCTAGGCACTCTGTTTTGCATGCGCCACGGCCGTCGATGGTTCATCGGCTCCGTAGATGCAGTATTCTCATCGGGAATGGGGGCACGTAGGTCGATGTCCATATCAAGTTCTGTCGGCAGTGGGGGGGCCTTTCCCCCAGGTGAGGTTTGTTTGGTCAGCAATCCTCTGGAAAGGCGTGCTTTTCCACGGCGCTTCCCTCAGAAGTCACTGAGTTTGCAAGTCCTCTGTGACTTGACCCCCACCTGGCTTGCACAGACGCCCTCTCCGGAGTGCCATGCTTGGTCCTAACAGGTTCAGCTTGGTAGTGGATGACCCCATGTTAGAAGATGACGTTGGCCCCAGCAGGCCTCAATGCTCCGGACGCGACCAAGAGCCATCTCCACGGGCTGGTCAGTCAAGACTGCCACGCGAGCTCATTCGAGTCTGGAGAACTGTCCTGAGGGATGCGGTCTAACTGTGCTGTCCTTATCGATGTCGATGATCGAGCGCCCCGTGAGGTCCTGCACCGGCTTGCCTGTGCTCAATCATGGCAGATTGCGCATGATGCTGATCTCCTTGGTATTCCTTACCTTCGTTCTTGAAGCTCGCATTCGCCAGGTGCGCATTCTTTTGCTCCTTTTGCGTCGGTCAGTTTTGCAGAAGCTTGGCATTCAGGTGTTGCATTGGTTTCATGCCACTGCTGTGTGCCGTAGAGCCTGTGACTTGCATGGCGCAAGCTCACCATGTCTTGACTGGATGTGGTCGGGGGACCCTAGATGGAAGTGTTAGAAGAGGGGGCGTCTGGCAAAGGGACTGACTTGGACGTTGGGTAAGCAGGATCCATGTGCTTGGGTGCTATTTGCTTCGAGGTTTTGCCGGCAATCTGCAGCGAAGAAGTCGCACCGCTTCAGCCGGGATTTTTGCTTGCAATTGGTGACATCCTCCTGCTTGGTGTTGTTGCCCCATGACGCTGAGGCCCTTGGCTTTAGTCGGATTTGGCCGCTTCGCGCTAACAAGGTTTGTAGGATGAGGCTGTGGATAGTGGCTGTAGGCATTGGATTTGCTGCTCTGCTTCACAAGACTTCTGTTGAACTTTCGATGGCTGGCCAGAAGGGTCTGAGGTGCTTGCATGCTTGGGCGGAGGGCTCTAGCCAGCGGTCTTGGTTTCCCGGTGGTCACATTGACCTGGAGAAACTTTTCGGGCAGGTTTTCAGGGAGGATCATGCCCCCCGGACCCTTTGGCAGGAGGTGTCGCAAGTGTTCGCTTGTGTGGGTGGGTTGGCTTGACACGGTTGATTGTTTGCGCTCCCATGGCCCTTTCCGTGCCTCTATGCCCAAAGTGACGGACTCCTCCAAGTTTGGTAGTTGGGCTGTTCAAGCCGGCAGCTGGTATGCTTCCTATGTCGGTTCCATAGCAAATGGGGGTCTGGTTTGCAGGTCGGTTGAGGGGCACCTAATTCCTAGAAGGAAGGCTTCATCGTCTCCATATTTGTGAGCGAGCGTCCTGCAAAGCAGAGCAAATAGCGACCATGACGGACAAGCATCGACGGTGATGCGGAAAAAGGTGACTGGACTGGTGTGTCCGAGTTTAAGTAAAGCATCAATTTGAGATGCGCAAGTGGGACAACCCGACATTGCCAAACTTTTCGGGCATCTAAGAATATATTATTGCTGCATGTTTTAAATCAGTTTCGGCAGAGGCCAAGCGGACTTGGCGTGGGACCGAACATGATCTTGAACTTCCATCCCCATTTCCCTCGGCCTTACTTGGTGTAGAATTTTTGTTTTCCCTTTGTGGGAGAGATGCCTACTTGATGTTTTTTTGGTGATGTAAGCCAAACTCCTGGTAGACTATGGTTTTGACGGTTCTTCCTTGTTGTTCATTGGGTTTGGTCAGTTTCTAGTCATCTCGCATCCCACATACGAAACACCAAAGGAACTACCCAACAATGTCTCACAATTGTCAAAGTGGGGCAACAAAGGCCCACCGAACTTGGCCTTCCTTTCCACCAAAACGGAGTTCCAACGTTCATCGGATGGCCCAGTGTCTCGAGAGATGTCTCCAAAGGCCGGTGCGAACCGGTGCCTAAGGCCCCTCGGTGCACGTCGACCAGCGTCCTCCGGACCGCCAGGACACATCGATCGCGTTCACGGCATCGCATGTTCCAGGCTCGTGGGATGGCTATCCGCCGAGTCTTGGTCGGAAGATGCTGTGGTGAATGGAACGGTTTCGACCGGATGGTCGGGAACAGTTGGATGATTGACTCTTGGTGGTACCCCGAGCTCTTGGTTGTACCCGGGTACCCCCAATTACCCCCATCCATTTGGACCGATGGGCCCACACCAGGTCAACACATCACAGCCTTTCTGCACGGCCCATGTGCCATGAGGTCTGGCCCTTCTCGCGTGTGGCTTCGAACTCGGGGCTTCACGCCGACTGGGTTCGGTTCTTTCTGGTAGCTCGCGCAGGATTTTGCTGATGAATTCTACTGTTGAAGGAGGCATTCTGCACCACCTGAGGTTGAGAATGTCCCAAGTATCCTAGGAACTGCTATCCCAGGTTGTTGCAGGTGTTTCTTTCGCTCAAAAAGGGTGGTACTTGTCAGACTCTCTATGAGCTTGGGACGTTCTTGATCTGGTCATCGGTTCTGTTCAAGAAGCATGTCTTGAGCTGCAGGTCAAGGGTGATGATGATTGGTTTCACGATTCATTCGTTTCTTTTTGTAAACCTCCCTAGGCCACTGATGGCCGATTTACCCGCCTCTTTTGGTGGTTCAGAAAAACTGGTTCAACCTGGTTCTACTTAGGGTGATGTTACGTTCTCTATGGGTAATTCCCCTTCTAGGGAAGATGTTTTGTAGTTTCCTGGTTCTGAACAAGCAAATGCAAGTAAGTGATTGCTTTGTTGGGGCCCTGTGACAGTGGACTTAATGGGAACTCTTCATCAACGGAAGTTCCGAGTGTGTATTAAACCAGGGTGAGTTGGGACAAACTGGAAGAAGATCACAAGGACGTTTCATTGGACCAGGCATATTATATATGGTTGGAGGCCATCGCTATTAGGCTGGAGGCCATTGCTACTAGGTGGAGGCCATCGCTATTAAGTTGGAGGCCAAGGCTATTGGGTTGGAGGCCATCGCTACTAGGTGGAGGCCATCGCTTATAGGTTGGAGGCCATCGCTATTCAGTTGGAGGCCAAGGCTATTGGGTTGGAGGCCATCGCTATTAGAAACAAAGAAAAACATAAAAACAGGTCTAGTATAGTTCCTGGCAGACTGGTTCCACAGTGCGCAGATGGTCGCACAGTTAAAGCCACATAGAAGGTGGCCCAGCAAGGCCATCAGTTCCTACAGTTGCTCCAAGCACCAGACGTGGATTCCGACCAGAGATTCGGCAGCTCTGACCTCTGACAGGAGGTGGATGAGGTTCACCCATGAACCATGTTTGGATGAGACCTCCGGATGGATGAGATCTCCACAGTTCATGAGAGTGAAGCCTTTTTCCAGGCTCCACGTGGAGCGAGAGAGGGAGCAGAAGAAGTCTCCGTTCATTCCTAGCTCTTTCGTCATCAAAAAGCAGAAATCATCACGACGCACTGGCTGCAGCTGCACTGAGCTCACTTGGTGGTCGCTTCAGTTCGAGTAGAGGATGGGGCTGAAGATCTTTCGGACACGACCACCGCACAGGTTCTTTCTATATTCCCCACCCATTTTGGGCGTCGCACAAATTCAAGGGCTCCCAGCGAGTTCCGGATCCTTCTTTCCATGCACGGAGTTCCGAGAACGGCCTCTGGGCGCAGGGGTCGACCTGCGCGACATGGGAAGACGTCGGGGGCGCCTGGTCCGCTGGGTCCCACGCGCGACCCACGCGATGCGGAGTGGCACAGCGAAGAACGGTGGCGGAGTGCTTTGTTGGGAGAGGTGGCGAGGGCGAGATGGCATCAGTCTGGCAAGAGTTCGGGAGTTCCAAGTAATAAGTAGTGTAGACTGTAGGCTCTTGATCAATAAACCCTCCATAAGAGGATGTCGGGTTCAAATGGGGTGGGTGGAACGCAAACAGAGTTTACATTGCCTACATTAGGATCTTGTTCCTCCTTCCTTCTTCCAAGCCCTGGGCAAACCTGGGAATAGCAAAAAAATACAACCCTGTGTGCTCTCCATCGGAAAGCACTGAAATTCTGGTAGCCTCCATTGATTGGTATGGAAGTTTGGGTAAGCCAATGCTTTGGGCAAATCATTTGGATGTTGCTTCCTTGGTGAATCCCTGAAACTGGGGACTCTTCGTTATACATTGTGATACTTTTTCTGGACATTCCTGGATTCGCCCAATGACCTGTACGAACGTGTCAGGTCCATGTCTCTTCGCCACTTCTGAACGCCCGAACAAACGACTCCATTGGGCGACACCCTTGTGACGTGGTCACTTTTGTTGGGCCGAAGGGCGCCAACGAGGACCAACTCGATGACTCTTTGATGTAATTAGGTGATGCAATTAGAGCGCCTCCCTGCTTTTTTGTTCCATAATTTTATTTACTGAAGGATCACTATTTGTGACTATGTCAGTATGAGGTATGTGCCCACATATATATATATATATACATATATATAGATGCAAGTCACTTCCGCGAGGCTCAAGAACCAGATGAAGGAAAACTACAAGGCACCCTCAGAGATATGTCTATCTCAGGAATGCAACCCCACACGGAGAAATGTATGCATCTGTAGTTGCCCCAAGATGAGCCAAGTGAGCGACCTTTGAATTGCAGCAAAAAGAACATCACCATTTTGAGCCCCAGGTTGAGAGGAGCATCATTTTCTTAAGGGTTGATAGAAGTTTTGGGTTCCATCTCTGATTCGGGTCCAGGAGCCTTTTCAGGGTGTGTCGTGTGCCCAAACGCGCCATGACTCTGACTCCACCTACTCTGATGAAGCAACTAATTGATGCGGCCACCCTGCCGGAATCATCACCTACGAAGTACAAGCTGCGAAGTGTTGGGCCTCACTGAAGCACACGGGTATTGACAGGTCCAGAATGTTTAAGAGTTAAGCATCATATCATAATATATCTAATATATATATATATAATATATATAATATATAGATATCGATGTGCAGTATGTTTCAATATGTTTCACTTGCAAATGACCGACTAACAGTTAAACGCATCTATTTGTGATCTTTTGTGACAAAAAATCATCAAAGAGATTCTCCAAAAAGATCCGCTTCCTGAACCACCGGGCCAAGCGACGTCATGCTGCTTTGCAAGCTACGGCTCAGGCGCATTGAGTGGGTCACCGGGGGAGGTATTTTGGTGTCTCGAAGGACCTCAAGAACAGACCCAGAACCTCGTTGTGGTACAAACCTAGAGCCTCTTTTTGGATCACTAACCACCCAAAGTATGGTCTTTTCCCATCAAAGCAGAGGTGAGTTGGGCCCTCGGATTATGAGCCAACCCAATCAGCAGGTCTCTTTAGCAACCAGCGGTTGCCGACCCTTCAGATTCTGCGACGATGTGAAGGGCCAACAAAGTTTTCGACCAGAGGAATCTAGAGGTTGGTTTTTGTGAAATGATTTCCAACTGACCTGTGGTGTGCCTAATTGGGCGGTTCTATGTGGTGCCCAAGGGCTCATTGGACCCTCAGTTCGCTCGGGTTTTGACCCTCAGTCCGCCAGGGTGAACTGAAGAAAGAACATGTAGCAGTTGGTTCGGGGCCTTTCGTTCGGGTCGCCTCTGGGTGGGAAAACCCATCCATTTTCGTGAAGTCACGACGACTCAGGACGGCTCAGCACGACGACTTGTGCGGATTTGGGTGTGATTCTTGATTTGTTTTAACAGTCATCGACAGAAAGAAAAGCAACACACTGATGGGAGTATATTAAATCCAAACAACTGTGGTTGTCCTTCTAGACAGGAGGTGACACAACAACAACCACAACAACCACAACCACAACGACCACAACAACCACAACGGCAACGACAACGACATCGACAACGACAGCAACAGCAACAGCAACAACAACAACAACAACAAAGTTCAAACAAAAACTGCAGCCCCGTTACAACATTCAAGGGGGTGGAAACTAAATCTGCAGCCCGTCGTTGTTTTTTTGACCCCCCCGAAAACAACCAGCCAACATATACTTTTACCAGTAGTGGTAGTGCTTGTACTACTGCTAGTACTAGTGGTACTAGTACTAAAAGTAGTCGTTGTTGTAGTGGTCGTAGGAGTAGTAGTAGTAGTAGTAGCAGTAGTAGTAGCAGGTAGTCCGGTCAGCTAAGCCTTTGTAAAACTTCTACTTAGAACCTCTACCACATCCTAGAGACCAAAACTGTAGCCCTGTTGTTGTTTTTTGGATCCCCCCTCAAGAGATGTTGTTGTCTCTACCCCCCCAGAAACAAAATCTGCAGCCCAGTTGTTGTTTTTTGACCCCCCCTCCAGAACAACACCCCAAAAAACATCAAAAAGCAAGAATCAGACCAACCAAGACTTGAGTACCACAACGACAAGAAGTCCAGCTACTAACATCTCTCCAAACCTTCGACCCTATCCCTAACAGTGTCCCTTTGAAATCCCTGACTGGCAACATGTGACAACTATGTTGAGCAGCTGTTTTTGTCTCTACCAACAACAACAACAACAACAACAACAACAAAAACACCAACACTACTGGGAGTTTGCTGCCCCAGGGTTTCCTCAGAAAAGGTTCGCCGCTTTCCAGCTCTTGGTCGCTGGCTTCGTACCCGTTGACACGACCTGTGGAAGACACCGCCCCAGACAGACTCCCTTCTGGCCTGACCAGGCCAATATACCCCCAATGTGGGATAGAAGTTCGTAGATCCCCACTCAAAATGTATTGGAATGTATTGGAACCGTACCACTATCTATTGTGGGATCATTAATACTAATATTACAATATGGCAACTATGGCAGTCCCACCGGTCGTGTGTGGGGCCCAGTGTGGGGCCCATGGTCTCTCCTCGAGTCTACCAGGTTGACTCCATGGCGAACGTCATTCAACTTCTGCCGGGCCTTTGGGTCGCCAGGTGCCACACGTGGTGCCACACGTGGTGGGCACAATGGTGGGGCGAGTGGACGGAAGCAACTAGAGTGGTCACCAAATGGATGGGAGAGGCGTTCACGGGAATTTTCAAGAGGATGAGTATGCATTGGATCCTTTCAAAGGTGAAGTGATCCCCAAATCAGTATTTGTCCGAAGGCATCATGGCTATATTAGTCGCGGCTTCTGACCAATCTTCACTCATGTTTGACTGTAGGGTGCACCTCATGAGTGACCACGTGGCTGCCCTATCTTGGACTCTGCGTCAAAGATTTTTGGTCCGAGCCTGATCACATCCCGTAGGAAGCTTCACGAAAAATATTGGGTCTTTTCTTGCAGCAGCTTTTTCTTGAATGTGACTTGCTACTTGCTAGTCTATTCTGATCCTTTCGAAGGAAGAACCATTCATAGCGTTTGGGATGAGGATTCTTGCCTTTCCTTGTGCGCTTCAAAGCTGGTTCAGCGCCTGGTGAGATCGCTGTGCAATTGGACAACTCGTCCAGTGGACAACTCGTGTCAACCCCCCCTTGAAGTGCATTGCATGACGATATATACATGACTCATCCCATATGACCGAGGCCAGCAGTTCCTTTTGGTGGTTCCTCTTGGGTGATGATCGTCCCCCCAAAGAGGAGCAAGCCCTCGGCCAGCCGGGCCAGCCGGGCCAGCCAGTCGCCAGTCATGACCGGCTTCTTCTAGGCTTCAGTGACCTTGTGGGACTCCCATGACCCGAATGACCGAAGCGAAACCAAACCAGGGGATCGATAGCGAGAGCTTCGGAGAGCCGAGTTCGGAAGGAACCAGGGAGCGATAGATGGAGTGATTGTTCAGGCTTCTACAACAGCCGTTCTCCGTTCAGGCTCGCCCTACAACAGGTGGAACCTCTACAAAAACCACAACAAAAACAACGGATGCTCGGATGCGCTGGACGGAGGCTCACCGGGTCCTCAGCGACTCTCTTCCGTTGGCGATGAGGACGGCCGTGGGCGGCCCGGCTTTTTTCTTGGAGGGACGGGTGTATATGAGGTGCCACGCAAAAATTCGTCTCTTTTGTTGAAGGTGAGTGGGTCAACACATGTGAAACAGCATTTTTTGTTGGGTGGTTAAGCTGGACATTCCTGGCAACCTCCTTGTTTTGATGCTTGTTTCGTTTGGTTTTCTTTCTTTATCGTCCTTCTTCAACTCCTTCAGACTCGATGTTCTGCGGATCGAGGGTCGAAGTAGATCTCGCTTGGCACGAC
The DNA here is from genome assembly GCA_963970005.1 of Durusdinium trenchii. Classification (NCBI taxonomy): domain Eukaryota; class Dinophyceae; order Suessiales; family Symbiodiniaceae; genus Durusdinium; species Durusdinium trenchii. The sequence continues at coordinate 1,682,913 of CAXAMN010023806.1, forward strand.
CGGTTGGAAGAAGGCCTCTGTGGGTGTTCGTCCCTTGTAGCCTAGTTAGCGCCCTTGTAGCCTAGTTAGCGCCCTTTGCTGCAAAGAGCTGCTACGTTCGTAGCTTCTTGTTACTAGTAGTATGGCCAGGAGCTACTTCTGGCTGCGTTCGTAGCGATGCCCTTTGTTCTTAGTAAAGCGGGTAAGACCAGCAAAGAAGGGACTTCTTTTCAGGCAAAGCAAGACCCTGGTTTTCCTTCCCCGCTCGGAGAAAAGAAGGATTCGAGTGGAAGAATTCAAGTTGGTGAGGGTCAGCCAGCTACAGAGCCCAGGTGACACAAACAATATGTTTTTTCTTGGTCTGCGTCTTTCCTCACACTGACTGACATTGATAATAGTCGTTGACAACCTTGCAATCAGGTGTAAGATAACCCTCTCCTGCAAAGCCTGCACTGCATGCTTCCATGGTGCAACCAACCCGTACCGTTTTTGCGCTCTTTGATCTTGGAAACAGCCACCGCAGCCACAGGTTTGAGGAAGACCACCAGGGCCAAAATACATGAAGAGTTCCTCTTGGTCAACTTGCTGCAATTCTTGGCGTAGGAACAAAAAGAACATGAGAGTCCATGGGTTTGCTCATGCTTGCTTGCTGGTTCCAAGAACCCACTGCTCCTTGAGCTGGTTCCAAAGCTCCCACCTCCGGTCACCCTGATGCGCAGATGAGATAACGCGAGCTACGGAATCTTGACTCTAGATTTCAATAACTACCCCGGAAAGTAGAGTCTAATTATTGTTTTAACAAATCAAACCACACTTTTTCCAGCCGTACTACCACCTGGTAGAGCATCCTTTATATCTTATGGACCATCGATCTCCACGTATTTTGGTATCATTCACTTGCGCCACGAGCGCACCAAACGCCGCCTGGTGCGGTGCCTGGCATCTGAGCGCGCACATCTGAGCGGCTCCACTGCATCATTTGATCAAAAGGAGCTCCTTAGCGTGATTGCAGAAGCAGGATTGCACTGACAGTTGCAGGATCTAGTCATTTCCTGTGCAACAATTGAGAGTGATGGCATTTTGCACCGACATACTCATGATCTCCTGTGCACAATTATCACAGTTGCACTGACATTTCCGTGATCTCCCAGTCATTTCCTGTGCAAAAATGAGAGCTAACCCAAAGCGGCCATACCGGTTGGTCGGTTCCGGAGGGTGGCGAACTCACTGCCTGAGGCCTCTTTGCTCTTAATGTACACACTGCATCTTTCACTGCCTCAAAGCCACCCAAAGCACCTCGGATTTCCCATCAGTGTCCATCTCTCAGCGGAGCCATGAACATGGGACCAAGATGGACCAAGTAAAACGAGGGTCTAGAAACATAATAGTGTTCATGTTTGGCCATTGACTTGGAGGTATATGATACGTAGATTTATGATATAATACTACTAGTATTATAATATATATATATAATATAATATAATGTAATATAATACAATATAATATAATATAACATAACATAATATAATATCAAAAATATAATAGATATTGATTTATATATATATATATATACTGGCACCTTGTTGAAGGACTTTGTTTGTTATTGCAGTGACCATAAAGGGCCCGGTTCAAAGACCGCGGTCTTCCGCGATGCTCCGAACTGGCAGGAGCTGTTGATTCGCTTGCGACAAGCAGCGGTGGATGCAGGTGATTTGGGACAAGCGCTTGGCATTGGTATATTGAAGATTGCTAGTAGGTTGGAGGCCATTGCTAGTAGGTTGGGGGCCGTCGCTCTTAGGGTGGAGGCCATCGCTCTCAGGGTGGAGCCATTGCTGTTAGAAGCAAAGGAAAAAGAAAAGAAAGAAGTTCGAATGGCATCTCCATACAAATCGGTTCGCCTGGATGTCTCCGGGTCGCCTCTATGTCTTCTTCTGGCCATCGTCCAGCATTCGTCCACCATGGGGTGCATTCATCTCCAAACTGCATGTCCTGGTTTTGCTTTAGGCGATCTGTTAATTTCCCTATGGGTGTATCCCCTTCTGGGGATTATACTTTTCCAGATTCCTTAAGCAAATCCAAGATGTTGAGTTAAGTCATCGGGGAGCACATGGTCTTTACCTGGGTCTTTACCCGTTGTTCGCATGGCGGACTGGTTGGAGGATGCCCCGCAAAACGCTCACTTTACTCCAAGCCGAGTTCAGCCTCAGCCTGTGCTTTAGAAAGGTGCAAAGATGGTGAGGCTGTTCGCAGTTTGTGCTCTACCACTTTGTCCAATTTTGAGACCTATTGAAAACTCGTGGATGTTATCCAAGTTGAGCAAGGGCTTTTGTTTGCTCATGGACGTTCCGAACAGACACCTGGTAGAAGTTCTGGGCTTTTTTCATGGACCCACCAAGAAACCGATATAACACATCTATATGATACAGACTTTTTCCTGAAGGGTGTTCCTCTACTGACAGTGAGGAGAATATAACACCACCCTTTGAAACCACTCTGCGACCATCTGCGTTGTCCAACTCCCAGAGGTGGCGATCCCTTGGAGATCTATCAACCGTGGATCCTGATGGATGCCTGGCGACTGATCGGATTCTTCCAACCCGAGCCAGGGTCCGGAGTCGAGGGTTGGGTCGGAATCGTTTTTTGGATGGTTTTGTGGTCCATCAAGCTCCAAGCGGTTGATGGGTCGGAAGCTTGATGTGTGTTACATTTTTTTTCACGACACAGTGAAACGTATAGAACACATGTTGGCACTGTTTTGCAGGTCTTGATGTTCCAAAATGAGGAGTTAGAACATTCACATGTGTGTTAACTTAGAACATCAACCACAGCGTGCTGAACTTAGAACATGCTACTTGGAACATGGGTATAAGATCATTCAACCACCTGCAGAGCATACATCATGGAACATGCACCATGACCATACCAACCTGAAGATGTATATCTAAGGAGTGCGTATATATATATATATATAGATCTATATAGGCATCCACAGGTATTTAAAAGCACATCAAAACGGCAATCAAAAAGGGTTAAAAGGAAACCAGTAGGAATCAAAAGGAATTCCAAAGGAAATCAATAGGAATCAACGAGATTTCAAAAGCAAATGAAAAGGAATCAAGAGGGATCCAAAAGGAAATCATAGGAATCACGCAGAATTCAAAACGGAATCAATAGGAATCAAACGGATTTTACAAGGAAATTACTTGGAACCAAAGACGTTTACCAGGAAATCAATAGGAATCACTAGGAATTTAAAAGGACATCAATAGGAATCCAAAGGAATCGGACAGGAAATCAACACGAATCAATAGGAATGTTAAAGGAAATCAACAGAAAGCTAAAAGGAGTTCAATAGAACTCAACAAGTATTTTAAAAAATCAGTCGGAATTGGTACAAAGTCATTCAATCACCTGCGGAACATATAACATAGAACATGCACCATGACCATACCAACCTGAAGATGACTGTACAAGGTGTATATCAATTGAGCAAGAAAGAAAGAAATACAGAAATAAATAAAGAAATAAATAAAGAAAGACAGAACGTACGTTGTATTTTTCCACTTTGACAGTCACGCCATGCTGACTCCAAACTATAGAGGTTTATCCCAAGGAACATTATCTGCATTTTGTGATAAATCAAGCCATGACGGCAAGGGATTGAGAGGCAGTCAAGAAACAGTTTCCAGAACCGTTTCCAAAGTAGGTTGTGGGTCGCCGTCCGAACCAGGTTTGAGGAAGCGATTCAACACCAACAGCCGCTGTGGGAAAGCGGTGAGGCTTTCCTGGTTCGCGGAGCAAGTTTTGAAGAGGATCTAATCGCCTTCAACTCGCATAGTCCTGGTGATCATGGGCTCCGGTGCACCAGCGGAGTTGGTGCCACTGCACCGTCCGCAGAGGCGCCTGCAGACCCGTCCGCAGAGGCGCGAGTTCCCTGTTGCGCATGCCCGGCAGGCGTTTGCTCCAATTGTGGCCCTATCTTTTGCAGCCCATGTGGATATTTGAGCTCCCTGGAGCTTACAGGAAAAAGGAGAAAAAGGAAATCAAAAGGAGTCCAGACATTTAAAAAGGATATCAATAGGAATGAAAAGGAACTTGAAAGGACTTCAATGGGATCAATAGGAATCAAAAGATCAATCGGAATCAAATTACTTTAGTTCGAGTGATCCCCACCATGACATTTCAATTATTTGCTTTGGATTTTGCTTGTGGGTCCTCGGGTTTGGGATTGTTTTTTCATGTTAAGGAGTTCGCGTCGGGGGGGGTGTCGCCAGGGTCTCCAGTTGGCATCCAAAAGTGCTACCCTGTCGCTAGGAACTCAAAAGGGTATCCATAGGAATCAAGAATAATTTACAAGCAAACCAATAGGACTCAAACAATTTTTACAGGACATCAGGATGTGATGTATATAATCACCTGCAGAACATTTAACTTAGAACATGCACCACGACCATACCAACCTGAATGAAGATTTATATGTAAGGGGTGCGTGTATATATATATATATATGGTTCCTCGGGCGTTTTGCCCTACCACGGCTTGCGCGTTTCATATGTGTTATGTGTTTCAGCATGACACACAGGTTGCACGTTTCATATCTGACAAGCATTGTTTACAACAAATGATCAATTCCTTTCGTCACTTGAGCATACTTATTTCATTTCATTTTTATGTTTATCTAGGACATCAGTATGCAATTACAAAGGAAATCAAAACGGCTATCAAAAGGAACCAAAAGACATTTGAAAGGAATTCCATAGGAGCAAAAGAAGTTCAAAAGGAAGTCAATAGGAGTCAAGAGGAATGTTGGAGAAACCAATATGGTTCAATTATATTTAAACACAAAAATCGGGGAATTAGTGCAAAGCCGGTCAACTACCTGCAGAACATATAACACAGAACATGCAACCTGAAGATATATATGTAAATATATATGGAGTGTGTATATACATATAACTAAGAAATCAGTAGAATTATTTGCAAGGAAATCAAACAGGAAATCAATAGGAACCAAAAGGAATTTAACTGGACATCCATGGGAACATCCATGGGAATCAAGAGGAATTCAAAGGAAATCAATAGGAATCAACGGGTTTTAGAGGAAAACCAATAAGAACCAAAAGGGTTTTGAAAAGGAAGTCAATAGTAATCAAGAGGAACCCACAAGGAATTAATAGGATTCAAAAGGAATCTTAGAGGACATCAATAGGAATGAAACAGAATTTGAAAGGAAATCAGTAATCAATAGGAACTGGTTTCCTAGCATGCGCGGATGTTCCAAGTTATGTATACTGCATGAGGCCTTTGGAGGAACATGTACTTAGACCATCACAGCCATCCAGTTAGAACATTAGGGCCAACTTTGGCTGTGATGTTCTAAGAGCATGTTCTAAATTACTCATGTTCTAAGTTCGAATGTTCTAAAATAGTGGTTAGTCTGATGTTCTAAAGTAGTGTTTTTAAGAAACATTTCTTTGTTCTAAGTTTCACTGCGTCGTATATATATATATATTTATATCGGCTTTGCTCGCAAGCCGCCAAGGATTCCTTACAACAAAGCCTGATGCTCCTGCACCAGGCCAGACTCCGGGTGACCTGTTGCGGACCTCAGGACCGGGCAGTTCCTCCTCTCTCTCGGCGTGTGAAAAACAGCTCTCAGCTCCACATCTCCCCACGGACAGGTACCACTCCGGCTCTGCACATGCCAGGCGACAGGTCATGCAGGCTTGGCGGTGGTGCTGGTGGCGTTGCTCACGCGCTTGGGCACGTGGCCCTGGAACCGACGAAGCCTCCAGTGCCTGGGCAGCTGGGAGTCGATCCACGTTTTTCACACGAGACGATGGTTTGATCAGTTTGACTCCAATGTGTCATTGCAATATAAAAGATTACGGATCTGTTTTCCATTATGATATCCATGCCCTTATAGCCTTCCAAGACTTTTTGTTAAAATGTCGAGCCGGCTTCGCAGTGCACAATCCATATAAACTGGACAACGGGTCTTCGGGAAAGATGGGGGGGCCAGGCTGGGGGCGTAGGACTTGCAGAGTCCCAGCACCTTTTCGGACGATGTCTTTTTCTCTTTCGGAGCTCCGTGGGGCTAGATCGAGCGGTTCCGACCTGGCCGAGCTCCCGAGTCGATCACGAAACTGAGCTTCGGACCCCGGTTCCCTCGGTCGGTTTCGAGTGAGCTGGGACTCGGTCGGTTTCGAGTGTTGGCTCAGGTGTCGCTTTGATGCAGTACACCTCATGCCCATCTACCAAGAGATTGGCCAGGCGAAGCGGCAGAAATGAGTAGTTTCAGTTCATTTTGAGAAATCGCTCTTCACCATTTTCGAGATGTAGTTCCAACCGTTTGTAGCACATCCATCGATCTTTTGAGGGTTTGGTTCATCTTCCTGATTTTGCTTAAGGTGATTCTTCATTTTCCTTAATTGGTCAAATCCCCTTCTGGGATTCGGAATGTTTTTTTACCTTTTCCAGGTTCCAGGTTCACCGAAAGCTCAGGCGATCCAGGACGCTCAGCAACGCCGGGGTGGTCGCGGATCGGGGGGGCGCCCTGGGCGCGCAACAGGTGCCTCGTGGGCGGACCGCGCCGGGTGCACGAAACGAAGGAGACGGAGGAGACGGCCGGGCGTCGGGGCGTGTGTTTTGGGGAAGAGGAAGGAGAGGAACGAGATGTTTTGCAGTACCCAACATGAAGCAGTTGGTAGTGGGTAGCCCTGATTGCATGATGCGCTTCCATCGGTTGTGAGTATCTGAATCCGCCGTCAGGAGCTTTTTCGGGTGTGAGCACACTTGGTCCCAGCAGGAAGGCTGGTCTAATCCTCCACTACACTCCTGGGTGAAGATCGATTTGGCCCAAAAAGCAGAGAAACTTAGCAAGGACCAGAGGACGAACTCTTCAGATTTGGGTGTTCCTGGTCCTGATCTTCATTCAGAAGAATCCTCCTCCCCACGTTTTGTTTTTGTTTTTTTTCAACTTTTAAAGAATACCATGAATTTGAGGATTTATCGCAAAGATGGAGATCATTTTGAAGCTCCTGGCCACTCTTACACCTGAAACACCTTTGTCAAAGTCTCCCTCGAAACCACCCAGTCCGCTGATCCGTTACCACTTGGTGCTGGAAGGAAGTCACCTTCCTTACTTAAACCACTTGTAAATCGGTGTTGCATGGTCAGAAAATGTCAGAAAGTCTATGAAAGTCTTCATTTTAATCATAGAAGTGAACTCCAGAAGGTATATATTCCCATTTCGAGACAAGCTTCTTCCTCCGCGTGGGGGTGTCACAGGCGGAGGCAGACCTCGAAAATGCCAGCAAGAAGCTTAAGGACGTGGCATGGGCTTGGATGGTGTTGACCTGCGGAAGTACTTGGATGGTGATAGCAAGGTACGTGAAGGGGCAGCAGATAGATGATATTGGATGATATATTGGTGTTTTTCTTTCTTTGTTTTCTTCATGTTTTCTGGGTGCAACCTGGTACCAACCTGCTGGATCGTTGTGATCAACTCTTAAAGCCTCTTTTGAGTAGGATGGCTAGGTGCTGGAGGGTGTTTACGTTGTGCGCAACCCACAAGTAAGTGAGAGTTGAGCAAATGTGAAGAGGGTGCAAGGGTGGAGGGTTGGATTTGTGGGCTGTTTGTTGGGTCACCTTCCCCTGGTTGGCCTTTTTTTAGTGAATCTTAATTGCATGTCCTGGTTGTGGGGGTTTAGGAACAGAGGAGAAGGGATGAACACCATCTGGTCCCGGCAGCACCATTGGATGTGTTGAGCTGGACCGGGAGTGCCAGCCCACCTGAAGGAGCATGGCTGGACCATGGTCTCCAAACATTTTAAAACAAAACAACTTGTTTGAACCTGTACTTGGAGCCCCAAACACATAGAAACCAACGGTTGTTCCAGTGCATGGCATGTTTCAGCACATGGTTTGGTGGGCAACTGAGCGGCTCAACCCAGCATACAAACCCAACAGGGTTCGGTCCAAAGTAGTGTTGGTTCCAAGAGACGCCTTAGGGTTGGCTCCTTTGCTGCACGGATTTGCGACCTCGAAGGAGGACATGAGACGAGAAATCGGATCCCAGGAAAACCACGGTCAGATGACCCATGGGGTTTTCCTCAGGCACCCAACTTCTGGCCGCACTTTTCCAGGTCTGCCCTGTGCTCTGAGACTTCTCTCCAAAGGCTCCGAAAAAGAAGGAGTTACAACCCAGACTTCTCCACAATCCCGAGTGTCCGAACCAACTGTTGGGCATCCTGCTACGCTCCTTACGCTCCGTATACCCAGCTCCCCAATTCGACCGTGACGGGCGATGTGGACACGGCCACGAGGAGTTCACCGCCGAGACCCATTTCTCTCCCACGGGCGCCTTAGGACCCCGATGTGGCCCGAGGTGTGAATGCTCCTAGGGGCTCCTGGCATCGCTACTAGTAACAAGTGCATCGCTACGAACGGAGCAAGGACGCTACTAGGGGCTCCTGGCATCGCTAGTGGTGAAGATTGCATTCTCAGCCCAAAACTACGATATGAGTGGAACAGTGTTGAAGATCCGGTAAGATCACCTGCTACTGAGGGGTTTGTCCAAGTTCCGGCAAAAATGAACCCGTGTGAGCAGGTCGGGTTCATTCTATCCATCCACTTGAGGATGACAAATAGAGCCTCTGAACAGATCGATCGTAATGGTTTGGGTTTGTAACAGTCGGTAAACACTTATCACTGACCACTATCTTAGATGAAGGCCTTTACAGCAATAGTATTCACCCATTGCCTCCTCCAATTTATGAAATGCACAAAAGAGCCGACATCATTTACGTACGTCAAGACGTTAACAGGCGCACACTTTCTTTAACTGCTTTGTTTGCCATTAGCCCATTGGGCAGCTGTTGATTTGAGATGAAATGTTGCCTGGCGCTGAATCCTGGTCGCAACGAGAAAACACACTGACCAACAGACCGGAGTCAGCCAACAGTCCCCCAAAGCCCAGCCAAAGCATCCCTGACATTCCACGGGACTGGACAATATGCCAACGTTGACCCCTCTTACCACCCCTGGCCTGATCGGTAAATATAGTATATATACATGGAGCGTCTCGGAATTGTTTGGAGCAACACTTTGTAGCGATTGCCGCTCATTGCAGGATACCAGTTTGGGTTTGTTCTGCCAGTGGGCTTTGTCTACTTCGGCGCGCTCTATGGCATTCTGGAACACCCTGACTGATCCTCGGCAGTTGTCGCAGAGTTGGTCGAAAGCCAAGCAGTCTCACCTTGGTTGTTTCAATGACATCAGCTATTGCAGTGCAGTGTGCCCTTTATATAAATATAATGTGACTGCAAAGACTGCAAGCATTTCATAAAGAGAAGAATCACATGAAGTCACTTGTCAGCTGCCTAACATGCAAAAAGCAGCCTTCCTTGCTGAGACACCTCGCTTTCACTTGGTTGGGTAGCAGCAGGATTGCAAGCAGCAACCAGGGCTGTTGTATCGAAGCTTGAAACACCAGCAATAGTGTTCTCTTGTGTTGCACATGGCTTTTCCAAGCCGCCACGGCCCAGTTTTTTGCTGGGAATGTGGTAGAGACAAATCATCACACCTGCCTGATTGAGGCACACACCTGCCTCCGATGACTAATCATCCATGTCCATCGTCTCTAAAAATCCGTTGACACGACACGGGAGTGAGTCGAAGTGGATGCTCCTCTTTCCCTTCGAGCACCATTGGACGAACGCGTCACTCAGCGTCACACCGCGTCACACCCCGCGGTGACACTGGATAACACGGCATGGTTCCGACCGTGTTGGGAAACGACGGGGTTCGGTTCGGTGTCGCTTCCTGCGTCGTGCGGCGAGGATCCCTTCCGGAGCTTTGTGACGGAGAAGACTCTGCGGCTTGGTGCGTTTTTTGGAGCGCCATGCGAGTGACAGAGAAGATGGGAAGGGCAGTGAGAGGACGGGACTTTTGGATCAAGTGTTTTGGGAGGGAAAATCGCACATGGGAAGTGGTTGGTGACGTGGGGAGTCGACGTCACGTCACCTACTATGGCAACAATGGGTTTTTCAACGAGGTCACAGAGTCTATTTCCGTCTACCAGGACCTGACCTGTGCGTGACCTCTTTGGAGTCTGTAAGTGACCTCTTTGCAGTGTGTAAGTGACCTCGGCGCCACTAGGATATCAAGTTCGGTCTCCGATCTCCTTCGGTCTCCGCCACTGGTTCCTTTGGAACCGGAGATCGGTTTGCCGCGGACCGGTTGGGGTGGATGGACAAATGGGAGACATTTCAGTGGGGGAAACATGCAGATGTTGGGTGGTGTTGACCTTGACTTTGATATGTCATTTGAAGGATGTGCAGGCTGTTAAGCGTGCTGGGCGATGGATTCAGCATGGATGGAAGATGTCACTGAATTGACAGAACCGCAAAGCACCAAACATGGAAAAAAACAGCGGACGGTTGGTCAATGTGTTGTTCACGTCGCGGTGACGGTGTTTGGACGCCTGGACCACCAATGTTTCGGGAGGCCATGGTCTCCGGCAAAAAGTTGAACATGGCCATTGTCGGATGTTGAAACACTTCTTAGGAATTGCAAGACAAGGCGATGTTTGTTTTCCTCACATCCGAATCTCCAGTGCATGACAAGGCGACATGTGAGGTGAAAGGCAAAAGGACTAAGGACTTCTTTTAAAAAAACCCATCGGTGCCATCATGGGCCTTTTGTTTCTTGTTTTCAGTCAACAATGGTGCAACGATCGGACTGAACACCGGTGGTTCACGTCGGGGGCTTTTTTGAAGAATATCCCGGATCCTCGAGCATTTGGGGAATCCAATGGTTCATAGGCCAAGACTGATTCACAACCTGAACATGGATCTTTGGAAGACGAGTTTTCTCCACAAAAGTTTGTGGTTTTCAAATTCCATGTTGATCTTTCAGGGCGGTTTGCCAAGAATGAAAGAGCCTCAGAGGCTCTTGCTAAGTCGAGGCTCCAGGACAGCTCTGGACCAGCTCTGCACAGCGGACGGCTCCCATTGTTCGACGTGGTCCAACTCCGCGTTTTGAGGTGGTTGGACTCTTTGGTCTTACCTGACCCCTACGGCATCCTGCCCTGCATGTGCCTGGGAAGAACATCAACGGACGGTGGGACACTGGTCCAGGCGGATTGCACTTCATCCGGTGCTGGGGTAATGCTGCTGGCTTAAGCGGGCTTTAGTTGGATTTGGAGGTGCCTTCGAGTTGTTGAAGGTTCTTTGTCACATGCGTTTTTTTGGGCTCGAAATCGTCTGGTCTGAACCCAGTTCTTTGTTTGTGTCATGTGTAACTGAAGGAAGACTGGGTTGGATGGACAACCTTAATTGGTAGTGTTGGTTTCAAAAACATGCCTGTTACCCTTGTTTTGTTCTCCCTGGTGTGCTTAGACATTTAATTTGATGTTTCAGCTTTGTCACACTTCGGCTCCAAGGCGTACATGTAAAAGGTAGTTGTTGAGGTGCCTGCATCTTCGCGTTCTCGGAGTGGTGTCATTGTCTTGAGTTGTGTTCTCCTACTTCCACCGTTTCTTCAGCGAGTTTTAAAAGATGCCTGGGTGTACCTCCAGACATCAATGAAGGGTCTGACCCCCTATAGAACTATGATGCACTATGTTCCTTGCGTGTTTTTCATGAGGGCTCGCGGCGAGCCAATGGACGTCATAATTCACATCACCGAGTCACCGAACTCTCTTTGTTTCGATCCCCAAGCGCCGCACCTGTTCGACATCGATCGGTGGTTTTCCAAAAACGTCGATCGGTTTCTTTAATAACGCGAGGCGTTGTCCTGGACGGAGAACTTCGGGGGGGGGGTTGTTGGTTCGGGCGCCACTGTTGGTTTGTTCAGCTCTGCTTTTCAGGGTCGGCTCGACTCAAACCGGTTCCTGCGGCATTGATGGTGTTTTTCAGCGAAGGTCGGTGCTTTGCTTACTGGCCAATGCTGAGCTGAACGCAGAGAAAGGAAAGGAGGGTGAGGACGCGAGTGGCTGAGTCGATTGATGAGTTGGAGTGGGTTTAGACAGTTTAGACCAAGAACCTGTGCAGAGCCCAGTGGCACCCCTGGATCTCCCAAGAGCCTCAGCATCCTGTGATCTATTGAACTGAACCACATGGAACTTGATTCATATTGAACCTGAGGTTTTTATGGAGCAGTTGAACCCTTTTTTCCATCGCTTGTGCTACGTTTTGGGACTTCTGTCAGAAGCAAAGCTTGGTGTCCAGGAGGAGCGGATGGAGTACTTGAAGTTGGCGGTGCGAGGCAGGGTGAGCACGAAGATGGCACCTCTGATGGCTCTACTGGTTTGGTGGATCTCAGTTCCGCACAATCGAGTTCCGCACAGTCTCGATACTGGACGTCAGATATGTCAGACATGCCAGCCAGACTTGATCATACCAAGAGCACGACTTGATCTACTCACTCGGTATCCAGCCGACCACTTTTGGACTTTGCCTCCCAAACCCTTTCATTTTGCTACAGTTTCAGAGATGGCGAAATTCCAAGAGGTGATACATACAATCCCCATATCTATAGTGGTCTGAGAGTAATCCTTCTTGATCGGAATCTTTTTGCCCCAAGATCCAGTGCGACCACACGTGCCACCTTCGTCCCAGGCGCTTTGTTGACCTTCGCCTGGGGCTGAGTTAGGCAACCGTGGTTGCAGGCTCCACTGTAGAATGCTGGTGTTGGCAGAAAGATGCTGACGCCATGTGGGCAGTGTGCAATTTTCTCCAACTCCGATATATGACACAGATGTCTTCCATCAACAGCACATTGTAAAATTGATTTGAGCCAAGCATCCCTTCATTTTGCCATGGGGCACAGCATCACGGGATGATGAATTTACATACCACATGTTGGTGGAATATACTAATATATATATATATACATTTGTAATTTGTCGTGTAGAAATGCAAGTGACCTTTTTAGATGAAGCCCTCAATGAACCACCAGAGTTTAAGTCTCGCGGTCGTACCAACAATCCTCATGGTCGTTGAACAATTCCAGCAACTGGCAAACTTGAGCTTTCCGGGAACAAGCGCAAAGCTGTCTTCCGGTGTGATTGCAGACTACAGCGGAGCTCAGTGCGTTGGAACATTTGTTTCCTAGCCCTTTGGAAAGGCTACTGGGCTTTCCATTTCCATTTGGGCCTATCATAGTCACTGTAGCAGTCAGTCAAAGATTCCACCGTCACTTTGACTCTACACTTCAGGCCGAAAAATTAACAAAACAAGATTTTGAGAACACATCCACTGACTAAAATCTCCTAGTGGACATATTAGTGGACATATCATGAAATCTCTGAAAGTTTCGGACTGAAACACATATTCCATCTTCCATCTTCAATCCACTGTCATGTCTCTCTGTCTCTCCAGGTTCCTTGGACCGCAGGCACTCTGCCGGCGGCCACCTTCCTCTACATCGCCACGTCCTCTCCTCGGATCATGCGGTTTTTTCCGCGAGTGACGCGTGGTGAAAAGACAGGAACCCGGTACTAGGTGTCTTTCTTTTGCTTGGTCATAGGTGGAAGTGGAGTGGAGGTTGAAGGAGTGGAAGTAAATCCCATTCAAGTTGTACGCTTTGGCTTTGGCCGATGGGGTGCGGAACGTTTCCTTTTCCCCAAACAGTGTGGTAACACTAGGGGTTCTTATGGTAACAGTTGAGGCTGGGTTCTGATCGGAGGTTTTCACATGCGTGTCCGGCTAATTTGCAGCTGCTGTTTACGGTAAATTCATTCACCTCGAGATCTTCGAATGCATTTCGACTGCGCAGGCTGGCAGAATCTGGTGGGCGCGAGCGGGTGCTCTTATTGACTGCGCTCTCGTTCTGGCCTGCACATTTTCGGACCTGATGGTCACTTTTCGTGGCAATCTAAAGCCGACACTTCGTGGCAGCTGCCCGAAGCTACGAAGCGGCTTTATGTTGCAGTACTTTGGGCATGGCGGTGGTCTTCGGCGTGCTCTTCGTGGCAGGCGCAGTGAACCGTGACCTTTGGATATGTGGCTTATAGTTGCAGGCTACAGGGGCTCTAACTTCTCAATGGTGTGGCTCTGGATGGGCGTTTTGGTTGGTGCTGCTGCCATGCTGATGCTGGTGCAGGTGCTGGGTCTGGATCGGCGCTTTGGCCCAGATAGCTGCAAGCTATCTAAAAGGGTTGCTTCTGGATCGGCGTTTCGTTTTGCGGGTGACAAACCTATACATCCGCTATCTGGGGTCTATGCCGGTGTAATGTTCAATAAAAATCGGGGAGGTGTCGAGTGAAAGATGCGCTTTGGCATGTTGATGCTGTTGGCTGCACTCAGGCAAATCGCCTTTGCCTGTGCATCCAGTCCTAGGTGCGCGTAGCCTATTCGGCGCTGTGCACCATCCGGCTTCTAGTTTCCAGGTGAAGAGTGTCGAGATGGCATCATGAACCTGGAGTCAGTCAAATCTGTTGGGGACCTGCGAGAATTGGCCATTGAGGCCTGAACTGCTCCAAGGCTTCATGGACAAGTTCAGAGAAAAGGACAGTGGGTTGAACATTTTGGCATCTCTTGAGTGAGTCTTCTGCCAAATGTGTCAGTGGTGTCGAAGATGGCAAGGCAAAGCACCACTACAAGGATGCTGCACATCAACTTTGTGATGTTTTGTGAGAACTACTTTGGTGGAGCTGTCTATGCCGAGTTCATGAATAGCAACCTCCAAAGCAGCGATATTTTGCAATCCAGGCTTCCAAGCATGGTATGTTTTGCAATCCGCCCCGGAGTATGCGAGAGTAGGCACACAAAGCAAAGAGATGCAGTTTTTGCCTTCTTCAAGGTGACACCAAAGAAGAGCACATAGCTTCAGTTCAAGAGCAATCGCTTCGTGATCTGCGCGTGAACGGTCTCAGGTGCACCCGGCCAAGCCTGTACTTGATGGATTGATAAGAGGAGCAAAGAACAGTTTCAATCAGACCTTCATTTTTTCCATTCGGTTTTCGTTGATAGTTGAAAAAATCGTGCTATTTTTTTCCGCTTCTCCTCAGTTACTCTTCTTCAAGTATTGTAGTGCCCCAAGTTTGCATGGGCCTCCGCGCCTCCACATGGCACGGCTGCGCCAAGTGCTCTAGCTGTGAATCGCCTTGGCAGGGCTGCGCCATGTGAATCTTGATGTGCAGATTTCGTGGCAGGCGCAGCAAAAATGCTCACTTATGCATGTGCTCCCATATGTGCGCTGTCATGTGTGCTCTTAGATGTCCTCTCATATGTGTGCTCTCCAAGGCTCCAGATCTGGAGCGCTGGAACTCCAGACTCTAGACCTCTAGATCTCCCAGGATCTTGAGGTGCAGGACCTCTCAAGACCTTCCTGGCTCTACACCTCTAGATCTTGACCTCTCGATCTGGACTCCAGACCTCTAGAACTCTAGCTCCCAAGACCTCTAGATCTCCAGACCTTTCCATCTCTACAACTCCAGACCTCTAGATCCTTTTTGGGTCTTCAAAAAACCCATGGAACTTTGGTCTTAACATTGCTAGACTTTTAGACCTTTCAAACTTTAGGTCTCCATCTCGGTCTTTTAGATCTTTCTGGACCGCTAGAACTCTAGTAGACCTCTAAATCTCTGTGTATCTCAAAACATGGATCTCAAGACTACATCTGCGTCCCCAGACCTTGACCTCCGGATCTTTAGACTTCTGAACTCTAGATCTCTCCAACTCTAGACCTCCATCTCGGCCGTAAGATCTGTCATGATCTTTGTATATAGGCCGGCTATCTCTACCCCTCCGGACCCAAAACCTCTAGACCTTTGCGTAGACCTTCTCCTCTCCTCAAACGCTAGACCTTCTAGACATCTAGAGCTAGAGCCTGACCTCGACCTCTGGACCTGTAGACCTCTAGACTCTCTACTAGACCTCCAGACGTCTCCGGATCTCTAAAGCTCTAGACCTTGAGACCTTTAAGTTTCTAGACTGACAGAGCTGGAGTTCCAAGACAACCTCTAGATCTTGACCTGTACAGAGCCACACCTCCAGACCTCCAGAGAGACTTCTAGGGCTCTAGATCTTTTAATCTCTTGAGACCAGATGGTTCTCTAGGCCTCTAGACGTAGTGTTCTTGGATCTCAAGACCTCTACATCTCTACACACCTAGATCTCGCTGGATCTCAAGCGCCTGACATGGATTTCTAGACCTCTAAATCTAGAGACGTTTAGCCCTTTTTGGACCTCCCTGGTTCTCAAGATCTCCAGACCTAGAACTCTAGACCTAGACACTCAGATCTCTCTCTCAAGACCTCACCTCTGGATCTCAGGTCCTCTGGACATCTAGATCTCCTAGACCTCAAACCGTAGGTCTCTAGAAGCTTAGAGGCTTCACATCTTTGATCTCAAGACCTGGATCTCAAGAGCTCTAGGCTTCGATCGATCTCCAGATCTAGACCTCCAGACCTTTAGATCTCTCTGGATCTTTCTGGACTTCTAGATCGTTTTGGATCTCAAGGCCTCTGCACCTCTAGATCTGTAGGTCTCTCCGGAACCCAATATGTCTAGATCTCCCGTAGACACTGTTTAGGGTCTATTGCGGGGATAATTAGTTAAAGATCATCGGAGGTTTCAGATCATCCTGAGTGTTTTTTCTTCAAACGGCTTTTTTGAGATCATCCACCACACTCATCATGTAGGCCCTGCCTGGGCCTAGGCCCTATCGTCAACGCTGAATGGTGCATCCATGCCATTCAGCTGAAGACACCCTATGTGGAGGGGAGATCCCGAGTGTCGGACCGTTCAATCCCCCAAGACGATGGAGAATCCCAATGAATCAAGTAAGGATCCTTTTGAAACCAACAGGATCCAGTACAAAGCCGTTTATTGGAACCCATGCACGTGGAGTTTGTAGTTCTTTGCATTCAACAAGCCCGCTGAAGAGGACCCAATGAAGGCCGTCTTCCACGGAAGAACATGTTTTTGGTGTCCGTGGCCTGTCACTGCGGCGACCGGACCCAGGAATGGGCTCTACACCGCAGCTGCCACGTGGGGAGCTTACGAACTTCGGTTGTTCCAAGTAGGGTGTCCCAGGATGTCCCAATAACTGTCGTTCAAGGATAATCTCTAGTTGGGGGAAGGGCCTCCACTAACCACCACCTCGGACCATCATCATCCGTTGCTACTTGTACTGGATATATTCAATTTCCAAGTTTCAACAGGTTCTGGTCTTGAATCACACAGATGTCAAGGGCTGGCTGGTTGATTGCAAGAGTTTCAACAGCTATGAGTCCGTGTGAGTTGCTATAGTATGCCTTGAGATTGCCTTCAGACGGGTTCTTGAGATGGTTTCAGCTAAGTTTCACGTGATTGTGATTCCAGAATGACTTTATTGCATGGAGATGTGTCGTCGTTTTCCTCGGAAGGACAAAGAGGGACAAATATCCTACACTGCATTCGCTACACTGCCCTGTCGTTACTAAGTCTTAAAGATGGGTTCAATTCATCAACACTGCCAAGCAAAAGCAAGTAGTTCGCCAGTTCCTTTCAGAATGAGAATCCGAAATGGTCAAGAGCCTTGCTTCAAAAATGGGTCTACACAGATTCGGACTTGAAGAAGCTTTCAACCCACCAACAATGGACAGATCCGATTTTATCCTATACTTTATCTTCTGCAACCAACCTCCTCTACGCTCTAGGATCTTATCACAAGCCTTCTATGCCAACGTCGACCCCTTCACTGCATCTCCGCCCACCGTCCACCGTCCACCGATGACGAAACGACAACCCCCTCGAGGTGGCTGGTGCGGAGGTACTACTGGCGTCCTCCGGTGCTGAGTGCCAAGTGGAAAATAGGCTCCTTCAGTAGAAGTCAGTGCCGAGGTTGATGCCGTAGACTAGCGTGCGTGCCTTCTTCTGTGCGCGACACGGGACGGGACTAGCATCCGGTGATGCCAATTTTGGATTGGTTGCGTCAACTGGCAGTGTCTAGATGGCTCGTGGCTGTGTTCGAAAAGTTAGGCCCACTGCTTCTAACTACTGGTACCATGGGTGTTGATGGAACCCAGCTTCTCCTGGTTCTTGGTTTTTGCTGTGGATCCCCTTGGCACAGATCCACTCCTGCTCGGACTCGAACCGACTCGAGTCCATCATATATATCTCTCCAATCTAAACTCAAACCCTAGCACCATTGGGTCTTCAATGCACAAGCCGCTTCGGGAATTCTTTGCTAAGCATCTTGCTCAACTCGGTTGTGCTGATCTGGTGATGTTTATTTTCCCGGTTCCTGGACAGGAAATCCAAGCTAAGGATTGGTCAAGTTCACCACCAGTTGCAAAATGCTGTTTGTTCTCATCAACCTCTGTGACTGGAAATAAGAGATCTGTCTCTGAGCGCATGAGTTGCCCCAGTTGGCCGGCGACAAAGATCTCTGGCTGTGCCTGTAGACGGATCTCCCAAGAAAAGGACGTGTGTGGCCGTCTGGATGCACGCCGCAGTCTTTTTGCAGACTCCTGCAGTATTTACGCAGTCCGACACGAACTTTGGAGGTGACCGTGATATGCTATGCAGTTCTTTGGTTTTGGGACCCCCCCAAAATAGTAGGTGAACAAGAAGCCTTCGGGTTCACCGGAGAAAGCCTTCTGTTGATCCTTTTGGTGCGAGCTGCGACTTGGATGGCTCAGTGAAACTGAGGTCACTCAGTGCTTTTTTTTTTTGTGCGCCACCGGCCCGCCGCTAACCTCGCCCATGGAGAGCGACATGTCGGAGATTATGGAAAAGTTGGCGGACAAAGTGGCAGCCATGGAGCCGACGTCACCCGAGGTGGTCAGGGCTGTGAGGGTTTGCCACGCTTTGCGTTGCGGACGAGGGATCTCCAGGCGAGAAATTGGAGAGCCGGAAGCGAAGATTTGATGTTCGCTCAAGAGTGAGTTCTGCGGTGTATTATTTTGCTTTTCTATTCATGTTTTATTGGTTGAAGATCTGTTCTTGGGCCAGGTCTAAGTACTGCAAGAGCTTTGAGACCACAAAGATCAAGCGATTTTGGAGTCACAGCTGGCAAGGCAGGGTGTATTCTTCAAATTTGTCCTTTGGAATGGCATATACATATATAGTAACATTGTTGCCCTCAGAAGAAGCTAGATATATCGCCGGCCAATTGTCCGCCGCGCACCATGCTCATGGAGAATCCTATGGACAGGAGGCTGGCGAAGCAAGATTACAACGCTGCTTTTCATCCATAATCACATACCAGCCATGATTTGCTCCAGCCTGGGAGCTCTTTTGGTGGCAAGCCTTTTCGCGGCCAAGCTTCTCCCTGGCCTCGAGTGGGACGCAAACCTATGGGCTTCGCCCCGCGGCTTTTGGGCCATGCTGGTTGGCTCTATGATGTACTTTCTGGTTCTCTTGCTTTGGCAACCACAGCAGCCGGTCTTCCTTGACATCATGTGCATTGACCAAGAGGATAAACGCCAAAAGGCATGTGGCATGTTGAGCATGGGGGCCTTTCTGAAGCTCAGATAGATAGTTTATGATAATTTACTTTTGGTTCAGCAGAACATGTTTTGTATAGTTTCTTTGGAGGAGTTTTGAACATCCTACAAAAGGGGGGCATCAAAGACAGTTTTTAATCCATCATCCTCCAAAGTCAGGTGCTGTGCTTGTAAATTGTGAATCATCTGGTGATTTGCCATACTAATCAGCCTGCCTGTTCAGCCACACTCCTGGATTAAAAAGACATGTTTTGGTCTCTCGAGACCACCACTGAGGAAGTACTCTGACTCGCTACTGGTTTTGTGGGACCCCTCGTACACCCGTCGCTTGTGGTGTGTCTTTGAATTAGCCGGCTTCATGCGGAGCCGCCCAGCGGGCAAGCCAAAGCTCTTGGTGCGGCCGCTGATTTTGGGGCCGTGTTCGGTCCCCTGGCGACACCTGCTTGGTCGTTTCGCTCATCCCCAAGGTTTCGCATTCCCCAAGGTTTGAGCACAAACAAAGACCTGGTAGAAACCCATGAAATCCTCTGTTTGTTTGTGTTTGTTTGTCGTTGATTTGTCTTCCCAGACAATGCTGTACACGTGGAAGCTAGGTTTTGCTGACGCTGACCATGGTGGTGGTGGTCACTGCCATCGGGTGGGTTCCAGAACAAGGGGACCTTGCAGGCGGAGTTGCGAGATGTTACGAGGTTTTGCGAGGTGTGTGTTTTGAACAGTGCAAAGCTCGCACTAGGGAACTTCAAGTCGTTTTTTTCTTCACAGGTTCTGATAGGGCATAATAGGGCATAGTAGGCAACCAGATTTGTTGATCAACGTGTTTGGAAACAGGTATTTTAGTATATACCTCCTCTATTTCTATGCTCCTCCCCATCATCAGTGACATTTTTTAAAATTTCAACCAATCAGCTTTCCGGTAGGAAAGCTGGCTCTGTGGGGAAGTCAAGTCTTGGTTCTCCTCATCGGCTTGTATGCGATGATTTCTGTGGCTCGCGGATACTTCCGTGCAGTGGACCAGATGCGAAGCGAGCTGCCTGGCGACGTCGACCGTTGTATGTGTAGCGTCATTTGAAGCCAATTCAATGTAGACAGGCAACCAATCTCGAGGGATTGCATGGGTGGTATGTCCGGGTTCTAGCAGTCTTTTGGGATTAATGCCATTCAGATGTTCTTGTTTTGTTTGTGGATCGTTTGGGAAGCCAATGCAAGCCAGTGCCAGGTTATTCAACTTCTCCTTGGAAGAGGTGCAGTGCTACTGTTGCCAGAGGAACCATGTTGATCCTTCTGGGAATCGGATCCAAATCTGTGATCGGCAGGTTTTGCTGCAATGTATTGGTATCTGGTTTGGCACGCTCGAGGCGTTTGAGCAGAGTGTGCAAGCAGAGGTCCTGCCATGCCTTTTGAAAGAGCTTTCATCGCACTTCTTCACATACCGACATTGCGTCACGGCCACCATTCCCTTGCTGTGGTCCTATCTGGATCTGGCAGCAGCAATTCTACACTACCTAGATCAATATCCTGGTCGAACCTGGCGATCTGCCATGGATGATGGCAT
Organism: Durusdinium trenchii; assembly: GCA_963970005.1. Taxonomy (NCBI): domain Eukaryota; class Dinophyceae; order Suessiales; family Symbiodiniaceae; genus Durusdinium; species Durusdinium trenchii. The sequence continues at coordinate 1,703,885 of CAXAMN010023806.1, forward strand.
TCTTCGTGGTGCGAGTGGCCTGGTTTTGCTGATAGCATGATTTCTTTTCCCATTTCGGGGTGTATCGGTGAATCCCCTTCAGCTCCTGGAAGTGGTTTTTTCCTTTCAGCTCCTGGACAGTCAAAGGCTGGTGGTTGGGGGCGGTGCCAACTATTTGTGCCATCGCTATGAGATTGTCGTGCGCTCTTCGGAAGAGACGCGAAAGAGCATGGTGTGACTGCTTGGTGACCTTTGGCATCCTCCTGTGCACCGTCGCATCATTTGTGGTCTTTGTGCAACTCGAACAACTCAAATATCCCTTGGGGGCGTTGTTGCAGGAATGGTTGGGGCCCGTGCGCCATTTGAACGAATGTGTCTTCCTGCTCATGGTTCTACTGTCTGCAGGGGTGGCATTTGGCTGCGTTGGAATCCATCCGAGGAGTTTCAGGGAAGTTCGCTTGCCTCCACCTGCAACAATGGAAAAGCCTGTAGAAACTGCAAATGAGCCTTCAATCCGGTTTGAAAGGAATCAACTTTCATTGTGACACTGGGCACGGCAGAGTATGATACATGTAACTAAAAGAACACTTTTTTCGTCCGAAGGCCTAGGCATCGCAGAGTTCCGAAGCATCGCAGAGTTTTTCATGGGCGGGCGCTCATCCAAAATGGGCGTCAACACGGGTGGGGGGCAGTGAAAGGGTCGCCCAAAGGCGCTTGTTCGGGGTCTCTTTAGAAGGAGGGGCGGAGGGGCTTCTTAAGACCGCCGGAGCGCGGGGCTGGACACCCAAAAGCCAATCCACCAAGGGCTCTTAACAAGGCAACAATTATTTGAGTTTAGTTCCAACATTTCGACTAGTAGCTAGAAGCTACTAGGTTGGAGGCCAACATTTCTAGTTCTTTGGGTTTGCAAAGTCGCTGAAGCGGGGCGACTGGTCGCCGTGCTTTTCCGATCAGGGCCACAAGAAGGCTCGGTGGCCAGCCCCAGCCCCCGCAGGATTCGACGGGGTGCCGGTGTTTGAACGTTCGAAAGGAGGTTATGTGCCCCCATCCACTCATCCATTCGAACGGAGCGATCGCACGCTACTAAGTAGGGGGCTACTGGCCGTACTGTAAGTACTATTAATAGCATCCTTACTACTAGTAACAACCAGCACCATCCAAAGGGTGGTTTATAGACCCCCCGAACCACCCGAAGATGTATTTTCCATCGAACAACCACCCGAACTGGGTGGTGCTGGAAGAAGCTCTTGGTGACTGATGTGACTCCTGGGTCTGGTCTAACGGTCCAAAGCGGAGCGAGTCCAAGGCTCCGCTCCTGCCCGCTTCGGGGCGAGTAACCCACATGGCCGGCTTAGAAGCTGAGTATACACTGAGTGATCTCTATGTTGCATCACCAACCAATAGAGATGTTTTTTTCCAACTTGGGGTCATATAAGGCTTTTCTACATCAGCCCTATAGGCCCTAGGCTTCCAAGACTATTTTTAAAATGGTTGAACTGTTAAACAGTCATGTAAAATCCTTACTGAAACAATGGTTCTTTGGGATTCAGACCATTCAATCAATGGTGGGCCAGGAAGGGTTCAGCTTTTCTACAACCCCACTGCAGGGACTGGTCCTCGCCCTCACTGGAGGTCGGACGAAGAGCTCCAGCGCTTGCGCGCCAATGCGGGAGCCGCCTGGCGCGGGCTGAACGGCAGAACCGCGCTCGGGTAGCGGGTGTCAGTTAGTTGGTTGCCAGGGGTGTATTTTTAGAGACAGAGGGACAATAATACATTTGTTTTGATTGGATGCTGGACCATATCTTTGAGTGGTTGGTGGTCCAAAATAGATAAATAGAGGTCACTCAGGCAGATGCGGCATATGAACCGGTGTAGCATGGTGAATGCACCTGGGTGGAAGTGTTACATCGCAGATGGTCGAGTCCCGGAGGTGTACGGCCAAGACAGGTAGAGGCTAAGAGCTGTCCCTTGCTTTGCGTGCGGTATTCATCTAACGCCTAATTATGTCTAACTAGCCTATGGGATGTACTTTTTGACACAGTCCCCACGCTCAGTTGAGGAAGTTGAAAGGCGGAAAGGCTAGCAGTTGAAAGGCTAGCACATGCGACACGTGGGTGCTTAGATTCGCAAGAGCTAGGACCAAACCGACAGAAAAATGCGAGTTCGGTGGCATATCTGGCCACCCGGTGGCGATTTTGGTTGAGCACGGTCATATGTTTGCCTTCCTTTGTTTAGCACGCAGCACATAGCATGTTGTCCCGTGGAGTGCGTTCATGTTTCTTCACCCCCCCACATAAATGCAACGAGTTCGCTCTTTGAAGCCCACCGATTTGGTAAACCTCAACGAACGATTCACTCCTTCATCTCGGATCCGTGCGATGGGCTTTATCGGCTAGCTGGGGGCTAACAGTGGATGGTCAGTGCCCAGCACATCCGGTCAGGATGGTCAACCTGACCCTGGTGGTGTGGATCGTGTGGCTCTATCAACGAAGGCCCGGTCTTCATCGTCTCTTCTTCGAGTGTCGTGCGAAGTCGGGACGGAAGGGCGAGCGTGATGCATGCGAAAGGAAAGTCGAAGAGGGCCGACCCTGCGAATGGCAGGAAATGAATCTAGATCCTTGATTGATAAACCCGCCCAGTTGAATTGAACGCATACTTCATTTGGGAGGTTTATTCATCAAGCGTCTACATTTCGGGCCACATGCCACAGCAATTGTGCCATGTGGTGTCACCGTTCGGTGAGGGCACTAGATAGGGCACTCATGTCGAACCATGCGCCATTGGTGCAAAGCACCTGAATCCTTTGGGACATCTCGCGAACCAGCACCACTTCCATCCCAGTGGAAGGCACTCCGATCCAGGAAACTTCTGCTGCCCCCATACGTGTGACCGCGCGCAGTACGTGTGACCGGGCGTGACAGGAGCAGTACGTTCCGCAACTCGGACAAGCAGGCAGTGACCCGCGTGAAGACGGGGTGCAACGGTGAGCAGTGGTGAAACGGGGGGAATGGCAGGGTCAATGGTTTTCAGTGACTGAAAACACCGTCGAGCCGAGACTCCCAATTGAAGCACTGCTTGTTTTTCTCTTGGCGTTCGCGTTCGAAGATCGCGATGCGATCGCGATGCGAACGCGATCAGATCGACCGGAAAATGGAAGCTGACCCAGTTCACCCTGACCAAGAGACCGTGCAGGACGCTTCGGTCGGTAGATTCGATGAGGATTCCTGTGTGTTGGAAGCCGAGTCCTAACCAGAAAGAAAGGGGATGACAATAGAGACCTGGAAACATACAATTGACAATTCAATTCAATCGAGAAGTAATTATATACTTCGTTTCAAGCTTCCGATGCCGAATTCTTTTCCTTTGGTTGCAGGCTTTGCCCACCCCTGCATCAGAGCGCCGTCCACAAAGCTTGCACCTGTGAAAGTTGAGGGACGCTGTGAGGGCCCGTGTTTTTCCCGTGTTTTTGGGTAATTGTTGAAAGGTTTGGCTTAAGAGGTGTTATTCTGAAGCCATACTATGCACAAACCAGCGCGTTCCCATGCAGAAAAAGAACCACTGACCCCCCCAGGCCACCGCGTGATTTTCATGTCTGCAGAGGCCACCCCCCAGGCGTTTTGTCTGTCCCCACTGGAGCACTTGCACGGCAGCCCTCGCAGCTTCTTCTCCGACTTGACAAGGCCATCTTTTCGCTTCTGCAGCAACAGATGGAGGCGACAGCGTGGGGGAGAAGCGATCGATGCATCGATGCAGCGGGGACCCCCAAGTAACACTAGGCGGGGATCATCTGTCACTGCTTGTGGTAGAGGAACTACACTATACTATATACTTGATTTCGACTCTACTTGTGGCACTTGGTGGGACGAGTCCGACGAATGGACACTCTCCGATCCATTTGAACCCCCCTTCCAAACCAGATTTCGCTCCGTTAGACGGGGTTTCGGGGGGGGATGACTTCGATCTGTTTTTTTGTGGGTCACTTTTCGTTGGAACCGGCGGAAGTCCCGGTTCCTGGGAGCCCCAAATCCACTGACCAGACTGAACGAGGTCCGGATCCGGGTCCCAGCAGATCGGGATCCGCATGCCAGCCGACTTGGCCGATTGTTTCCGACTTGGCCGTGCTTGTATAGAGACTCCCCCCAAAAACCACACACTCCAAACCACACACTCCCCGGACCTTCCATTCCCCCGGTGGTTTGACGCCGGTCATCACCTCTTTATGAGGCTATTTACAGACACCTCGAATGGAAGGTCCTGGTAGTTGGTGGTTTTGGAGATCAATTATATGCATGTCGACATTATATATTTTTTCTAAGTCTAATTCAGCGATGATGACGGAAAGCGCTGTAGCGCTTGGAAGTATTACCGAAAGGGAAGGGGGGGGGGGGGGGGGGGGGCCAAGCTGATGACGGAAAGCGATGAATATCGCTTTGAGTTGTTGGCCGGGAGGGAGGGCGGGGGGGGGGGGGGTGAAAGTTCGAGGTTTTGATTTGCAGACTTTTGGGGTGTCTTGAGGCAGGTTCGAAGGTGCAAAAAACACTGTAATTTACAGTAAAAAGTTGCTTTGGGTGGGTTTGTGTTGAGCTTATTTACCTTCAAAAAGTTGCATTTTACCTGCACGAGAGGCAATTTTTGAGGTTTATCTTGTTATCTCGCATTCGAAGGCTTTGAAATGCAATGTGCATAAAACATTGGAAAACACAGCAAAAAATAAGACTTTTTTGGATCATTAATGCACTGTTTTTTGACAATTTTTTGACAAACTGGGCCCCGACTTTCCACAAGATCATCGGATACAAAAATGACAGAGAAAATGCTAAAAAAGTCGGGGGCGTTCCACAGCACCACTTGCATCACTACGAGGTGCATGGGAGGCGCAAAGATAACAGAAGAGACGGAAACAAAGCAAATCAACTTAAGATGATATTTTTTTGTCACCAAGGCCCACAAGAAGACAGAAAGAGCACAGACGAGACAAAAACAAAGCAAATCAACTTAAAGCAAATCAACTTAAGATGAGAGTTTTTTTGACACCAAGGCCCACAAGAAGATAGAAAGAGCACAGAAGAGACAGAAACAAAGCTAATCAACTTAAGATTTTTGACACCGAGGCCCACTAGAAGACAGAAAGAGCACAGAAGAGACAGAAACAAAGCAAATCAACTTAAG
>CAXAMN010023806.1:1734032-1750442 GCA_963970005.1 Durusdinium trenchii
TGGGGTCTAGATCAGGGCTATGTTGAAGGCTTTGCTGCTGTTATGTTTTGCGGCCATGTTGGTCCACTTGGCTGCTTTTTCTCTGCCCTGTTTGACTTGGCAGGTGGTTTTTTGCGTACTGTGCGTAAGTTAAAACGCCATAAATCCATGAAAATGAGGTCCGACAAGTGTAAGAAAGGTGGCTTTGACAGTTTTTTTGTCGTTTTTGTTGCTTACGAAAGCTTGCTCCAATGGGCAGTCAAATTTGGGGCATGTTTGCACCAATCTTCGGCGATCTTGGTGCATTCTTGGGGCATATCCTTCTCCATGTTGGCACGTTTCGCCCAATGTTGGGGCTCTGTTGGGGCTTCTCGTGGAGGTATGTTGGAAGTGATTGGGGCTGTGGGATCTATGTTGAAGGCTTTGCTGCTGTTATTTTACTTTTTTGCGGCGATGTTCGTCCACTTGGCTGTTTTTCTTTGCCGTTTGACTTGGGCAGGTAGTCTTTTTGCGTCATGTGCGTATAACATCGTAAAAACCCGACAGACTTAGGTCCGACAAGTGTAATGTTATATACTTGTTTTCTCTGCCGTTCGACTTGGGCAGGTGGTCTTCTGCGTAGTGTACGTACAACACCGTTAAAGCCATGAAAAAAAGAGGTCCGACTACCCAGCAATAAAATGCAGCTGCTCCGCTTTCCGTGTTTTTCCGAACTGGTTTGCAGAATCAACATGGTGCTATTGGTGCTGGTCTTGGATTTCCATCGTGAATTCCAATGGATTCTGACCTGATCCACGAAGAGCGCGATGGCTCCGCCCCAGCATCGCCCCAACAGCCGCCACAGGAGGAGACGGGCACCTTGGCGACGGACAGCCGCTTGAAGGAGGATCTGAGGCGTGGTGACTCGTGGTGACTGGTGGTGTCGTGTGAGTGAAGAAAAGGGGTAGCACTAGTTCCAACAAGAACGATGGGATGGGATCCAATTTTCGTATATTTTCGTGGAACACATCGTCCAAACGTTCACGATCATGGAGCTCGGCATATGTCGCAGTCGAGTCAGCTAAGCATTCGGTTCAATTACTTACATAATCTTATAGTTGCTCGAGTTGGACGTCGTGGCTTTCCCCTGCCAACGCCTTTTATTTTGCTTGGTGACTCCAGGACGGCTTTTTGGCCCAGTCACTTTTTGCAAACCCATTTCAACCTTTTGCTTTGTCCTTTTTGCCTTTCGGTGGCCTCTACAAGAGCACCTTGGAACTGTTTGTTTTGGGTTCCTTTTGGCTTCTGGCTCCCTGGCAGAACGTCCAGCGGCCAGTTTGACTTCTTCCTGCTGTACAGTTGACTTTGACCTAATCGCTGGATGCCGGGGTGCTGGATCCCGTGCTTGAGGATTTGTGACTTTGGAGCACCAAAACCGTCGAGCGGTGTGCGTCGGAGCGAAGCAAGTTCTCCCATCTTCGAAGGGACAATCGATACACAAGAAGTTCAGAAGATCCCTCCGCGGAACTGCCACGTCCAGATGACGTGCCTGTCTTTTTGGTTGGAGAAGTTTTCGGGACTGCTGACAACACCTTCTCGGAAAGTGCCGTAGTTATGTGTTGGTGGGTTTGGAATTGTTTGGAAGAATGTTTTTCTTCGAAGAGGCCGGGGCAGGAGCCAAGATGCGTGACTGCCGTGAGGGAACGGCTGCAAAGTAAGGCTAGTTCAAAACGGGGCCATTAAGGAAGTTCTCAGGCATAACGCAGGTACGCCGGGGTGTTGGTGGCACACTCTCGATTTCCTGCTGCCAACCCCTGCTTGTTGAGGAGGAGCCAACGATCTACCCTTGATTCCAGGATGTTCACACACACACACACACACACCTCGCGAAGAGAGACAAGTGTTCAGCCTCCCATCCTGCCCGGAAAGGAGGCACCTCCATCCTGCCTGGAAAGGGGGTAGTTTTGCGAGTGCACATGGTTCCTGGCTTCCTGCGTGCGTGTGCTGTGCAGGCAAGAAGCCCTGCGGATTGTGGACATCACTTCACGGTTGCAGGACCGTCAGGATCTTAGGTGCCCGGAGCTCAGAGCAAACATGAGCAAGCCAAAAGGCATCCGGTCAAGTTGTTTTTCTTTTTTCAGGGGGTTGGCCCAGAGTTGGCTGTTTGTTCTTTTTCAGAGTTCAGGGGTAGGTTGCAGCAACCGACCGACCTTTCTGTTGGGCTTCGAAACTAGGGGTGCAGGCCCAACATTTGTGATCTGCAAGATGGCGTCCTTTAGTGACGAGAGCCATAATATTTTTTTGACGAAATTTGTCCAAGTTTCAAACCATTTGATCATCTTATATCAATTCATATCATCTCCGTGGTCAAATTCAGATGGGTTCATATCTTTCTGCGGGTCTTTCACACACCCACAGCTTATCCAACTGTCCCTGGCCCAAACATAATCCAACTGTTTGCTCTCCCGAAGAACCGAAGAACCCGCACATGGTCACGTGTTTCGATCATGGACATCGGGTCTTCCGTCTCTCATCGTTGATGTTTTTCGTTTGCAGTTGCCGTTGTCGTGTTCGCAGACGCGGCAACTCTCAGAACTCGACCGGCCTCTCTCAAACAACGTTTTGACCGTTTTGACCGTCAATGTAACGTCTCTCAGACCGTCTTAGACCTTCCAGAACGACTTTTTTGGAGTCCCTAAGTGACCTATTACAGGCCTCAGTGACCTCAAATCTGGGGAGATCAAGTTCGGTCATTTGGAAGAACCAGGAAGAGGAATGAAGAGGTGTTATGCTTTCCACCGGAACTCCGCGATCGACTCGGGATCATTTGGACCTCGGTCTTTGAGGTTCGAGTCTTCGGCACGTTCGCCTCGACTCCCTCGCCTCGACAGTGCAGGATCAGCTGTTCGTGGCGGAGCCCAGTCAGCAGGGCCCCTTGCAGCAATTGCAGCAGAGTCTACAAGACCTCATGCAACAGGCAGAGTCTCGACCAGCGGTTTGGACCGGCGGACCGTTTCAAAAAGAACCGTCCGCGACGACGTCGCGGAGCTGAGGCAGGTTTGGGGGGTGCGTGTATGGGTGCGTGGTTCCAGTGTGCTCGAAATTGGTGTAGGCATCCTCTGTGGGTTTCTCGGCGCGTTCGGCTTTGGGGGTCGAGCTAGTTCGTGGTGACCTGTGGGGAAGGTGTTTTCGTGGCCTGTGGGGTGTGGGTGTTTCTCTTGGCGAGGCGATTGGTGAAATCCATGCATGTCAGGCCGGGATCCAGTCGTACCTCTTCAGAAGGGTTTTTGAACCCTCCTGGCACCCAGCCCAGTCCCACCTTCTCAGAAGGTACGACTGGATCCTTAGGGAGGGGGTTGCCGTGCCTTTGGCGTGGGAAATTCTACAGGTCGAGTCCGCACTCTTCGTAGCCATATGTCGATGGCTGGTCGGACCTTTGTGGACCAAGGGGTCTGACAGGTGGAATGCCTCTACAGCTGAAATGGCTAGCTTCAGTTCTGGGTTGGCTAGTCTGAATCATGGCGTGTCTGCAGACACGCCATGGGACTAGCATATTTGCGGATCAGGCCAGGGGTGGTTTGGGAGGTTAATGGGGCGGCATATCTTCCAGTCCCATGGAGCGTCATGGAGCGTACAGATGCTGCCGTTGCATCCCACCCGTGGGTCCTGGGCACTGATAAGCTGGATCACCATCGCTTTTATCCTGACATTCACATCGCATCCTTCTCTCAGAGAGAGAGAGAGAGGGAGGGAGGGAGGGAGGGAGGGAAAGAGAGAGAGAGAGAGTTAGTTGATCCTGCCTTGAAACATCTCTTTCTGTGTTGCTTAAAGGACAACACCTTTGCTCGGTGAATCTTCTTAGTCGAGATCCCCCTTCAGCGGACCTACTAGCCCTCAGAGGCTTCAGGGGTGTCCGTCACATTAGTTCGTGTCCTTGCATAGGAATCCTTCTTGTGGAACTTCCTGGGCTTACAAAAGCACCACCGTGCACGTAATTACTAAACAGACTTCGTCGCAGGTGATGCGTGAAGAATCCTTCATCGACGATCGTGATGCTCAGCTTCAAAGGCCACGACTGCGAGTGACGGCAGGTGACGATCCTGCGAAGGTCAACCCAGAGGTCCTTTGACCAAAGGTCTTCTGTGCGAAGCACAGGACTCATTAAGCTTGACATCTATGGTCTCCTCATCGCGAACGGATGCTGCAGCCCTGAAAAAATGAAACCTCCAACTTGGCAGAAGAACACTGTTCATCAGTTCGTTCGGGGCATAGGTTTCCTGATCAAAGGACGGGATACCCAGAGTGCACAACGGTAGGCATCGACCCTGGGGTCCTTCAGTTGACGATTGGCGGGCCGCCCTGCATCGTCTTTTTTTGGGGGGGGTGGGTTGTGAAACCTTCTATATTCCATAGAAATCCATAGAATATGATGTATGCGATTCACATACCTAGCACTTTCAATGGGTGCCTAGCGGAGACCTATATTATCCTATATGTAGGGTGGGGATGGTAGGGTTGTGCATTGGTGACCCGTTGGAAGCAGTTGGTATACATACATTCGGGCGGTTGAAAAGGGGTGAAAAGGGGTGGTTCAATGCCCCGTTCTCATGGAATGTCGACGGCTTTTCTGCCCAACGACGAGACCGGATGTGTTCGTCAGCACAGACGCCTCAATTGGATGGGACGAAACCACATGGAACTCCTGGGGAGTTCTTTTTGGCACTCCTGGTACTCTCTGACGTGACCAAAACACAGACGAACACGAGTTCTATCACATCACAACGGAAAACGCCCCCCCCCGCACCGTTCACGGAGGAACATGCTGGCAAGTCACGTCCTCTTTCAAACTCGAGACCATGCCACCCACGTAACCATGGTGATGTGTCCGTCAGAGTGTAGCAGATTGCCCGCTTGGATTTGGAGCTTCGCGAAGATGGAACATGGAACAATGAAGTCATCCTGCCAGCCCCTCGTCCTTGCTCGTCCTCGCTCCTTCTCACTCGTGCTTCCTGCCTTGTCAAAACATGGGACCCAGGTCGCAAGAGCGGCGAACACACGTCGATCAACCGAGAAGACTGCCCGAGTTTCGGCATACTCAAACCAGACCCTTATAGGTAGTCCGGTTTAGACGTTTTTTTTTTATAACCGTTAGCATCCGTTAGCCAAGGACTGGACAGCCACATCCGAGAAGCCGACGCATGCCGCATCGACCAACCGTGGGTTCCTCACCGTCTCCAGGAGCTTCGAGGTCTCCACGCGCGACTTGCGAGAAGCGCGCGAGGAGGCGCGGTCGGTCCGCACCGGCGTCCATCGCCGGGTGAGGGCCGCAGAGCACCCAGTCGGATGGTGTGATGATTGGCATCACGTTTCATTGATAAAGGAATCAACGACCCTTCTCGCTTGGATTGTGCCTCATCCGTACTACGAAGACTCCCCCCGTCCGAGCCCAAACCGGTCACCCAATCGAGCACCGCCTTTCGGGCCGATTGTACCTCCGGAGCATGGTGTTGGAGTAAAAAAACAGATATCCACTTCAGGAGGCTTCAGGAGGCTCGGCCCCTAAAGTTTCCGTGATCACCTGAAAAACCCGGGTTCTTCCGGATCTGTCTCTTCAATCCAGCCTCCGGCCACACACACACACACACACGCCGTGTTCGCGTGCAATCCCACGCTGCCGCGTGGTGTTCGCGGCCAGGTGGTGCCCGACATCTTCCTGGTCGACGATGACCTCTTTGGGCCCCTCACGAGCACGGCCCACCGCCAGAAGCGATCCGTGGGGGGGGACGGGGCTAGGGGGACAGGTCGTCGCAGCGAGCGGAGAATCGGTGGGGGGGGGAAGTCCGAGTTTCAGCGGACAATCGGTGGGTGGACACCTGAGAAAAGGTTTTTTTTGTACGGAAAGTGTGTAACAAGTTCACAAAAAAGTTACTTTGTGTGGCTCCTCACGAGGTGCAAACTGTCAAACGGTGGCAGTTCAGCAACAAGATGCTGCTGCAAGTTGCTGCTGCTGAGGTGCTGCTGCTGAGGAGGAAGGAATTGGCCACACATGCTGATTCACGCCATATATGAGATCTGTGGCAGCTCTGAGCTCCTGAAACTTTCACATCACCACCTCTTTGAGCTAAACGAGCACACAACCTGAACTAAGTGTGTGATTGGGACAGGGGGGGACACCTGGCACACCTGTGAGAAACCCGATGAAACCCATGGCCGCTGGCTTCGGGTCGTTCGGATGCAGTTGTGATCTCACTTTGCAGTTCCGCACCGGACCAGACGAGCGATGAGTGAAACACGTACCAGTTGATGTTCAAACACCAAGCGGAAAACGAAGCAACATGCACCAGAAGAAACGTGTCTGACTTGCAAATGTTTGTTTGTTTTTTCGTTTTCAGCATGGCTGAAGCTCCTGCGGATATCTGCGGATCAGCGAAACAGAGTCCAAAGCCGTGGACGAGGATGGTCAACACACCCTGCAGAGGTTTACTTTCATGAAAGTGACCTGCCTCAAGTACTCCTTTTGTCATTGCCCCCTGCCCTGGTTGGGTAGTGTCATGTAGTGAGAGTCTAGGGTGCGGCCTCTTTGTTCACTGCTTCTGTTTTCATACAGGAGCTATATCATAAACGTTGGACTCCCAAAGGTCCCAATAATCCCAGACAAGTCTTGGCATGGCCAAAGTTGGTCCCAATAATCCCAGAGTTGGGGCCGCAAGAGCTTGGCATGGCCACTCACATCCACCACGAATCCCGGACGGCCACGAACGGCCAAAACAACACGGACGGCCAACCGTTTTTCCACTTCCACGCATTCGGCTGAATGAAAGGTTTTTCGTTTATTCTTTTCTGTGTGTGTGTTGTATGTTTTTGCACCAGGAGTTCCAAAGGGTTGCCGGTTCCGAACGGAGGAAGGAGTTGGGTGCCCCTGTCTCATCCACTCACTGGATGGGACTAAACATGCAAAAAATGGGACTTAACAGCACTCCTTGAAAGTAGTTTCCCTTCCATCTTTCGTCGACGAGGCCAGTGGCTTGCTCGCTGGCTTGGACATCGCTATCGCTGGACAGTGCGGACACACAGCAGCGCTGGCTTGGCAAGTGAGATGATGAAAGGAGAGATTCTAAGGACTCGTTTGGAAAGTAGAGGAAATATCACCTAGCCCAAAAAAAAAAAAATATATATAGTCTATTTGATTATACGGTTTAAGACTTTTTTCTACATGAACATCCTGTGGTTGGAATGACATCGCACTTAGTTGAAATTCGATTTGACCGAGTGGGTCGGCTCGAAATCACGGAATCCTTGTTGCTGAGCAGTTTGAAACACATTTTCTTTTAAGGGCATTGACCAGTTGAGCTGTCAGACAGCTTGACCATCAATTTCAAGAAATCGAGGGTCTTACCTTGTCCAGCTGCTTCAAGCCAAACTTCACTGCTTTGCGCTTTAGACTACCTGCATCATTTGGGAGGCCCACCCATCTTTGCTACGTTCGCAGACCGGAACGGGAGGCCCACCGCAAGACCAGGTCACTTCGTTTCGTCCAGCTTTCATTCGTTCGGTTCTCTTCGGAGGTGACACGAACATTTCACCACCCACCACAGGTGGGGCGGCCACCCTGTATGTGGGGCGCGTGGGTGTGTGGGTGTGTGGTGCGTGGGTCCTCTCCCACCGCTGCCTTGATCACGCCCAGGGCCATCCTACTGGCCGTGCTGCTCACGGCGCAGAAGGGCTTCACTGCGGAGGACACGTCCGACGCTGCGTCCCAGTCCTCCTCGAGCGCAGCCTCACAGGCGACAGATCGGGCAGATCGAAGGGTCGCGGGTGTGGAGGTTTACCACAGGTATGATGGTATGACCGAAGGTCTCATGCACTTCTTTGCGGTTTTAAACATGGCAAAAATGGAACTACTTCGAGGTGAAGAGTTTCTACTTGGCTCCTGAAGTTTGACAAACTGGGTCGGCCATGAAAATGGGTCGGTTTGCAGTTGGGGTCAGTTTGGGACCCCCCAAGGAGTGGGGTCCCGAGGATTTTCCCAATCTGTGACTATGTGTGACTTATGTGGTCATAGGAAGACCCACAACCCCACGGAGGGTCCGGATGTGCTTCTTGTATGTTCAAATTAGTGCCATATTCACATCCGCCTGAGTGGAGGCAGCGAGCGACGAGCAAGCAGGTGGAGGCAGGAGGACGCCTGGATTCACCGATGCCGTGACGTGACGCCTATGGAAGAAGGCATGACAGGTAGGTATGACATGAAGGTATGACATGATGCATCATGATGCATTCATGTATTTTCTAAAAACTAGAAAACTATTATTTATAGTTATAATGAGTTTGTTCGATTCGACACAAAAGATGCATTATTTTTGGTATGAATCAACTCTTTGTTTGGGCATTGACGTCCAGATTGGGCCAACCGTGCACTGGCGCAGGACCAACCAAGTACCATAAGGGTCACTCTAAGTGTAGTGGTCAAACCGGCCCGTTGGATCAATTTCTTCGGTCCAACATCCGGAGGGCGCAACATTGCGGTTTACCCTTCATGGCGCATGACGGCATCTGGAGGCATGAAGGCCACTGGAGGCCATTCATCTCCCAAACAACTCATGGCCCCTCGTGGAGGGGCTTTGCCAGGGACTACTGTATCAGAAGAAAAGAGCATGCAGGTCTATTTGTTGGCCTTTTCTGTCAAACTGCTCGAAGACTCGCATGCCCACCTGCGTTCGACCTGGGACCTGGGGTTCCCGTGAAATCCACAATCAGAATATTATATACCAGCATCCTCCAACAGGTCTCCTCTGGTGGCTTTTGGAGACTTAAAAGTCGCAGGTGGTTCTTTGTGAAGTCGGGTACTGGCAGTAGAGTCTAGAAAGCACCATGGTTTGTGGGGTGTTGGTGCTTGGAGGAACCTCTCCCGTTGCCCACAAGGCCAAAACCAACCTCGGCTGACAACCTCCAGGTGCTTCGACAGGTGTTGAGACCACAGCTGCAGCTGAGGCGCCAAAACCCGTCTCGGGCGTTTTTCGTTGGTCTCTGCGGTGTGGAGACGAAAAGGGCAGATGATGCTTAACAAAGAGCATTTCGTCTGCAGTTGGAGGAGATCTATGTAATGTAGAGATTAATATCTTCAATTTGGATCTCTTGCACAGGTTGGATGAAGCCAGATCAAGGGTCAGGCAAGTTGGAGATTTGGATCAGCAAATACTTTTGGGCCAAGTGACATGGGAAGATGTCCATGGCTTATTTGGGGGTCCAACACTTCAAAGCAGGCTGGTGTGAATTTGTCCACGGGTTGGTCTCAAACTTGAGAATTTTTTCCGAGCCTGGAAGATGAACTCACCCACTCTGCCCTTTCTCCCAGTTTATGTTTAACTTGTTCCCTGAATCTCCCTGAACATAAGGATCCTTTTTTGTCATCGACACACGAGCCTCGTAGGTGAGCTCGGGCAAGGTGGTGCTGCGCTTCTACGGGCCCGGGTGGCTCAGAGACGGTCGATCCCAAATATTCCCACCCAGGCTTTGTTCACAGCTGACTGGTCCCTCAAAACCTAAGGATTGGTGAGAAGCCCCAGACCCCTCCAGTCAGGATTCGGGTCCCGACCCCCCCAAGGATTGGCCGAGTTCGGGTCGGGCCATTTTCGCTTCTGGGCACATTGAAAGGACGGGAGCCGGTCACTCAGAGCGACCGAGCCGATCCCCCAACTCCGGCAGCAAGTGTTTGGGACTGCCAGTGGCTTGCAACGGCCAGGCCTGGTGTGTGCCATGGGGTGTCCATGTAATCTCAGTCTTCTAATAATGGGGCACCTCCCAACCAATGGGTTTCAGATGGTTTCAGTCTATTTTCCCTGGAATTCGTTTACGGGAACATCGATCAGGAAAGCCATCGTTTTGGGGGTGAGCCATCACACGGGTGTCCAGAGTTTCCCGAAGCAACCGGTTTGAGCGGTCACCATTCCCCCCCCCCCCACAGGCTCGGAATGGGCGAGGTGCTGTGGAATGCGCCGGCTCGGGCGGTCTCGGGCGGTCTTGTCGACACCGAGGCGCTGGGACAATGAGGATCAGTGGGTTCTCTTGCAGTCTCTACCGCTTCATGGCTTTGCGGGGTCGGTGGTGCCTCAGCTGCGCTGCCATCGCGAGGTTTGGGAAGAGAAGAAGCGAGTGTTGGGAAGAAGATGGAGGAGGTCGGCCTGATGAACAGTTCGTTTTTTGGAAAGAGAATGTTCACACCAGCAATATGCTTTGGTTTTCAAGTGTTTTCAACGATTCACCATGTGACTGTCATGTCTCGGCTCATCATGTCTGACGCTTTCATGGGCACCTTTCTTAATTTGTGATATGAAATTCAATGGAATGGCCTGAATAGCCCTCCGATTGCTTCGAATGGATGAGTTTTGCAACGTGGTAAGACCCACGCTTTGCTCCCTGTTGGAACAATAGGCATACCATGGCATACCAACTCTTGTCACTTCGTCCGCCGCGAACGGCAATTTCATGCAAACTGTGAAAGTGCTAACAAGGTGCAACAAGTTTGTGCGGTTCAGTGCCCACCCCATGTGACAGAGATTCCCGCGGCAAACGGTCTTGTTCTTGGCCCAGGTGTTTCCCACCTTTTTTTCACCTTTGAAGTGGGACTTACCGCTGGTATTCCTATCTCTTGGTCAGGGTTGTGGGGCGCGTGAGGATGAAGGTTATGTTGCTGAGCAGCTGATGGACCCCATGCTGTGTATAGACCCATGCAGATGAAGAAAGGCGGGGCACCCTGAGTTCTTGTTTACAGGCCACTTCCATAGCCGATAGTTGCTATTGGGATATGCCAAAGAATTCAAATTAAGTTGCATGAGCTACAAATTTGGTAGCAAATTGAGACCCACCACCCCACCTCAGTGACTTCTAGCAACGATTACCACATTCAATCCTTTCCTGGACCCTTCGAGTGGTCATAGAGCTAAGTTGCTGTACTGGCACTTCCAACGACGAAACCGCCGAGCCCTGCATGCTTCTGGTGGTCTTTTTGGGATCATCCATCGGGGCTCTGGTATCCATCGGGGTGATTCTTTGTGGAAGGTGTCCCGAGCTGTTCCTGCTGAGGTGGATGGTCTACGGCGTTCCAAGAGCTTTCTGGGACCTCTGTCAGGGCCCAGCCAGCGGCGTCAGGGTTTGGGGCGCCAGTGGCAACCTGTCCTGAGGACCTGTTTGGAAACAAACATGAACAACAGCATTGATGCAAAACCACTCCAAGACATCAGCTGGTTCTTCGTGAAGTTGAAGGTTCCAGACTACAAACCCTAGACCACCCCATGGCCCGTCTACGATGAAAGTGACCTAAAGTCACCTCGGATCACATGTCGATTTCGTCGAGACGAGTCCCAGCTCGGAATGTTGCAAGCGCCCAGGAGATAACCCCTTGCCAGGTCCCAGGTGAAAAACTTACATCGACCTGTATTCAATTTGGATCATCATCCCTTCCATGGCCCTTGTCTATCAAAACAGGGTTCAGAACTGGCCAGAACGCGTGTTGCAGATTGCTTTGTCATTCTATCAACAATGGCCCTTCTTGTCCAACTGGTGCCAGTGGGAAGCCGCATCTCATTCATGAGACTGGTGAACATAACTAAAAACAATTATATAAAAACACGAGATCCACCAGCGCTCTTTTCGACCACAGGCAGTCCACCGTGCACCCCTTTCAGCATGGGTTCCGGATCTCCTGATTATACATTACATACCCCAACATATGCCCATACATTGACCCCCTGGGCGTTTCCCGGCAAATCGGCCAGTCCCACAGGTCCTGTTTGGGTATGACCTGGTTCTCCACCAGTTGTCGTCCCAGTGCGGCCACGTCCTTGTCGCGACATCACGTCACGTCCCTTCACGTCCTTCATCTTGACGTCCAGAGGCGCGTTTTGCAGCAACATCAGCAACAGCACGAAGATCAGCGACATCATCGGCATCAAACACATCAAGGTCAGTGAGCAACGCAGACAGCAATATTGACATCAACATCACCTCAACAACATCATCAACATCCATCCATCCAGTCATCCTTCCATCCAGCAAGCAAGCACGCAAGCACGCACGCATGCACGCACACAAGCAAGCACGCAAGCACACACGCAAGCCAGTAAGCAAGCAATCAAGCCATCAACTGATCAACCAATCTATAATTATATATAAAACCTTCGAAGACAATGTTGAGCGTTGACCTGATAGACAGATGTCAACAGCAACTACGAAGACAACCAAGCTACAAAACTGCTCACAAGACCTTAAACAGTCGTCACCGTGCTTGCGCGTTACACATGTTGCCTTTCGCATTTTCAGATATTGCACGGGCTGTGCAACATGCAGATCCTACAACCTTGCTACCAGACCAGTCTATAGACCAGGTGGCGCAGATGCAATCCACCGCTGATAGAATCACCATTGAAGTTTCGCAACAGCTTCCGTGTCTTGTGTGTCACCCGGCCGTGAGAGCAACTGTTGCGCGAACTTGTCACATGTTGACATGTGGCGGCTTAGGCACTGCCCAGCACGTGCCGCTTCGCTGTGCCAGAAAGAAATGCAAAGCTCGATATAAGCTTGGTTGGGCCATTGATCAAGTAGATACGAGAGGCCTTTACACTTGGTTCCATAGATTCTAAGATCGATGGCAGCGCCTTGCCCCAGCTTTGGGGTGACTTGGGCATGGCATGATCAATTTACCAAGCGCATCTTGCATCATCACGCCAGCTTCCGGAAAGAGAGCTATGTGCATGCCTTCGAGCACCATGGGCTGTCACATGGACATGAACTCATCTTTGATGCGTGGCTGAAGCTTCAGCTGCTGTGACAATGGCTGTGTCTCAGTGACAAACCCTTCCCGCTGAGCGATACATTCCCTGTCATTTTTGCCCTTTGCAGAGACAAATATAACTTATTGGTTTGGGAAGAGCCGAGGGCACTGAGGTCATCGTCATTGATGGAAACCAAAACCTTGCACGGATCTGCTGTGCCGAGATGTATACCAACATTCAGTCTGTACCGGTTTAAAGTTTGTCCAAGATAGACAGCGGAAAGGCACTTGTTCAGTTCGCCCAGCCGCTGACAGAGGCCCGAGAGCGCATCTTATTTCACAACATCTGGCTGAATGCTGGAAAGTGAGCTTGAGACAGTGGGGGGAAGCCCTTGACAAGGAGAGCTTGATAAGGAGCGCACGCAAGAGAAGAAATTTGAGAAGTGTGCCAAATTCTTTCGGCATTATGTGGAACATTACTGGAACATCCTCTTGAACCATGAGTGTGTGACATCACTGGTATGTGGAAATCGCAGAAGGCGCCGAGGTTGTTTTCACCGCTGGTGGGAGCTTGGGACCTGTCAGAGTAAAAAAAGACAAGAGCGCGAAGCATTCTCTTAGAGCGATGAAAAACATGGGTATAGATCCACAGCCAGTCAGAGGATGGCTGATGCAAGCATCGCAGCGTTAACGCATAAACCACTAACCCTCAGAGCTTCTGCGTGGCGCTTACCCTCCCCCACGGAGCCAATGGACATTAGTATGGGTTGGTGTTTGCATTCCTTCACCACCGAAAGGGTCACGTCCCCGACGTCCCCAAACGTCCTTGACGTCCGTGACGTCCCGGCAACCCAAGTCCCGGCGGCAGGGAGCCGGCCTCTGGGGACTCCCAACGAATGCGACCGAGGGCCAGCAAGCTCTTGACCGCTCTCGTCGCCCGCTCCGCGCGGGGTTGGGGGCCCAGAGCTGGATGGGGCGAGGGAAGGCACTTCCCACCCCACCGGGGGCTGGGACGTTGATTATAGGTCATGGCACCCGGGTTGCCCAGAACTCACCCTGGTAGGTTGGCCATGTTCATTTTCGGTGAATCCGACTGCAGGTGTCACCCCGCTCGCCAGCGGCTCCCAGTCCGACGTTCGGGACGAATCGGTCGGTGGATAGTGGATGGGGTCGTGGATGGGCCACTCAAGTATGTGTTTGTGCATGACGTAGACGCTAGATTATTAAGCCCCCCATGTCCAATTCCTCCAAGCACTCTTGGCTCACATATCTTTTGGGTCAAACTCCGAGGACTATCCTTGGAAAACCTTAACACATACCAATACTTGGGATCGGCTCAGCAGCCTGGTTTGCCAGTGATAACTTTGGATGATTTTCTGGTCGATGATTTTGGGCGTCAACTTCCAGGGGATAGTGACCAAGAATAGAACAACAGAATAAGAATTGAACGTGTGTTCTCTTTCCAGCACGTCGTGGAGCTTTTTGATCCGAGAACGGGTACGCTGGCGAGCATTGAACATGATTGCTATCTCTTACTTGGGAGGTTCTTATTTGGGCACATCTCTTTAACGCGATGCTAGCCCCGCCGACCATGTCGTACAGCACTGCTCTACAGCAACTGCGGTCGGCGGCCACGGTCGCATCGTCGGAGGTTTTGGATCGGGGCACTGTGTTTTTCTGCCTTCAACATATACAACATCAAGGTCCCAAGGTTTTGGCATATCCATATGTTGGACCATGGTTGATGTCCAATTCTGTTTTGAAGCGCAGATGTCGACCACTCCATCGGTTTTGGGGCCGTTTCAGACCTTGTCGGTCCGGATTCAGAAGATTCACTCGATAGGTCCTCGAACCCTTTAGATCGGGGACATCCATTCCGCGGCTCGGACCCCAAAGGCCGGCGGAACTGAAGCCCTTCCAAGCCATGAAAACCCCGTTGCAAGAATGAAAGGAGCGCCTCCCCACCAAACAGGCACAAGATGGCGCAAGGAGACATTTTTCTACCCCGGCCGTGGATAACCTATTAAACTTTCGACCCTAAGAATTTGGGCCCAACTGCTTTGGGAAGGGTGGCAGGTTTGGATCCCTTTGTCCCGAATGCGTTCAGTGGTGGAGAAGGTCCGACCCCTGCCGTGGTTCGGGTTGGTTTGGGGGCCCTAAGAGTTCAACTTGCTGGGTCACCAGGTCGAACGAGTCAAGCTGGGCCTGGATCTATTCTGAAACTCAGGGAGGTATCTCCGAGTCCAAAGCTGCGACCATTTTGGGCGACGAGCGCCGATGAACGTGTTGACTACGGGTAAATGAACCCAAACATACCCAAACCCATCGAAAACACAGGAATCTACGATTGTTTCGCTCCCAAGCATGCCAGTTCAGGCTTGGTCCAGCGGCGCGGCTGGAAACCTATCGTGGAGAAGACCATGGCGGAGGCGGGTGAATTTGCAGAAACGCCGGTGGAGAGGAGCGGATTTGCAACGAGAAGGGCGGATGCCCTTGTAAACTGGATTGAAGAGTGCACATTCACCTCGCCACATAACCCCCACAGAAACTGTTTGCAGTTTGCCCCTTCTTTTCAGTTGTAGGATCTGTTTGTCTCTTTCTATATACTATATAGCAAAAATCACTGATTTGCGGCTGGTTCCATCACACTGACCTTTTTCACATTTTTGGTTGAAGACGAAGCAACAACCGACTAGACCTCCAAGAAAGCTCTCTTGAACCTTCAGTGCTGTTAGCGGGGAGTAGGAGTCCGGTAGGAGCTGACAATTGAAACCATATAACAACAGACTTTTTGATTGACACTAGCCAGAGGCTCATGGACCCGAGCCAACTGCTACATGTGGGTTTGGTGTAGTTGTGACAGTCAGAAGTTTCGCAAAAGGGTTGGGTCCTTTCTGAGCCTTGTCCCGCGTGAACTCCACGTGGTGTTCGTGGAAACCCCACGCCCAGCAGTGGCCCTGTGTCGGGTGCGCCAGCAGTGCCGCAAAATTCCACATCCCGGGTCACATCTCATCCAACCACGATAGCACAGCCCGCGTGTCGGCTCCTTTGCAGCGAAGCTCTGGGTACCTCAGCTGCTGCTGTGTTGACCTCTTCACTTGAGGGGTCTATTCTTAGCAGCCATCTCACTCCAATGGAACTCCTGGAGGCACCTGGCTTCATCAAAAACCCGGAACGAGCCGCGAACGAGCGACCCTCCCTGGTAGGTTGACGGGGCGTCGGCCGTGAGTCAAGACCTGGAGTTTGGTGACAATTCGATTCTGTTCGCTTGTTCTAGAGTCGTCAACCCTTGGTCTCTCAAAACGGACTGGTTCGGATCCACCTCCAGTCAGGATTCGGGTCCGACCCCACGCGCGGTCAAGTCAGGATCCTTTCTGACCTCCCTGAGCCCCGAAAAGCACGAGACATCGTCTCATTCGTCGCGAGGTGGGCCGTGAGTTCTACCTGGGTTACCTGGTGGAGCCACCCGTTGGACGTTTCGGAAGGTCGGAGTCGAAGCCACGGGTTACAGGGAAGCAAAGCAAGACACTCACTGCTTGGTGCGTTCATTTACTTGGTACTTGTCAACCCGAATTGGGGAATGACTACCTTCGTTGATGAAACTATTTTTGGGAAGGAGTGAAGCCACCATCCATCCCATCCATCCATCCATCCATCCATCCATCCATCCATCCATCCATCCA
>CAXAMN010023806.1:1750452-1824975 GCA_963970005.1 Durusdinium trenchii
TCCATCCATCCATCCATCCATCCATCCATCCATCCATCCATCCATCCTAGGAGTTCTGTCTGGAGATCGGATAGTGGGCCCCCCAAAGCGTCCAGGGAAAACCCCCTAGTCGATTTGGAGAAAGCCCCGGTCGACCAGTCTACCAGAGTCTACCCCGTAAGTGTGCGACGTCCAGTCTCGTGGGCCTCGTTCCGAAACGTGCTGGTTCCGAAACGGAGATGAGTCCAAAGGGCGGAGATGGGCGGATATTCTTAGACTCGAAACCACCCAAGTGGAAACTGGTCGGATGACCATCTTCCGAATACAAACAGCTGTGGTTTGAAAACCAGTCCACCTTGACACGTTCTACCAAGGCCATCTGCTGCAGAAGCTCATCAGCGTGTCCCCTTGCGGGACGCCAAGGTGGAGGAGGTGCTACTGGAGCGGCGAAGCGGATCCGACAAGCAAGCCGACCCTGCAGGTCAACGGGACCCAGTCACCCTATTCAAACATTCTCCAGTAGCCTCCAACCGCCCCTAGCGATGGCCTCCAACCTAGTCTCATGTCATCGCTTGCAGTGGATTCCTAAAAATTTTTGGATTTGGAGGGATGGATCAAGCTTTGGCTTCTCTGAATGCCGGAGTCAGAGAGACTAGAGCTTAATGGAGAAACATGGGCCTTGGGTCCTGAAGCCTGGGTCTTACTTGGGAACGTTGCAGAGATACAGAGTCTGTGTGCTCAGGTGGTTCAGTTTAAATTGGACAGGTTTCTTTGTTCATGAAGTGCAAAGTTGTTTGCTGACTGGTAGCAGTCTGGAGTGATTCCATTAATCCTAATATATTTATATTTATAGATATGTTTTAACTGAGAGATCACTAAATCTGACATCTGATTGAACAAGATGCAACATAAGATGAGTGCAACATATTTTACTGTATGATGTACGTGGTGCAGGCAGTGCAGGCCGTGCAGTTTTTGCGTCTTGATCGGTCAACGCTTTAGGCGGATCCCGTCCCTTCCAGGGCCTGGGATGGAGAGTCTGACGGACTCAACACAGACTGAACTGATGGACTCAACTGACGGACTCGTGACTAACCGGAGAGATGTTTGAGCCAACCAGTTGAGCCTTTCCCATCCCAGACTTTGCTAGCTCAAGGGCATCAGACCATGGGGTGCACCTCTAGCGTGCCAGGTGCCTCGTGCTAGTATCCTCCAGACCAATTGAGCGCTTTCTCCCTGGGTGGACAAAGCTGGCCGCCCAGGAATTTCCACGGAGTTCGCTGGCCACAAGGGCCTCCCAAAAAAGCGTGGAAGAACAGGGCCAAGATGTACAGATGAATGTCCCTCGAGCTCGAATCAACATGGAAGACTACTTTCGTCACTTCTTCACTTCAGAGGTGCGAACAGGTGCTTTCTCCACTTCCATGGTGACTGCAGTTGAAAAGGATACCCTCAGGTCGACCTCATCGGACGTCATCCAGGGGTCACGTCCAGAATACGTCATGTTTTGACCAAAACTCCTGGGGTGTTGGGGAGTTCCATATTTTGGGAGGGACCTTAAAACCGGTGATCTTGTGGACCCCCAAAAACACCCCGCGTATCTGTGTTGCCCGACCTTCGCAGATGAAACGGACGTTCAGCAATTCAGGTGGAGGGAACAGACCGGGTGCTGAGATGTGCTGAGGTTTGAATTAAGCCGAACAGACTGGGGCGCCCTCCTAAGGGGAGTTGTTCAAGAACCTAGATGAACTTAGGCCCAGGAAACTGCCTTCAGAAGTGGTGGTCTGGCCAAGGTCGCCTCATGTCGCCTCTGCCAGGAAAACACAAAGGTATGCCTAATGGGTGGTAACCACGAACCTTCCAATGAGATTCCAATGGGTCACCAAGATGCCATATGGAATGTATATAGGACCGTCTTTTGGAAGGTCCAAGAGGCCATATGCCTACAACCAGGAGCCCTCCTTTGCTTCTAATTACACTGAATTCAAATTAAATTCTATAGCTTCTTATTGTTTCTACTAGCTTCTTGTTCCTAGTAGTAAGGCCCTTGCTCCTAGTAGCGATGCCCTTTGCTCCTAGTAGCGTCCCTTGCTCCTACCTCTACCTTTCAAGATTCTCAAAAGATCTGGAGCCTCCGACCAGGTCAAGGTCTTTGAACCCCCTCATGAGGGTCGTTTGAACCCACGTCTCTCGTGGGTTTCGGGTGAAGCGAAAAACCATCCGGATCAGCCAGGGATGAGCCAGGCAACTGATCCAGATGGAGGTGATAAAGGAATTGGAGCACCCCACACACTCCATGGGACTGGCATATGCTGCGCCTCGCCTCATTCTCAACGAACCCACCCGAGAATCACGCCTCGTGCCTCGTGCCGAAAGCGGTCCAGGTACTTGGAGGCCACGATCCCGGAGCTTTACACTGATCCACGCATCCGCTTCAACCGACAGGTGAAGGATTGGGGTGTGGAGTCCGGGATGCCCAGACCCCGAGCTGGCAAGCTGGCGAGCGAAGTCGCGGGACCGGTTCCGGTGCCACCGTCCGAAAGGCGGGCGACCCGTGTTCCGGTCCTCTATAGGGCCAGTGGATCCCAGTGGATCACAGGACTTCGTTTCGCCAGGGTTTCCTCCTTTGAAAAAGTCGAAGTGGAACCACTGGAACATACTGGAACCACCAAAAACCTGCTCTAAAGTGCTTTGCCTGGCAGATCCGAGCGATCCGCATGAGAGATCCGAGCGATCCGCATGAGAGATCCGAGCGATCCGTGATCCGCACCGACCGCTTGTTGCGGCCAAGGTACACCATCGACGTGGGTGATGAAGAGGTGAGTTCGAAACCGGTCGACGAGGGTGACATGCGGGCGTTGGATCTTCAAGAACTTGAGACATCGACTTCATTGAGAAACCGGCATTGGAAGGCCTGACCCCAGGTCAACCACTCCAACTGATCGGCAAATCTGGCAGTCCCATGGAGTGTTTGGGAGATGCCGAAAGCAAGCTCATGTCTCTTCAGAATGTCTGGGACTGCTTTCTACAAGCAAGCTTGTGTCCTGTCTGTGACGCTCGTGGTTTCGTTGCTCAAGCCACTCAAGCATCACGATCACCTTTGCGATCTCAGAAGAAACCAAGGCCGCGCGAGGTGGCTCCCACACGAGTTTTTTTTAAGGCCCGCCACCGCCAGGAGTGGCGCGACATTCTGCCCAAGATGCCCGAGTTAGCCAATTTCCAGGCCCGCCTGTGGCTCCAGCATCCGCTTGATTTGGGCGGGCGGGCCCACGGATGTCTGCACATGCATTCAGTGGCGCGGCAGCGACGTGCGGCGGACTTGGGGGGGGCTCAAGGGTTGGTTCTGACGTTTCGTAAGAATCCGGACCCTTCAAATGGTCAATGGGTTTGAAGACGCCGATGGACCCCGGATCCCCGAAAGGTGTCGGGCGCGTTTTTCTCCGTCGGTGGAGAAGGTCCACGAATTGTTTGGGTCTGGAAAAGGTCAGCTGACAAAGTTTCTGTCTTTGGGGTGGACTCTTCTTGGGCCTCAATAGTTCCCAGCTGCACTGATACTCTTCAGCAAGTGCTTTAGATGAAAAAAAGAGACGCCGTTACCGCGCCACCCTGAAATTGGGTCGAAATCTGATGATTTCATGCAAGCAATCTTCACTTTCTTAGTGGGATTACCCTTCCACTAAGAGATCTCAGAGCTACATGATTTGGTGAAACATCCTCATATTTGATAGACGGCCATGGTCTGCCAAGCGACGTCCTGGTCAATGGACCATCGATTTCTTCACACATCGCGGGTCATGGCAGTTCATCATTTATTATATAATGCTATATAGGTATATATGTTATAGTTATAGTTATATTATCTAGAACCCATTCAACCTCTGTTTTGATACACAAAGACAATATTTTGGGGTTGGTGATTCAAAATTTGAGCTCACTCAGGCTCTATTTTGGTATCATTATATATATATATATTATCAATTATACTTGTTTATAATTGCATATTATATAGTCTGCATTAATAGCCAAGAAAACTCTTTAAACCAAGCACCTGTGACGACCCCAAGAGCCGGTCGCCGGTCGTTCTCCAGTTGCCGGACCACATGCTGAACAACAGCCGTCGTCAGCTGGAGGACGGGCGGTGGTGGCGGAGCACAGTCCCGGAGCACCGTCCCGTCCGTATCTACACGGGTGGGGGAAGTGACACAAATGGGTGTTTGGAGCGCCCCCCCTTAAGTGGGTGTCGTTGAGGTTTTGGCTTGAGGCGGGTTGAAAAAGCCAGGTTCAGAAAGTCTGAAGAGACATGAAGAAATCCTTTCTTATCGGATTTTCTTGCATGTCTTTTTGGTAAGCTCTACCTGTGAGGGTCAAGAATCTCAAAGTTTCAGTGTGGCTGAAATCAGCGAAACGCACAGAAGAACTGTTTCTGAATACCAAACCAGTGAGATCCTTTGCCACCTGTGGTGGAAGGCCAGACCGTCAGGAGAAAGAGAGACAGAGAGAATTATGATGAATTATTCACATGACATTTGTTCGCTCGCAGCAGGCGGGCACAGCATGGCACAGCATGGCATGGTTGGAGATTTTTCACGCTTCATTCGGGCTTGATGCAGTCATTCTGATGGACAACTCTTCTGTTGACACCCTCGATGTTCTCTCAGGATCAGATCTTTGTCGGACCGATCGATCTCATGGCGCCATGAGAGAACTGTTTTCTTCCAAGACCGGTGCACCAGAACCTCGTTCTGCATGTTTTGCTTCTTGTTTGTTTTTCAAAAATATACCTATAATGGTTTAATCTCCTTTTGGGGAACATGTTTTCAGGTTCCTTAAGCATATCCAAGAAGACCATCGACTCCAGTGTGCGAACTCAGCAAAACAGGGCCTGGCCCAATGTGAAATCTTTTGCATTCGCAAGACACCGCGAAGACCAGCTTCTCATTGAGCTCTTTCCGAGCGCCAAAAGATGCCCCGGAGTCTAGACTCGACCGGTCGCCAGGAAGTTCCAGTGCAAGAGAGGTACAGGATTCCGGATGAGAACACCAACAAGGAGTATGCGAAGTTCATGAAGAAGGCGCGGACCGTGAAGACGAACGAGGTGTTCCCGCGACCGACGACCTGAGCGATTCCGGCAGAAGACGAAGCGCCGAAGGGTGCGGGAGAGTCCGGAGGACCAGTAGACTGCTTGAGTCCAAGGAGTTGTCAAATATAGCCAATTGAACGATAATGTTAGTAGCAGCCAGTATCAGCAGTGAATGTATATATATATATATCAGAGAATAATCCAGTTCCGTTTTTTCTGTTGGGACGCCCAATTGGCTCTCTAATCGTGTGTGCAAGAGAAGCTCCAATTGGTTTTCCTCAATTGCTTTGTGGATGGCGCACAGAGAAGCTCCACAGGATGATTGCGCAGAGAAGCTTCAGGATGAGAAGCTCGTCTACAGGTTTGTATAATTCGAGCGGAGATGGTGGGTCGAACTTCTCGGGTGAACACGGTGGTTGAACTCAAATCCATCGGCTGAACCGGTCGACCCGGCTCGACGCCTTCGGCGCAGGTTCGAGACTTCCAAGCGGACGAAGAGGCTAAGAAGGCGCAGTGCGGGCAGCTCCGGGCAGTCCGAGTGGTATGGATCTATTGGTTTTTGTTGGTCTTTGGTTTTTGTTCCATGTGGCAAGGTTCTCCTTCCATGGGACATCCAACCTGGTTGATGGATGGTAGACTGGTCTATGGTCCTTCTTCCAGGGGGTCGTTGCCTGGGTGAATACACACCCGTATCCAACTCACATAGCATTCCACAAGTCTTGGGGATGTGGTTGTGGCATGTTTGAAGGGTACGGTAATATGATGTAATATGTGTATCTTTTCTATGAATTTGGACCCGGAGAGAACCTCATCAAGCCGTTTTGTTCAACATTCTGCCTTTCTGAATCTCTGTCCGGAATCAGACGGTCAAGAGCATAACCATGATTTTGCAGGTTGAACTTTCTCCAGACAAGGGTCTTGAGACCTGAAAAAGGCATCGAGGAATGAAGACATTCCTCTTGACTGAGAATGTGTTTCACTTGTGTCTGGTTGAACTGGGCTGATTTTTGGCTTTGTATTTTGGTCAGGGTTAGACTGAAACTCCTTTGTATTGAATACTCTGTCGCGGGCGCTTCCATGTCTGTGCTCAGATTCTTAATTATGTAATTACCAATCGCTATATTTATCTGCGCTAAGACCCTCTCAGGTGGCACGAGAGAGAAAGCAAGACAAGGTTCCTGGTTGGACACCGCCAATGTATTTTGGAACTGTCGTAGGTTGTATGTGAACATGCTGGAACCGAACCAACTATAATGCCATCCTCCGGAAATTAAGTTCAAAGACTACTTTTAGATACTTGTAGACAGTTCAGATGGTTGCTACTGATCATCAAACAGTCAAACAGTCCCTTGTTTTCTATAGGGCAGGACACCTTTGTCTTCATGCTATCAAGGAGGAAAACCTTTTTGCTTAGCAACAACAGAAGTGACAATGGTAGATGGGACTCACACCAGGATTGGATTTGCATCTGTGACAGGGTTGCTGGTGACGGGTCATCAACTGCGTATGGACCTTACTTCAAGCACCGCAAGACGCCGCAAGATGTTTGAGGGGCTTGTGATTTGATTTGTCCACCAATGCCCACGAAGAAAGAACGACGAACCATCCTCCGCCTTGGTCGGTCTGTCCGACGAATGCTTTTCCGACCCCCCTCCAATCCCCCTTCTTTTGGTGCCTCGGACGGCGGTGTGTGACCGACATCCGGCGAAGGTTGGGCGACCCGGATCGCACGTCGGCTTGGTCCCTACGGAGTCTCGAACTCGAGACCATGGGGCTTGGGAGAACCTCTAGCTCCTTCATCTGCTCCCCATCTCCGTCGATGTGTCAAACACCTCGCCCGTGCCGTTTCAGGAGAAGGGTGAGAAGGTGCGAGGTAAGAAGGAGGCCGTCCCACCCGACGCTGTCGGCGAGCCGATGTCGCAGGGAGAGAGGATTCTTCCGACCATCTTGGGATGTTGGTGGAGTGAAATTCCTTCGAGAAAATAACCCAAGTCGTGGATGAAGCATTCGGGTGCTGCTTTTCGCAGACCTCGTCTCGCGTGTCGGATGTAGCTGACATCGACTCGGTCATTTCAAGAGGCCGAAGATGAATTCCTTTACACTGCACCGGAGGTCAACGCTTGACATGCATCTGCAGAACATGATTGGATAAGATGTGTGAATAAATTCCTTCACCTATAGAGGCTCATGTATCCAAAACCGTTCCTGCTAGATGTTGGTAAATGTAGGCAAAAGTTGCCCTTCGTTGGGTCGTTCGGGTCCAAAGAACGCAGCTTGCGTGATGCTGCGCGTGCTTTCTTTGAGGCTCCGAGGGTATTTTTTGGTTCTGGCTGTGGGGTGCAGCGAACGGTTGTTTGGCTCATGCACTCCAAAAAGGCTACGAAGAATTCATATATCGTTTGTGCGACCAGTGAACGTGAAGGAGAAATATAAGTGGGCGATGCGGTCTGAAGACGAGTCGACACTTGCAGCTGGGGTCGCTGCTGCTGCTGCTGCTGCTGCTGCTATGACATTATCGCCGGAATTGCGCCATGTTTGAATTAATTAAATTTGATCCATTTTGCCATTTGCCAGTGGCCCTACATGACAGCAAACAACAAGCAGTAACACATAATTATAACACCAGAAATGTAGCCACAACACACTGTGGGCGCGGGATGCCTCGTCAGGCACCCCGACCCAGTCATCCTACCAGTGCATTTGGAGTGGATGGGGATAGCTTCAGGTAATTAGTTTTTCATTCTATGTTTTTCTATTTGCTTCCTTGCCTGCTCGGTTGCTCGCTTCTTTCTTTCTTGCTTGGAAGTGTCCTAGGCGCACCTGACCGCACACAGAACAGCCACACAAGCACCACGAGCACCAACACCTTTGAGCAAAACAGATCAAAACAGCAATTTGTTTGATTTGCCTTTGGAACGCTGGGTAGACTAATAGGGGGGGTTCCCTAATACCAGGTTGACCTTATAATTATAGTACAAATGCACGTTGGTCTCCTGCGAGCTCTGTGTTTTCAAAGACAATAGTTGCTGTAAACCACCTAGGCAAGCAAGAAAACCATGTTTTGGGAAGGGGGGTTGGACTACACACTGGTTGTATCAGTGTATATATTGCAGTACTACAGTCAGTACAATATGCACACTTGATTCTAGTTCAACAATTTCGCGTTTGATGACTTCAACATGGACCAGTCCATGGTCAGCGTTCTGCGAAGCATCATAATTACAATTGAATGTATACCGCGTAACGTTTCTCCGTTTTCCTGATTGAACATCCGTGATCGAGCGATTTAAAGAAACGGTGAAACCCGCTTGTTTGGAACTGGGCACCACCAAACCAATAGAGAGGAGTATCTTCAGATTGCAGTCAGTCCCAATGACATTTCTATGCCTGTGAAACAAACATGGCAAATGCCAGAGTTTGCATTCTGCAATGTTCTTCCAGTTTCGCTGTTCTGTTTTAAGATGGGTAACATTTGACCATGGGACCCTCGCTCAATGTGTGCCGCCAAAATTCACAGTAACCCTTGGTGTGAATGGACAGGAGAATTGACTTTAAAGGTGGACACCCAAAGAAAATGGGTGAGACCTGACCCCTCCTATTTCTCAATGGTTCCTTGGGGAATTTCTCGCTTGCCGAATTCATACAACAGCGATTGCGGCGCCAGGGCGTGACCCGCGAGATGTGGTTCAGCGAAGAGTGCGGAGCCTCTGCGAGCCTCTTCCGGCGGCGGGCGGCTTGACCGTTTCCTCAGGGGGCCGTCCCACCGAAACCAAGACCGATGCGTTTTGAGGCGACCGAAGACTGTCAACGGCGTGGACCTATGACCTTTTTGGGGACCCTCTGGAACAAGGAATCATATCAAACTCATTGGTCGGGGGTCTTCCTAATTAACATACACACCGTATGTGTTTCGTTTCCTTGACGCATACATTGATTCATGACAGTGTCCTGGATTGAAGCCTGAGGCAATTCACCGGAATTCCAAGTGCTGATCTGGTTGACACTGTAGTTTTTATCAATGGTGCATGATGTTTGAAGAAGGACACCCCAAACTATTTTTTGGGCTGATTGATGCTCTACAGCTCTTCAACGTACTCTCAGACTGTCTTCAGGCGTACTCAAACAGACCCCTACTGTAGTCCGGTTTGTTTAGAAGGGACATCTTACTAAACCATATAGTTCGGTTAAAACCTTAGAGAAGGACTGTGCATGCTGAACCCCCAACAGACAGGGTTCCCTTTACGCGATGATCCACAGTGGCCTTGAGGCCTAAAGGGCCGCTGTCTCACTAGTCGTGTCTGCTTTTGCCGCTGGTACCCAGACACGACTATAGTTCGGAGATCCAGGTATGCCCTTGCAATCTGTCTGGATATGGCAGTGGGTGAAAACCGGGACACCCAGTGCCCTGACCCACACGAGTCACGACACGTGGCTGGGGGGGGAGTATACCCATTGAGCTTGTGTACTCATACCCAGACACTCAATGGAAATACACAGCATGTAAGATGTGTATGTAAATGATTGTACATGCATACGTATACTAAATAGTACATACATGTATTTGCAATATGTAATATACCTAGGCTTCCACCATTGATTTGATATTCCGAATCCCGCACCAGACCGAGCTATTTACTAAGCATTCTGCGTTTGACCCCCCCACAAAAACCACAAAACATATGTCAACTAAAACCATGGTCGAGAACGGAAGGTGAACGGCTTTGAACGTGCAAAGCCTCGCCTTCTTTGATCCGCATGAAAGGCTTCGCTTCCAACGTCTCACGTAACGGAAGGATCCTGGACACGTCGGGGACGCATGGACCCGTTGGACCCGTTGTTCACGAACGACGACACTCAACGTGGACCCGTTGTAGCTGTTACAACGTCCGGAGAGCTGTTACTGGAGGTGTCAGGTGTCGTGAAGCAATCGATATTTAGCTAATAGGTCTATCATGTGATTTCTACCCGCATCCTTCCAACCTTTGCAAAGTCCTTGGGCACTATACTAATCTAGATTTGAGAACTTAACCCGAAGATGTCTCCCAACTGGGAGGTGATGGTTTTTTAAATGCCTTTTTCTAGTTGATGTTTATATTTGTTTTTTACTATTTGCTTTGAATCTCAGTTCATCCGGTGAAGTGACCTTAAAAAGGACCATACCGGGGTACCCAACTGGGATAGTCTACATAGGGCTCTTCAACTTCTGTTGCTTGCCATGTAAATCCCGCATGCATTCAACTGTCGTTTGGTGGCCGAGCACATGTTCACATGACTCTCAGAGGTGGCAGGTCCCACAACCGTTGCCCGGACGTCCGTTCAAACCGATCCGCCACGAAGAGCGGGTGGGAGATCCGCCGCAGGGATGACAAGCCAGCAACGGTTTGGTTACCATAATACATTTTTTCCTTAAATCAAATCAATCACCCCCTTTTCAACCTGAAGACTATAAGTCAACCGATCTAGGTGTCGAAGGAAAGTGTTTGCAGTATGAACCAAGGCCAACGCATCAGCAAACACAGCCCCAAAAGTCCTTACAAAAGATGCCAAACCCAAGATTCTCAGAAGACATCTTCAAGCTTGCCAATAGCTCAAGAAGCCACAGCATGCAGCATGCCATGTGGCACTCCAACAAAAGCCAATACTTAGTCTGAAGAGATTCTTCAGTACCGCCATCCGCTCCAAAGCGTCCCATGGGGTGCTGATGACCGTCGACACGGCGCGGCGGGTTCCCGGTGTTCCGCGCCGATCGGGGAGCCGGAGGTCTCCGTAAGAAAGGGAGATCCTACCTGCACCTTCAAAGGGGGTGCTCAATGGAGATCCGGTTGTGTGTAGTTTATTGGAGACTCCGAGAAGAATTGGCTGGTAAGGGTACCATTCCAGTAGCCAAGTAAGTAGCTATTCCAGTCACATGGATGGTTTAAGTTAGGAAACTTCAAATTCCTCATGCAAACACTTCTTGGGCCTTCTCCACCGAAATGCAGGGGGCCGCACTCGGAAGGGTTTGAGCAAACTCTTTCGGTCCGGTGCGGGTGCATTTTTGGGGAACCCCTCCGGTTTGATCCCCTTGGACCTTGGAAGAAGGAACATCAACCAGCATCCATTGGGCCGGCAGGGGGGTTCCCTTACGAGGTCAGTTTGAGCTCATTTTGCTGGAGTTGATCATACAAAAGACACCACTCGATAAGGTAAAGCACCAGGTCCTTTGGACCTGTAGGGGGAGGATCTCCTCAACTGGTTTGTATTTCAAGAGATCCTTCTGCCACGGTTTTTGCCGAACACCCATGAACCCTGTGCACATATTTATAAACTACTGAGCGCGGTAAAAAGAAGGGGTCCGAAATAGGTGAGTCCACGAGGCAAACAATTGACATGGGGTGCCAGAAGCTACTAGTAACAAGGGCATTGCTTGCGAAACTTGAATCCCCTTCAGGAGGGAGGTGGCATGGACAGCCATCCCAGGTTGACCTGGTTTTACTGATTAGGTGATGATTCTCCCAGACCGGCCTTGTGGGTAGATCCTCTTCTGTGGAACATGTTTTATGTCCCGGTTCCGGGACAGTTGTTGCAATCCAAGAGGAAGATGTTCAGCCAAGTAGATGCCAAATGTGTTCGGGCTTGCGTCCTGATGTCTCTTGTGATCGGACTGTTTGGAGAGGATCACCTGCCACCTATATCAAAAGACACCGGTGGGGATAATTAAACATTAAGGTTTCGGATGCATTGTTTTTTGGTTAATCTTATAGGTACTGGGGATTATATACCTGCCATCACCATGTCAACAAGAAACTCCAAGCAACTGCCAGTAGAGCAGCAAGGACGTCGCTTAGCCCGATTTCCAGACGGGTCAAAACAGGGACATGGACATGGACATGACAAGGTTCTGCCGATCGGGTAGATGTTTGGATTCCTTTCGAAAAGATGGGGGGCTATTTGTATGTCAAAAATTCTTTGGATTTGGACAGCAACGTTCCAATTAAACGTAACCTTCCAATGAAATAGGCACAGTCCGAGGACTGGAGTCCCGTCCGAAAAATCCGGTAGGCTCCTCAGTCATGTGAAAATGCGTTTGGCACTGGCTCCTCAGGATTTTTCTTCTCCAAATCCCAAGGAGAAAAGTGAGTACAGCGCCAGCCACGGTTCTGTTCCGAACTTGGATCCAGCTGCATGGAATTCCAGCACAGCTGCATTTGTCCGGGTTTGAAAGGGTTGATCCGCTCTCTTCCGATCCTTGTGCAAAGTGCGACCTCGAGAACGTTGAAATCATAAGGGGGGAAGAAACAAACAACGAGTTTCAATCGTTTTCTTTTCACCTTTTTTTCATCACTTGATTCCCTCCCCAACCCCCTCCCATAAAGGATCGGGGATGAGTGCCCCTCGCCGAACGGACCGCTGCGAGGTCGCCTGCCTGGCCCTCCGGTCGCCCTCGAAGGGCGCGGAGCTGTCCGGGTCACTGGGCCCCTACGGCGGTTGGATGCGGAGGTCTCACGCGGGCCCCAGCAAGGTGATGGTCGTAGCTGGAGGTGCAGAAGGTGAGCTGGAGGATGCAGAAAGGACCTCAATGAAGAAGAATCTGCAGACGTTCGCTGTGTGAGCAGGTGATTTGTCACCATCTGAACGCTGGACTCAACGTGGTCCAGTCGCTGGACTTGTCTTTTCAGCCAAACCCCTTAGATGGTTCAAAGTTCAAATTCTATCATTCTCCCTTGAAAAGGACATGCGCACCATTCAATGATCCAGCACCTTCCTAAACTCGGGTCACCTCAAGACCATTTTAAAAGATCTTGACCTCATGAGCCAAGCAAACAAGGTGTTTACTTGGTTTCGACCCGGAGATCAGCCTTTAGTCAAGCTGAGACGCTTTTCGCAAAACTGAGCGGACGACTGGAGCATTTCACTTTTCCCGCAGGTTCATTGAGCCCAGACACGACCGATGGGACTGGCTTTACATTGCGGTGGTTTAGGGTGTACCAGGATCTTCCAATGACCAACAAATTCTGCTAGTTTTGGTCATCGACTGGATTTCCGCGCAAACGGCCCCAAATCAGCGCAAACAGCAAAAATGACTGCAAATTAGCGCAGCACGCACGCCCAAAAAACAACTGCAAACAACCACAAAGCTCCGCAAAACAACGCAAACCACACAAAACGACCATGAAACCAAAACGACCGGACATTTTGGGTCCTAGTTGGAAGGTCCAGCATTTATGTTTGGAACCCCCGAGACTCTCACGAGTGCTGGGACCGAGGGGCTTCTTCGACTACGATGAACTGGATAAGGTGCCGAGGGGGCTGAAGCCCGACGGCGCCGTCGGGCGCGGTGTGCGGTGTCCTGGGTTGTGGACCCAAAGAGCAACATCAAATCCATACCAGGACCCGACAGGTTACCTAGTGAGACCTGAGACAGGGTCCAACAACCCTCAACTAACCCTGGCCAGGAGGGTGCTGATATATCAAACGCATTTCAATATACCAGACAGGAGACCCTAACAGGTGCGGTGGCTACTGGGGTGTTCAATAGACACCGCCCCGTGTAAACGAGGGTCCGAAGCAACACCCCCTTTCTGTAAGGGGTTTTGGGTCGTTGAAGTTTTCAAGGTACGGACACTGGGGTATCTCGGCCAGTTGTGTTGTCCTTCTATTGTTTCTTTCTTTTTGGACAGTCCCGAAAGCGGTGCCAAAGATAGAACCGGTGCGAAGAGCTGGTTGGGACTGGAAGGCACTGGAAGGGAGTGTCTCACGGCTGATGGTGTCTCACAGCTGCAGATGGCAGAAGGCGAGGGTGCATGTACTCTTCTTTCGAATGGCACATACTGTACTCTTCCAAGAAAGGCTGGCCTTTGGAATCCGGACCCTCAAATGTCAACCCTGTAGGCTTCCTACCAGTATTGATTTTATGGCTTTAGCGAACAACCATGGTTTCACTAGAGGACCAAAAATCCAGGTCGGGTCGAACCATTTTTGTTTTTCAATGCTCTTGGAAGCCTAGAATAAAAGGGTTTGAGGGTCGGCTTCCCCTGCCATGGATGTCGGGTCCAATACTGACTGATCAGTCACCGATATAGGCTTATGGTTTTTCTAGTGGTCGACTGGTCGTGACGACAACATCATTCTGAAGGTGACCTCCAAAATGGAGTCTGTCTATGATCTTTTGTGGCGAACTTGGCCTCATCCGATCTCAAGTTCCAAAGTGGGCTGGGTGCTTGACTCGTTCGCTTTTGGCTCAAGCTTGCAATGCCGAAAAAACATGTTTTCATGGCATCCTGGGATCTCAAAAGGTGGTTGATTCGTTCGATTAAGAAAAAGGCCGAGACTCACCGAACCAACTGGCCAAGGACTCCCCTGGACCTCTGCACTAGTGCACCGGCTTTTCCGCTGAAGACAAACGCCAGGGGATGCGGAGATCCACCGACGTTGTGCGGATACGGATATAAAAAAATGTCACAAGGTCGGACGAACAAAAGCTCTCGAGAAGTGACCAGAGTTGATCCGCTTGAGGTCACTTCTTTAGGAATCCAGTCGCACCGAACCTCAGGTTAGGTGATGTGTTCGGGTCCAGTCGTACCTTCTCTGAGAAGGTACGACTGTATTTCTAGAGTTCTAGAGTCTCATTTGTGGTGCATGAGCTTCAAACAGCCGGATGAACCGTCCCCGCCAGGCTTATGATGCACTTACGGCGAACGACAAAGGCACGTCCACGGGCGCCCGTCCGTGAGACAGCGGTGAGTGGGAGTTTAGGCGCATGTGTTGCACATGATTTTGGGGAGTCTTTGAGCTGAGAAGGCGAACGAAGTTCTGCTACCTGAGGTATTTTGGTGTCCAGATCCAGTCTTGAAACAGCTGTGGCGTCTCTGAGAGTTATGTATAGTCACAAGTCCCCTCCCCACTCAGTCACCATAGTCAGCCGGTTGTGATTGTGTTTCCCATGACCTGAAACAGCCCATATTAAAAAAAAAACATAGGTTTGAAGATGATATTTTTAGGGGTGTCCCATTGCCTGTAAGAGCCAGTAGGAGGTCTTATCACTACTTTTGAGAAAGGCCTGCAACCTAACCATCATCATCCACTGGGCCCAGGGAATGGGATACACCCAAGCCGTACTCACTTAGGAACATACACGAACATACAGCCAATCTCTGTGGACACCTCTGACCCTGACCAATCTAAATCAGAACTTGCTGGTGCATAGTGGTTG
Source organism: Durusdinium trenchii (assembly GCA_963970005.1). NCBI lineage: Eukaryota > Dinophyceae > Suessiales > Symbiodiniaceae > Durusdinium > Durusdinium trenchii. The sequence continues at coordinate 1,765,704 of CAXAMN010023806.1, forward strand.
CAAATAGCGGATCGGGTGTGTCATCTAAGCCAGGATACCTGTGGGAAAGCCTTAAGACTTCGTCTTCTTTTGATCCTCGAAGTGGTAAACCTCCTGAAAACGGATAGATCCAAGACTTGGAGCTAGCGAGCAGTGTCACTGGAGTAGCGAAGGAGCGACACCTGTGGAAGTCAGGTCAACCTGTGGAAGTCACTGGAGCTCTGGAATCGAAGATCTGGGGGATCTGTGCTTCCGCTTGAACTTTGACACCGAGTCTGAACTACGAAAACAGGATGGATTCCAAGAAACCCCCCTAGGACTCCCAGCCAATTTGGATTGTTCTTCACCCCTCGCACCGGACATCGAACAACGTTCACCGTGTCGGACTCACCGAGACTGCTGCTTGAAACATGAACGTTTTCACCACGACGTGCACCACAAACCACCGTGCACCGCGCACGGCTACCTCGTAGGTGTGGACGATGTGTCTTGGCGCGGAAGGTGGAGAAAGTGGCCATATGGTGTGGCCAAAGACATCATCCAAAGCGGAAATATCGAAGTGTTTTTCCAATTGAGGTGGTCTCTTCCCAAGTTTCTGGGGTTGACAACATGTGGCCGGACTTCTGGTCAAACATCGGCAATGGTCTTGTTTAGACGCCAAGAGGGATGACATTCCAGCTGTGGTGAAGGGCAGGAGCATCTACGGGCGCTTTTAAGGTCGCCAAGCGATCTTTTTCCACGCCGGTCATGCAAGGTTGAACGAGTGAGAGGGATCGTTTTTTTGGGAATTAAAGTGGGTGGAGCAGCGAGTAGACTGACTATCAAAAATGTTGGCAAAGGGAATGCCCTTCAAAATCCACCTTTTCCTTGGTTTCCTCAAGTAAAACAAAGCATGACAGAGTGGATCAACCACTTTTTTGCGCCACTTTTTCGCTTACTATGCTACTGCTCTACAGGATTGTCTTGCTGCGTTTTCCACATCAAGATCAACAAACTCACTGAGTATACCTGCAGGACCATCCGGATCCATCGACTGCTCCAAGCCCGATCGGCTTCAGCCGATCGGCTTCCACGAACCTCTCGTGGCATCGGACTTCACGGACGAACGCATCGAAGCCGAAGCCAAGGATGGCTTGGATTCCCTGTCCGAGATTTGGCCAGGCGCAAGTGCGCGCTTGCGCGACCGAGCTCACGCCCGATGGAAAGGTCGGGATTGGAAGCCGGGTCGGGGTCTGAAAGTCTTGTTCTTCGCAGCTCCACTCTTCCGCTGCCGTGCCAGGCATGACCTGCTTGTTTTTCAGGACTGGCATTGACTGGTGGAAACACAACTGCAAGCCTGGGTGGCTGGCCATTCAAACCGATGTTCTTCTTGGAACTTTAAGTATTTTATAGTATTTTGGGTTGATGTGGGTTGATGTGGATGGGATGAATAGTGGATGGTTTATCACCGATTCGATTCCGTGTAAATCCCGGCATTCTCCCCCCAACTGCGGATCAGGACCCCTGACCTTTCAAGGGGCCACACTGGACTGAGATGCAGGAGAACCTGAAACCTTTCCCACCCGGTTCGGCTCCAAAACGATAAGAGCTTGACACTGTCGTGAATCTCAGCATCGAAGGGACACAAGGAACATGGCGCCAGGCCACGTCTGGGACCCATAAAACTTTAGCTCCACTTTGGGGAGTTTCAGGTGGAGCATGGTGGAAGACCCAGACCCCTGCGGCGACATCGAAGTCTCAGGGAAGCGACGGGATTTGGAGCGCCAGAGGTGGCACGGGATTTGGCCAATTCAAAAGATGACCTGAGTCCAGATTTTGGGGAGCTCTATCTGACCTGATTTTGGGACTTGATTGATCTTGATGGGTGACATTTCAGGACTTGATTGTACTCCCCCCCCGCAAATTCACACGGACCCTGACAAGACTCGTCTGCTGGATGGACTCCAAATCCTACCCAGGAAAAGTGGATGACCTGCCAAAACATGGCAAACACATGGCAAAACCCTTTTAGGATTGGAGACACTTCTAAGAACAGCTGGAAACTCCTTCGCTGGATCCCTCTCCTTTTCCAGCGATCGCAACCGCGAGAGGAGACGAAAAGGTGAGCGATCGCATGGGGACTCCGTCGTCAGCCGTACCCGTTAGATTCATGGGACTGCCATATCATATATGCCGATCAGGCCAGGGGTGGTGGTGGTTGACTGGGGTCCAATGGGGTGGCAGTCCAGACTGGCAGTCCCAGACAGGTCGTGTCTGGATGGATGAAAAGAAACACCTCTGGGTCTAGGAGACGACCTGGGTTCCCGGGGTTCCCGGGGTTCCCGGCGAAGCTCCGTCCAGGTGACTTGCCACTGGAGGATGACCTGCCAGACTTGGTTCCAGGAGAGGGTCGCTTGCAGTTCGCAGGGTCGGAGGCGCCTCAAAAAAAGGCGCCACTGACTGCAGAGGTCGTCCTTTTGGGGAAGAAGACGTGGAATTCATGCATGCCGCAAGAAGCATTTGGTTGAACTTGCTTTGGCAATGCCAAGTTGGCAATTCCAAGACATACTTGGGCCCCGAAAAGGGGCTGCTAATAGACATCCCTCAACCTCTAAGGCTCCAAGGGGCTTGTTTTAGACATCCCGTAATGGGTGCCCTGGTCTAGACACCTGCTATAGGCAATGAATGCCCAAATTTGGGATGACCATAGATGACCGCATTAGTCATTATATATATATATATGGACCTCAAATAAAATAGATAGACAAGTATAGATCCCCACTAATAGCAAGCGACTGACTAAATCGATCCTAAGTAAGGGATCGAACAGGTGCGATTCGTGGTGGGGCCGGTCCCCACCAGGTCCCCAGTCGGGTCAACGACGGCCTCCGCACGGGCACGGTGAAGCGAGCGCGGCCAGGACCCATGGAGGAGCATGGGCTCCTGGACCAGCCAGTTTGTTGGGAGGAGCGCTCCGTCGCGATGGGAGCGAGGGCGCTTTCGCGGTCCGCGTGACGTGTGAAGTGAAAGGCTGAGTTGAGTTGGATAGTCGCGCCTTTCCTCTTGAGACCTGAGACCTGTGTCGCCCGGAGCTGACAAGGATGGGTTGAGTCTGTCCGAACCTACCTATGTTTGATTAAGGCTTTTACTAACCATCGTGCACTGGTAATAGGTCGATGACATGCCAGGGCCAAAGCGTTGACTGATCAGATAGACCAATGTGACTCCAGGCTTCCTCCCGTGGCGGTGCAACATGGCGGTGTAAACACGTGTGTGGAGTCTTCATCACGTTCACCTCCCGCTTCACCTCCCACCCCTGAAATCTTTACCTGGCGGCATGGTCTGCAAGTTTCACAAAGATCTGTTGATGTCACGGACGTTTCTTTGGACTCCTGGTGTGCTTTTGATCAACACTTTTTGGAATATTATTTTTTGAATCCACTTATATAGTGGTGACCAAACACGAGTTCGCAAACGAAGCGAAGAACGTTTCTCTTTAGCTGGGATTCTCCATGCAACTTCTTCATGGTGTGAAACACGCAGTGTTTCAACCAGCTTTGTAGTGCGATCCGGGCCAGACCTTCAGTGGGATACCTGGCGAGTCAAGCGAGTCCCAAGAAGGACCAGCAGGTGTTCACTAAACAGGGACCATCCCATGCTAGCTTGCTCTAAGAAAGCTCTAAGAATGGATAGGTGATGGCCGGTTGTGGGGGTCCCAATTCGGATCCTCAATACGATGGTCACCGGTGGATCGAATGGACCGTCAGGACCGTCAGGTCCTTATAAGTCCTTCTTGTTTTCCATCAGGCAGGTGAAAGCTAGTCTGAACGCTATATAATGCTATATATAGGGGTTCTTACTTCTGAAGGACTTGGTGGCTATTGGGACTCTATGCGGGTCTATGCATTCTTCACCCTCCCATGCTACCTATTGCTACGAGTTGATGTGAAACCAGTCATGAGTGGAATTAGATGGAATTAGGATGTTGCTCCGTTATAGGTGCATATGCATATGCCTCCAACAACAGGGCAACCCCCTAAACCCAAAGCCTCCAGTGGAACCTGCGGGTCTCGGACCTGAAATACAGCCACACCCAAAGAGTTAGCCCATGTTACCTTCCAACAAACATAGGAACATCCCAAACCCACTGTCCCAGCTGTCCTCTCCCAGCTGTCGCGCAGGTCTGCGTCTTGCGGTTGTTGATCCGGAAGGCACCCGATCTGCAGGCGCCAGTGCAAGGCATTTGCCATGAACAGGAGCTCCTCTTTGAGGAGTGGCTTGGAGATTTCATTGAGATGGGGAAGAGGAATATGCAGCCACAGATGTGGGGGCCGTTGTTGGGGATAGTTCTGGGACAAAACGAAGATCGACTATAGTCGAAGCAACAGGGACGGGCTATCCATGGAGACACAGCCAAATCGCCCTTTTCGGAGTTGTTCCGTAGGACAAAGCAACTCTTCTTTTTCGAGGCAATCTCTTCAATCATATCACATTCTATGTGGATAGTGACAGTGGGAGTGAAACTATCCAACAATGCACATTGTATCCATATGCAAACAATAGTTTAGTTTTGATCACCCTTCCAAGCAAGTGAAGAGATGAAGAACATATCCCTTAATTCGGTTGACTTGACATAAATACTCTTGAACATTTCATATTGTCTACCGTAAGATGTTTAATTGAGTTGTTCTGCTTGGTGAAGAGTTTCCACAATCCCCCACACACAGGCTTGGACCTTCCCGAAGTTGGGGCTTGGACCTCCATTTTTGGGAAGGCTTGAGATTCAATCTCAAGTTTGGGCTTCGAGGTCTTCTAAGGGTTCAAAGCATTTGGGCAAGACTGTATGACTGGAAGATAGGCCGTCCCACAAACCCCCGAAACCACCCCTGGCCGTTTCTTGGCAACTGATGCCAGTCCCTTGTGTCGTGTCCAGATCATGTGTGAAACAAAAAGCGAATCACGCCATAATCTCTGCCACTTGATGGACGTCGCTGACTCACTGAGTCACTCACGAATAGATACATTCCCGAATAACCTGTCATTCACTCACGAATAGATCCCGCCTCCCAACCCCATCAACCTCCCATCTCGGCTTCAAACCACCATCTCCACCCCCGAAACGCGCACGCGCGCGCTGAACGGCTCCCTTCCCGGCCGTGGCCAGCGCGGACTTCGCTCCCCGAGGCCCCACGGAGCACCTGACGATTGGTTGTGCCTGCATGGGCACACGGGCTATGTGCTCAAGGCGCCGCTCCTGTTTGTCGTTTAACGCGTCGTGCGGGTGTCTTTTCGGTGTCCTTTTCGGCGACCAACGGGTGGCGCAGTGGCCGCTACCGGTGTTTTCGGCCGCGAAGGACGAGTTGAAGGGAACTGGATGTGTTTCAGGGCATGAGCAGGCATGGAGTTTGTCGGGTTTGGAAGGGAGAAGGACATAGGGAGTAGAGGTGCTCGGTGCTCGGGATCCGGAGGAAAGCCAATTCGGTCCCCGGAGCGGTAAAGACAACGGATCTTGGACTTATGGATTTTACTTGGTTCATGATTCAATATGATTTATCCCTGAAAGATGATCTCAATCAAGTCTTTTTGAGGATGCTCCTGGATTGAACGACCCTCCGGAATCCAAGAATGTGCACGCTTCAGAAAAGGGCCGCGGCCAATGAGGTCTTTCTTTGACAGGGCATTTCGTCACCACTATGCTGATATGTTTGGTGTGTGTGTGGCTGTTTCAATAGTTGTGCAAGCAAAGCTCCTAAGGTAACGAGTTCTTTGTGGGATGCTTTCTTCATGTCCTGGGGATAAACCTGAATGGAATACAGCATGCTATGGATGAACTCGGAGCGTTTGACTGGTTGTTTTTCTCCATCTATTTGAGCGAGCTACTGAGACTGAGATCGATTGTAAATTCTATTGAGACATGGGGAAGAAAGGAACAAGCCATGGATATGTTGAACGTACTGATGCTCCGAACGATTCCGAACGGCAACTCTTGGTGGTGTTAGTATGAAGTGTCTTGAAAGTAGTTGAAGGAAGGAAGACATTCTACAGCACCTGGCAGTGTTATGGCCTAGGGTCTTCAACAGAAAGACGGCTGGCTTCCAGATGCTCCAGATTCCCCAAAAAGTGTTCCAGAAATCCTTCACAAGACAGGGAGATTCGTGTTTGCGCACCACCTGCAAGACTTAAGACACTGGTGCAAGTGGGAATTAGCAAAAATTCATCAGAATTCATTAGGGCAGAATTCCAGTTTGGAGGCCATCGCTAGTAGGCTTGGAGGCCATATTCACTGTGCTTCACGACTTCCGCCGCCTCTCCCGCGACGCACACACAGCGGATGACAGGATGGGCGGCGCAAGGATGCGAAGCTGGGCATGTTGGTGAAGCCCTTCAAGCTTGAAGGGGTCCCAGAAGATGCTTGGCAGAGCTTTGAACCTGTTTTTGGCCGTGGGGCGGGGTTTTCAGTGGTGATCAGATGCGATAAGTGGTGAGGTGCTCATCATGAGAATTGGCGGGGGTGAGACATTCGATGTTTACACCCTGACCCATTAAGATTGAAGTGGAAAATAGAGGAACATAGGCCCCGGGAAGACCATTTTGGTCTACGAACAGGGGCTGAACTCCACGTCCATGTCCATGCGTTCGGGGTGTAACCGGCTTGCAGACTTGAATCCAGATATGTTTTTGTTGTGGGGTAGCCAATCTCGGAGGACTCCAAACAACAATCAATTGGTTTCGATGATGTCGGCGCCCTTGGCTGATTTACCTATTGAAGCTAAGTGTACAGAAGACAGATTCTTCAAGCTGTGGACAAAAAGACTCAATTCTTTTTGAGAATGTGATTGAAGCTCCCATGCAGCTATTCATTTTGACTTTTGTCATCGAAACTTCTCCTCACACGAGAGAGGATCTGCGTGTTCACGTTAGTTTTGGATCAGTGCGACATTCCATGTAGGAAGATCCCTTGTTGCTCATTGTATATGCACACCTGTGAAAAAGAAAACATGTATAGCCGGCTTCCAGGAAGAGACTGTAATTAGCACCACCCAGAATTTGTAATGTTGATCCTGGAAGTACCACATCCCTCTTTCTCTCCTTTTCTTGCTTGTTCCATTTATAGCATAGACTAATTTTATGTAACTATAATATAGGCCTTGAGATTGCATGGTTCTCAAAATGTACCCGCAACTGATATTTGCCTATAATAACGAGTGACCTCTCTTTTCAAGCAAACAGAACTGCTATTACCACAGAGGTTAAATTGGTTCTACATAGATGCATGCTTTCAGCCGGCTACCCAGTTCAGTAAGGAAGACAAGGTCCCCACGCGAGAGTGGCACCATTGGTGTTCAGATCTTGATTTGTCTCTGAAAGGAGTTTGTTCTTGATGGTCAGGTTCAAGCCACTCTTAAACCTTGCACAATAATACACTGACCATGCACTTGCTTAACCACGAATTAGGTAAGGACGAGGTCAAAAAAAAGCCTGTAAATGGTCACAGACAGAGACTCCAAAGAGGTCACGAACCGAAAGTCCTAGATGCTACCTCTAAGATGAGGAGAGGCAGAATCCTGACTATTAGTCAAAACGACAATAGACTATTAGTTAAACTCGGTTGTTATTTGAACAATGCTATTTTAAAATCCTGTTTCACTGAATAGCCTAGAAAGTTGTTTGACATGCTGTTGGTTATCAACCAAAGCATGTTGGTTGAGATCAAAGAAACATGCCCACACGGAGTGTAAATTGATTGTGCTGCCAAGAACAAAGGAAAAAACCATGAAAAAACACTTGACATAGGAAAGAAAAAAGTAAAAAACGTTTCTGTTGAGTGGTTGCCTGGGTCCACTCATAACTATGCCAATACTCTTCCACCTGGCTTGTATTCCATCACAGCTCCTTCTTCTATTGCTGCTTCTAGTGCCTTCTCATCACCATGGAAGGCGGAGCACAAGAAGACCAGGGAGTGGTAGGTTTCCTTGTAGGACTCGAGCACAGGTTGGTTTGCCTTACTTTGGTATCCTCCCTTTCCGAACACCAAGCTTTCATCAACATCGACATACCTCGACCTCCAGGCTCACTCGACTTCGGTGCTCCTCATCCTCAAGGAGGGTTGGCAGAAAGCGCGCTCTCGCCCAGGCGACCGGTCGAGGTCGCGAGGTCGAGGGACATCGGGCCGATGCACGGGAAGTGGGGCGGTGGCGGGCGGATGTGGCATTCTACGGCTTGGAGGGGGAAGTTCTGGAGTTGACCTTGATTGACATGTCTAACATCTGGTGGTGAGGCGCTGGTGGTGGTTTCTGCGTTAGTCATTGACTACTCATTCCCAGGTTCAAGTTCACATGTCCAAAGCGGCCGTTTTCGACACTGGTTCACTGCAGGAGACCTTGCCTTATAAGAAGTGCCTTTCAGCTTTCAACATGTATCCAGGCATGTAGATCCTGATTTCCGCACTGTAGAAGCACTGTAGCGGATATTTTCCAAAGAAGTGCAATCTGCCATGTTTGAAGCTGTTAATTGTTTAATAGGAGCAGGTCACTTGATGCCCGCAAGCTTGGATTTGAGACTCGCTTGGTTGTGGTTTGAGACTCGCTTGGTTGTGGTTAGAGAACTCTGAGTTCCAGCTTGGAAGAGCTGTAGGAAGTATTCAGTGCATGCCCATCTTAACTTCGTATTAACTTTGTGCTTAGCTGCTCTGAACCATTGGGACCATGCGGACACGCATTTTTCTCTTGAGTTGAGGGCGGGGATGTCGATGCTGGCGCACGAGACGAAAGAGAAAATCAAAGTTGCCGCGGTCTAGCAGTACATACTGAGTGATGCCGAGAGCTGCAAGTACGTGCTTAGCTTAACCATGAGAGCGATCGATTCGCTTCCATCACATTGATCTGATGTCCTGCCGGCCAAGCCGGTGGTGAGAAAGCGGGTGTTTCCACAACACCCGGCGCCTGCAGGCGGTCTGCCGTTGCTGCGTCCCAATGCCGTGAAGCGCCTCCGCAAGGCGCACGAAGAGGCGGTGCCTGGGCGGAGCTCGTGGCATGGAGAGGTTCGCTTGGAGAACAGTTTGCATGAGTAAACACCATTAATAAGTGGTCCGACCGATGAAACATGGGAGCGCTTTTTTGGTGCAAGTGGATCCACAATGGAACTGTAAGTCATTTGTGTTTACTATTGTTTACTTGTTTTATTATGTTCAATAATACTTTTAATTGTGTGGCTAGGTTCCACAAGAGTTCCTCCATCATCCGAAAGGATATTGTCATCGAATGGAACCTCGCTCTTTCGGCCGGGGCTCAGGACATCGGCCATCTGAGATGGACGATGTCCAGTTTCAGCCATGTTCAGGTTGATCAACTCAAGAGTTTCATGGTCTTTCGCATGGAATTCCCACCAGGGTCCGAAGGTCCACAGTTGCTCCTACGTCCGATGAACGTCCGTCCTTCGCCGACCCCGGTCCGATGTCGGGAACACGGCACCGAAGCACAAGGAAAGCCACCGATCTGGGAGGGTGTACCGGTGCTACGGTGCTAGACTATGCTAGACTGTTGATGAATAAGAGGGTTTTGCACTACAAATGAAGATTCATCCACTAGTCTGTCTACTTCGTTGGTTTGGGACCATTGACTTCGTTGACTGAGGTCTCTTTGGCCTCCCAAGACATGGAATTCCGACTGGACATTTTCGAGTCGGAGTACCAGAAAGGCGCGGTGGACCGGAAGCGCGGTTTTGGTTCCGTCAGGGTTCAGACCAACAGAACAAACCGGACAGCGGTGTGGAACCTTAAGAGGACAGCGGTCGGTAAAGAATTTGAGGTGGTATTGTTTGGGTGCAGGAAAATCCACTGTTTCTGGTAATTGTATGATATACCCCAAAGCATACCTGCTTCCTGTGGGAGGAGCAGAGACTTGTGCAGGCGTATTTGGGTAGTCTATTGGTGACACGACTGTGGATGTGAAGCAATCAGAAAAGCATCTCCAGAATTTCTGACATGGAAACGGTTAGATTCTGGAGGACGAAAACTGGAAAGCCTCAGTTCCCAACTGGGTTTTAACTTGGCTAGGACTCCCCACAGGTAGGTGCTTTGCATGTGCTTGCTGATCACAAGAGGACTTGACAAAATCACTTGACAAGTGGGTCGGCCTCAATAGGTTTTCTTGTAAAGGGCTTTCCGGGGTCTATCTCCCATGACCATCCCAAACAGGTTCCTATAGCCATACCCAGACCGGGACTGACATATTTACCTACGGTGGTGAAACGGGTGAAAGTATATTCCAGTCCCATGGAGTGTCTGGGATAGATGTATAGTCCATTAATCACATTGTGGATCCCAGCAATGACGGAGCATGGTGGCGTGCCGGTGCTGTGTGTCCCAGGGCTACGTACCACGATATTCCAAGGCCAACTGATGTCCGCCGATGTCCACAGCGGACGTTGCTTCGTTCTCACGTAGAATACGGCCCTCGGACACATGCATGGCAACATGTTGCAAGCCCCAAAACACCAAACATTTTAGACGATCTTCCTCTAAGTGGCCAGATGCTTGATATGGCACTGGCACTCCAACCCTCTGGCCCTCTGACTCCTCTCTTCACACGTTCGTCCTGCACCGACCTCCGGTATCCTTCAGCCCTTTGCCGTTCTCCCAGGGGTGGACGCCGTGAACTCCGAGCAAGGCTTTCTGGCGCAGGTGGGGAACGGAGCAGAGTTCTCCCGGCGGGGAGGCGGAGGGTCTCTGGCCGCCACATGCGCAACACCTGCCATGTCACTAGAGCCATGGTTTGGTGGGTCGTCTTGGAGGTCTGCATGGTGCCCTGGGGCTCGGGTGGGTGTTTCGACCTTCGGATGTTCAAGCAGCTTCCAAAAGAAGCGGCTATAAGCAACGTTTGGCGTTTCTTGTTTTGCTCTACAAAGGTGTGGTTGGACTGAGGACCACTCAGAGCCGGCTTTGACTATGGACTATGGACTATGGGTTTGTATTGTGGGACTTCGTCTCTTTTAACCTTCCCAGAGGTCCAACTGAGGTGTCTCCCTGTTCTAATACACACCCAGAGGCCCAGAGGTATGGATTTGTAGATCGGTCCCACCCGCATTCTGGTGACTCATAGATTGAGAACGACTGACCTTGGCTCGATCCAAACCCGACCTTGGTTGACCCTCCCGGGGTCCAATGAACCGATTCCGGCTTCGGGAGGTCAACCGAAGCCATGCTTCGTATAGGGTGAGGGGTCAACACCTTGCACCGAGCTTGGGTGTCAGAAAGAGCTTGGCTCCTCCTCGCTTCACTGAGGTGAAATGCGACGTATACATTCCAAGTTGGCAGGATGAGTCTCTGAGAGGCTGTCGAAACCTTCCCTTGGCTCTCCAAATCGGGAAGGGAGATGTTGATGGAATCGGCAGGGCCAGAGCTATCCGGAGCTGAGCTTGAACGGAACTGTGGTTCTTTCAAACTATTAGCCAGGTTGGTGCGAGCACTGCGGAGGTATTGCGTCTCATTTGAGATCAACGTTGCGAAAGCCACCTCGTCCAACTTGCGAGGCGAGAATGCTTTTGCAGAAGTCGGAAATGGCAGCAACTTGGTTGACAGGCGAGTAGACAGAGTTGCGGTGGATGATCCTTTCATGACCACCTTGTTTCACCTTGTTCCAGGACCTGGTCCCTGAGGGGTTCAGCAGCTGTGGGTTTCCCTTGGACATCCGAAGATTCAGATACCAGCTCTCAACAATGGCTGGTGTTTTTGATAGGACCAGGTCATAGATTGGATAGAGCTGATTCAGAGGTTGCTGAGGTTATACTTCCACGCTCAGAATGCAGGACCTGAAAACCAAAAGATAGACCATTGTCATGACTCAAGGCTTCTTCCGTTGGCCCTGCTGCGAAAGGAATTCTTGCGGCAGGTAGACAATAGTCAAAGCTGCATACACAGTACACGATCTCGCATGAACAGATATAACGACACTATATATTTGTAAGGGGCCCAGAGGCCCAGAGGGCAACATGTTAGACCTGGGTGAAGCTCTGCGAAGCTGAACCTGTGGGTTATGATGATTCTGATCCACTAGTTCCACACTCAAAAGGAGCTTCTGCAGATCCTATCTTCAGCTTCTGATGGTTGACACCTTCAGTTGTCTTCCGTGCACACAAAGGGGATGTTCGAGGGCGCTTCCGTAAGCTTCCAGGTCCTGCCCAATCCTGCTGAATCCCGGTTTCCACAACGGTACATGCTTTTTGCTCCGGAAAAACAGGGGAAAGCACCACAAGGGGGATGTTGATTGTTATAGGCTATATAAATCGTCATAATTAGGGGAGTCTATCAAGCACCTACTGTAGTTTTGGTGCTGGTAGAGTTATGTAGAGATATCCATTCTTCCTCTTTTTCATCTGAGGCCATGCAGGGCTCGAAGCGATACCAAGCGCGGCTCGGGGTGAAGAAGGCCATGACGGGCCACAAGAGCATCCACTCTTCGATGAGGGATGTATCTTTCTCATTGCCTCATTTGTCATCGTCTTCGGTTGTTTGTTTGGTTGGTCGGTCGGTTAGTCTGGTTGGTTGGTCTTTTTTTCATGGTCTGGATGGTTGGTTTGGTTGGTTTCTTGATGTCATGTTTTTGGGGTTCCTGCCTTTCTCAAAAGCCTTGAATGAGTGGATCTAGAACAGGGGCACCCCTCCGTTGGACAGCGGCACCGTTGGACAGACCGGATCGGTCGAAGTGAGCAGCACTTGCTGTCGCCCCTCAAACAGATCTTCCTAGCCCCAAGTTCCTTTCTGTTCCGAGGCCTTCGGGGTCAGGTGACGACCAAAATCCAAGCTTCCCAGTGTTCCCTTGGAAAAAGAGAATGACAAGTCTTCCGGGCCACGAATGTCTCAGGAGCCCCATGAGCCCAATCGGGCTGCTTCTTCTCACAGGCCGACCGGTGAGACCAACCACCCGACCGATCGACCGACCTTGGCCGATCATCGACCTTCGGGCGTCAGACGTCGGTGCGCCAGGACTCCGTGCAGAGGTGGATCGAAGGGATTAAGGAGAGGATCCTTCCGAACCAGGCGAGCCGGTCGGACTGGTGCGGCGGGTCGGGTGGAGGGTGGGATGGGGAGATTGAGCTATAAAGAAGTCTCTGAGACAGGTTGGGTGCATGTGGGTTGGGGTTAAAGAAATACATGTTCAAACTATGGAAGTTCATCTCGCACTCGGACAAATTCTGGGGCAACACGAAGGGAGAGAGGGGAAGCATGAGGAAACCCCTTCAGAACCACACCTTTGTTGAGTGCAATATCCTCATATATCCTCATTCTTCGAAGCTTACGCAAGGTTCACCGACTGGGCCGTCATCCGAAATGCTTCCGACCTGGATGACAAGGAAAACATACCCAGACACTCCATGTTTGTCATATATGCCTACATTGACCCCTCAAACCACCCCAATGTAGGTAAATATGCCAGTCCCATGGAGTGTCTGGGAATGTCTGGGATATATATCGATTCGATTCGAGTAAATGAAAGCAAGAAACATCCAGAAACGCGAGACCGAGCCCCTCGCCCCCGAGCCCGTGGCGAAAAGAAAAAAGGAACTCAACCCGGTTCGCGACCAGGTTCGGGGGTTGAGGCTTTCGGGTGAAGGACTTGACCCTTGGTTCGCCCTTTTCTGCATGTCGGGATCGGAGCCGACGGCATTTCTACGCCCAGCGAACGCCTGCATCTCTCGGGGCGCCCTATCGCCGGTGCGATCGCACGCCGCTTCGCCATTTGCACGACTCACCGCGGCCCAGCGTCGATCCTGCGAGTTGACCTATATCGTGGTGGCAAGGAGGTCGCGCAAAAGAAGAGATCGATCTCTTTTTGTTGTGCCTCTGGCGGCCAAGGTACCATGCAGAATCTCAGCCAACAGCAAAAAGGGAGAGCACGGAGCATCCACTAGTCCAGGTGCAGAAATCGATCTCCGCGTGCGAGAGCGTCTCCTGTCTTCTTTTCGAAGGTTTTTGGGGTCTCCTGCAGAAGGGCGAGAAGTGGCAGGCTGAGGCCAGCAAGAAGTGAGCATGGAAACACTCCGGACGTGGAGGAGTTCACTGAGTTCACCCAGCTCTGATCTTCGGTGACCGGCATAGCTCTGGCCCGCCCTGTGCACCGAACCGTCGGCGCCGGGGCGATGGCGGCGACTGGAAAGCGACCAATTCCCGGGTTTCGAAGGGTCCCAAAGACTATCCACCAGACCAGCACCACGAACGTTCTGGGTGGTTGGTTGGATGATGTTTGATGGAAAATACATTGTTTTTGAGGGGTGTCGATAGGTCAATGTTTATCATCCTTTGGGCGGTGCTGGTAGTTATAGCTATATATATATATAGTATATATTAACTAGGTCACCTTCGGAAAGGAGATCCAGTTACCTTCGGAAGGGAGATCCAGTTCATTCCAGTTATAGAATCTTGATCAATATCCCCCCAACCTGGACTGTAAGACCTTGTTCAGGCCTTCCTGGGGTTGAATTCCCATCAAGGCCTGCGGGGTAATGTACTAGCGAGACCTCCCAGGCGTTCCGACCTCCGCAGCGCTGTGACGCACCTCCAGCGACGGACCTCCAGCGACGCGTCAGGCGGATGCGACGGAAGTGGTGTCGAAAGCCTTGGAGCTGCTGAAGAAAGAGGAAAACATGGTGAAGCTCCAGGCACTTCGAGCGAATACCGAGCGAAGACCTCGCTGCGAAGGTGCTGGGTTTCTGGAAGCAGATGGTGCCAATAGGACACAGAGATGATGGATTGGTGAAAGCTTGCTCTTGCGTGGAACTTCAAGCGGCCAGAACTAGGGTCTTTCAAGGTCTTTCCATGCTCTTTCCAATATGATTCATCAAACGACTGAAGTGGAAAGACCATGGAATATACCATTAAATTAAATTACCTGTAACAGTCAGTGGACAACTATCACTATATTTTTAGAGAAAAGTCTTCACTAACCATGGTTTTTCCATGTTATTGTTCAATTTCGTGAGAGCCAGGGAGGTTGACTTTTGTGTTTTGTTCCACGACCCAAAATGGGAGACCTCGCAAAGACCCCTTGGAAGAAGCACAATGGACCAAAACCCAATGGTTGGGGGTCTCCCTATTGACTTACACATCAACATATGTCACACGGTTCACCCACCGGCCTCCCAGTTTGTCAACGTTAATGATGTTATATATATATATATGTTTTGTTGATAATGCATCTATAGTAGTTGTGTTGTGTCTAGTATACATATACAAAGGTGTATATATATACACGCAGGCATACTACACCCATGCAGGAAATAGTAACTTATTTGATATGTTGCTATATATAGGAAGAACATGCTTGCTGCCACTCCAGTTGTTTCTTCATGTTTCTTTCTTGCATCGCCAAGCAGGCCCCTGTAAAACAGATGAATACCTAAATGCGTAGGCCTAGCAAAGGTTCTCATGGTTGTGTCGAGAAGAATCGGCAACAAGGGAGCAAGTTTTTTGGTGGGGTGAGGTTGATTGAGAGAGAGAGAGAGACATGCAGAGCGATGTTGATGACTGCAAGAGAACAACGTCCAGAGATATTCCCATCACCATCTAGAATCATGCGAGGTTGTGCACTACCCTACCCAGGATGTTTTCAGAGCACTGCAGCATGACCATTCCTACTGATCTCGGATCGCAGCAGTAGAATCAAAACGGTGCAGGTTCATGTGTTCATATGGTGCAGGTTCAATCGACCAGGAGCACGGGATCGGCTACTATTGTACAACCATGCAGGCTCCAATGTTTTCTCCTTGTTCTTTAGCGCTCATACGCCCTGCCGGAACGCAGAATCGACCCAACCTCAGCCCAGGGTGCCTCTTAAGAACAAAAGTCCTATTTTAAGATATTTTAGTAACAAATGATGTAAGTGCAAAAATGTATCTTGTAATTGCGAAACGGCACGCACATAGCGAAAAAGACATTTCCTGCTTTGCACCAAGTGCCTGCATTGCACCAAGATAGATCATCTAATGTTTGCAATCAAGGAAGCCGCTAGCTTTTTCACCTCTGGGCTTGACGTGGCTGCAGGAACCGCGTGAACTGAGGTCGGAATCGTCTATGTAGCTGGGAAGGGAGTTTCTGGCTTTAGTTGAAAGTTTCTGGTGAAGACATCCCTGAAAGTGATTTTCCAATTGCAAAAAACTGATCCAGGGGGTCTTTGAATGGAGGGCATCCCGACGACGGTCTTTTGAGGAGGCTGCAAGTGGCAAAAACCACCTGAAGGTTGTTTTCCAATGGCTTACATTTTTTTTGCTTTGTGGGGCAAATGCGGGACCATTAATATTACTATATTAATCATTATAGTTAAAGTTCGTGTGTGGACTGACCACCACTGGACTGAACTGACTAGACTGGCTCAACTTTTGGCTGACAACCACTGTCACTGATTGATCTGCATGCGCTAAAAGGCGAACCTGCGCGGTGCTTGCGCTGTCTTGCATTGTCATTAGCAAAGCCAGTGTTAAAGTAGCATATAACCTGCGGTGGTGTGACTGCTGTGGGTTCCATCCAACAATCTGTTGGGTGCGGCGGTGTGACTGCTGTGCCTTCCAATCAGTACAAGGGACTCAGTTTGCCTTCTGTTTGCTTCTTTGCCTCTGTTATTTTTCTTTATGCGCGTCTCGTCTGATACGCACATGTAGAACTTATATCTACTTATATCTGCTTACAACAAATATTCAAGAATATTTGTGCAAGTGCGACATGTGCGACTTATCTCCCACAAGAATGATTATATTGGCGTTCAACTACCTTAAGTGAAGAGCAACCACATGGCAGTTGGGAAGGCCCCGTATGGGCCCCAAACGTCGCCGCCGCCTGACTGTGCAAAAGGGTGCCGTCGCCGCGGTCACTTTGTTCCTTGCTTTGTTGCTTTGCTTTGTTGGTTTAATTGCTTTGTTGACCAGGTCCTGCCGCTGACGACTGACCTTTTGCATTGTAGTGAAAAGGTGTGCTTGACTTCTTTTTGGTTTATATGCACCAAACCACCAAATGAGAAAACATTTTTCGGCAAGGCCGAAAGGCCAACCCAGCTTAAGAGTTGGCCAAGCTGGGTCTTTGATTGGAAAGGGTCCCGTGAGGAATCTGAATGTGAATCTCGATCGGCTCTTCAACGACCATGGCGCAACTTTCAATCTACGGTCCAGATCCTACATGATCCAAGATCCCAATGATCCATCTTGATGCAAGCAAGTGGTGTTTATGTTTTTTCCAGGGTGTCTTTGATATTGGCAGGCACAGTCAAAGTCATCCATCGACGAGTTTCGCATTCGAACAAATTTCACAATTTAAAGACCCAGTTTCGTTATTTATTTGGGATTTTCTTTTTCGCGCTTTCAAAGGGCGCCCTCACCTCAACCAGGTTCAAGTGGGCTGCACTGTGCATCTTGTCATATCTTGGTATTGTGACAGGTTGGGTTATTCGGAGCTGCACAGGTTGAGATTTGAAACCTCACACAAACAATTTGGAATTGGTGGGTTCTTTGATGTTCTTTGTGGCTCATCAGGGGCTGGTGGATGTGGGAAATAGTTTTTTGATGCCTTTGCACCTGCAAAGGCTAACCCAAATCCTCTAGGTGGCAGAGGAAGATCATGGTTATGCAAGTAGTAGGTTTCCATACATTTCCGGACTTTTTGCAGAAAAAACCATAAGGATTTGGTTCTAGATCGGGTTTCTGAGACCCTCTGCTTCGCAGGGATTTGAGACTCATTTCGTGCATGGAGAAGGGGTTGACTCCGAAAAACAACAGGTCGCACGGATGGTTTTTTCATGGTTTTTCCATTTCAGAGTTTGGCGCTTCGGGGAATCACACCTGGTCTCCTGCGGTCCTTGCGGTTTTCGTGTTCTGCCCACATAGAAATCGACCAGTTTACGGCCGGGCCGGACCGGGGCTCTCCCAAACACCACCGCTGGGACAGAGTCTGGGATGCAAATCAGCCCCCAAAGCGCGCAAAGACCCGGTGAAAAGGGGTGGCTGGTCCCACCGAAAGTCGCTTCAGAATCGATGTTGGGGCGTCCAACCATCGTGAATGGGAGGCATGTTCCCCAACCCGAATCGAACAGACGAGGCACGTGGTGGGCGATTTACACGGCCAATTCTGGGACTTGTTGCATCTGCTGGAGATGTGCGGGGATTCTGCAACAGCATTGCTTCGAATCGTCGATTTCCGGGGATTTCCGGGGATTTCGGGTGGGTCGTCGACGTTCGGGTGGGCCCTTAACGTTGTTCTCGGAGTTCGATTGCATGTTGGTCAAAGTCAGGATGATGGAGAAACCTCCACAGTCCGTTCATCCGAGCCACCACCCTGGAAAAAATTGTTCCAAATTGCGAGCACGGCTGAAGCTTGTGATAAGAAATCACCATTTAAGGTTGATAGAATATGTCTTAGAATCCCAAGTGTGATAAGAAATCTGAGGCCAGGTAGACTCTAATCTTGTTTTTTTAAGTCAGTATAAAGGGATGTGATGTATAGGGTTTTTATGTCCCATCCATCTCACCCTTTCATGTTGCCTGGGTCGGTGTGGCGATGAAGGTGCCCAGGGTGCCGGGGTCCAGCGCTTGGGTGGTGATGCAGGGAAGAGGTTTATAATCTATAACATGTTTTCCAACAGTTTCAATCCCTTTTGGGCAGCCCCTTTCCCAAAGCAGAAATCAGCAACCATCAGATGGCCGGCGTGGTGAAAGCTGGAGTGGCTTGGAAAGCTGGAGTGGGTTGGTTCATCACCGCTTTCGCGAGACCAAGACCAGCTTGGCGACTGGCTCACTGAAGCCCTTGCAGCTTCACGAGCGCTCACACCGTGGGTGGTCCCCAGACAAAACGTCCATTTCGCTTGGCACGTGCGATCAGCCCAGCTTGGGCTCTTACGACGTGGCCGCAAGTTGCAACCGCCAGGAAGTGCGTCCGATGTTTCTGCAAACCGTGGAGACCGTGGCCGAACTTGTCGAAGCTCTGCAGTGGCGGATTGAAGATGATGAGGCACTGTCGCTGGTGCCTTCGCAGTTCTCTTTGTGTGAAGCAACAAGGATGGTCTGCCGACGAATCTTCTTCGGAGATCCAAACGAGAAGGAAACGAAGGCTAGCTGAGGCGAAATCAAAAAAAAATCAAATCCAAAGGAGAACAAGACCAAGATGTCAAAGAGGAAGAGTCGGGCTGGATGAACAAGGACGATCGCTTGTCCACCTTCACAAGCTTCCTTCAGAAAGCCATGAAAGCTTGCCGCAAAGAAGCCAAGAAGTTGACGACGACGCATGTCTAGTATCCAGCTGGAAGCCGCGAAGACCAAGCAAAAGGACAGCTCCACCCCTACAGATGATTGTGCTTGCATGCCGAAGTCTTCCTCAGGTACACTCTGATGTGCCCTTACCCTTCAGAACGATTACCCTTCAAAACCATTCAAAACCGCACTTGGTGTGGGGGTTGATATACTAGGAGAGGTACTAGGAGAGGTTTAAATCACGATTTTTCTATATGGCCGCTCATCTCTTTTTTAGCTCGTCAATGAGGTCTTTGCTGATGGCTTAGCCTTTCGTTTTGCACTTGCTTTTTGATACATATCGCGGAACATGGGTAAGGTTCAGGGTTTATAGGTGTCCTATTCTGACAATCCACAACCAAAATCAATCATTTGAGAAGCTCACAAAGAGTACCCTCCACAAGGGCTGTTCCCCTAATGCAAATTTGACATCTCTGCACCTTATTCTTTTGATCCTGCGTCATTTGCTTTCTTCCCCACCTGTCAGGTGAGCCTAAATGTTAACTCGGCAACTCGGTCCACCACTTCCACCACCACCACCTCCTCCCGCCACCTCGTTCTACACCTCCGCCACCACCACCTCCTTCCGCAGCCTTTTGTTTCTTCTAACGTTGTGTGTTGTTTCTGACCTTTTGAGAAACCTGTTGTAAGAAACCTCTTTGATCACTTCGGTCGCTTAAGCAAACTCCAAACACCCACGTCTACTCAGCTCGCGGTTCCTGGACTGGTTGGTCCCTCGGACCAACCTGACCGGACCTAACAGGGCATGGGACTCCCATAGGACTGCCAATCAGTTGGGGTGGTGAGCTTGGGGGGTCTCTCTGGGGCGCAGTCCTGTGGCAGTCCCGGACAGGTCGTGTCTGGGTTCAAACGGGGCCTAGACATTGTTCTACAAGAGACTCCACATCGGAGAGCGTCCATCGTTTGACTCTCTAGGGCTAACCACCGGATTTTGTCGCAGATGCTCCATGCTCTAAGGCACGGGGCCACAAACTCTACAGTAGGGTCATCTTAACCCCGTCACATTCAATCACCTAGAGCAGTGATTTGTATGTTGGACCATCAACCACCCCAAATATGGTGTTTTCATGGCTTTTCTAATCAAACACAGAGAACATGTTTGGGCCCTATATATACATAGGCATAATTAGGCATATAGTATATTATATTATATATTACATTATAAATATATATATATATACACATATGTACACCAGGACCTTATGGTTGTTGTTGGACACCCCCAAAATGATCTCTTGCAGGAGCTATTGATAGATAACCCTCTTAGAGGTTTTTGGTGTCCTATAGGCACCAAACATCGAACCGGCGCCTCCACCGTTTGCTCATGTGTGTCGGTCGCTCAACTCAGGACCCCTCCCCTCGGAACCAATACCTCTTCAACGGTGACTTCGCCCCGCGGCACTGACCGGAGACGTGGTGAGACCGGGGAGAGTGGGGCCGCAGAAGACTAGTTGCGACCGGAGAGCCGTTTGGGCGATCCTCTCAGCTACCAGGAACATGGAAAAAAGAGGGCGAACCATGTTGCGAGCGGAACTGACTCTTAGGAATCCAAGTATACCTTCTCAGTCTCGGTACGACTGGACCCTCCTGGCACCGGCAAATAGCAGTGTCGAACATCACCTAACCTGAGGTTCGGTACGACTGGATCCTTATCTAAGGGTTTAGATATGTTCCCCAAACCCCGGTTTTGGCTCAAGTCAACTTCCTACAACCTAGCACTGTTCCAAGGGATCTTCGTAGTAGGCTTCACTGGACTTGATCCAGCTGCACGTCCCTTCTTGGTGAACAGAGGAACTACAAGAACACTGACAACATCCTCGCCCGAGTTTCATGGTTCCTACCTTCTTGCATGTGAGATCTGGGGTGAGACTGAACAGACTGACGTGATGCCTACATGTACCGATCTAGTTGACATCACTCAGATCCTTAGATTGACGCCCCAGGTTTGGGTGACTTTCTCCACGGATTGTCCCGCGAGAGAAACTTCTGAGATCGTAGAGTCGCGCGCTGCGGTCTTTGGCGGTTTTTTTCTCTCACCAGGGGTGTGGTGGAACTTAAAAGCTATATTTAAGGTAATCCGGGTGCAAACCAGTCCAAGTCCGTCAAAGAGTTCATTTTGTAGAGTTGATAACAGCGCTGCTCTTAAAGATCCTGAGGTTTTCAGGACCAGGTTTTGCTGGGTCCGGTACTGGACAGATAGGATGGAAGGCCTTCACTTGGCCTCCAGGTCGATCGTGGACAATTCTCCGTGGAGGTGGCGTTTCTTTTGCCTCTCGGCGTCACCGGGTGGAGACGGGCGATGTTCTGGGTGAGGAACTCGCACCTCCCCCAACAAACCAGCTTACTACAAGGACGCGAACCGAACGGAGCCTTTCAGGCCTCGCGACTCGAACGGAGCGATCGGACGCCGATGTCGAGCACCCTAAGGGTCCAGGAGCATCCGAGGTATCGGATGTCCTGCCAGACCCCAACGACCATTCTCGAGAGAAGTAATTACGCATTCACCTCCGTTCGACCATCCGAAGTACGGAGGTACCTGGGACCAAAAAAAAGGCAGGAATCTCTTAACTGATCTGCGGTCGAACAGATCCGCGATTACGCGGGACCCACCCGTCGCCTCGCCTCCTCGTCGAATCCCGACCGACTGGGGCGACCGGAGTTGAGCGAACGGGCTTCGAGACCTCTACAGACCTTTATACAACTTTACCCCGAAGCGTCTTCATGGGACTGGAGAATCCAAGACACATGTCAAAAGCACCCAAACATGTCGGCAGATATTCCGACCCTTCCAGTCCGGCTGTTTTTGTTTGGGTTTCGATCAGCTTCACGACCCGCCGCCTTGAGCCGGATCGGTCGGTCCCGGGGCTCGGGGGTCGAATTGCTCGACAGTCTCATCGGGCCTAACCGGCAATGGCGCAGACGGCGGACTCGGTCCGGTTCGCAGACGGCGGACTCGGTTCACATGGCGTCCCCACAAGCCTCTTTTCAGTATTATCAGAAGAAGAGGAAGAGGAGGAGGAAGAAGAAGAGTGGAACAAGCCATTTTTGTAATAATCGGGTTCTAAAGGACAAACCCACTGCATGTGTGGGTTATTTTTATCATTTTTTATCCAAGACGACATGCTCATGATATTTGTCCAATTTACTTAACAGGCAAACCCAACTGAAAGTACTCAGCATAACCTGGCACCAGTGCCGATGAACCTTGAGTTCGTTGGCCCGCCTCCTCTCAGTGAGAACTTAATTTCACCATGTCCAGAGCAGCTGAGATGTCTAAGGCCACCCTTCCCAGACACGACTGATGGGACTGCCATAGAACTGCCGATCAGTTGGGGTGATTGGGGGGTCGATGTATAATTATATAGGCATATACCAGTCCCTGCCAGGTCGTGTCTGGGCTAGTTTGGGCCATCGGTGAACATTCAGAGCTTCGATGGCCAGTGACCGATGGGGGTCCTTCAAAACCCACCGAAATGGGGAGGCCCAGACGTCACCATCTACTCTCAACTAGTCTTTTTCCTTGGGCAGCCCACGACATACCAGGACCTGTATCGACACTTGGTGCCCAGGTTGGCCTTGAAGGTCTTGTATCCACGATCCGTGCACCTCAACCGCGGCAACCACGAGGCGCGAGGGCCCGCGGAGAGGCGCCTCAGCCAGGTCATCGACTGGAGGGTTAGCCACAGCAAACACTCTGAAAACATCAAAATGCTGCTGGGCGGCATCTATCAAAACTATCAAATAAAACCAGAGCCTTTGTCACCTTGGGGAGAGGGAATCTGCGCAGTGTTTTCCTTGAACAGCTAGGGTAGCCGTGACCTGTACTGTTGATGGATCTTATTTTTAGTTGGTGACTTAATGTATTCTGCCTGATTCTGCCCGCATTGTTCCTACATATGGGGTTTTGTATAAAGCTTGCCATTGTGTCTTTTGGGTGATCAAGACTTGCCGGATTAGCTATCATTCCCTCTCAGATTTGCGAAAGTCATTCATTTGTCCCAAAGCTGGATGTTCTTAGTTGGAAAATGCTGGAAAGTCTTTGGTTCGCAGGTTGTTCACTATTTGATGATGTATTTTTTCGTTGCTCTCCTCCAGGGCTAGCCGAACTGATTCTTCGACACATGGGACACGAAGGAATTGGGTGTACAGCTATTCCTCCCCAGACTAAACGATGGCTTTCTTCTGCTCAACTGGGACAGGGAGGAACGAGTCGGGTGTTTTTCTTTTCATCCGCTCGTCCAGGCGCTTCGGATGAATGCGCTCTACGGCTTTCAGTGGCTGGGACACAGGTGCAGGAGCTCTTGACACCGCCGTTCACCGTGGCACTCGGTGTCAGGTCTTTGGGTCGAAAAACGCCTCCACCAGGACTGGAGACGCCAGGGAACACCCGATCGAACGGTTCCCCAAGGCACGAGACTGAGAACAAGTACGGCAACGCTCCCTGGCGGACCGGGAGCTCGGATGAGCTCGGTGTGGGTTAGGGAAGGTTCGGGATGATCCAGGCAGGGCGAGAAAGGGGGTAGACCCCTCTCAAAAATATGTTAAGATTAGATGATCAGCTTTTCGTGTGGGGTGTCTTTTTGTTGTTTCTTGCTTTAATCTAGGAGGTTCATGGGATTGCACAGTAGGAGTGGCCAAACATGGCCACCCACCAAGGGAGTTGACAGGCGAGCAGGAGGTTCGATTTTTTGTGAACCAATGGTGATTTTGGTCGCTGAGAGGCCTCTGAACCTGGGAGATCTACACGGTTGAATAGGGAGCCCAATGGACAGACTGGTCTATAGTCTATTTCCTTTCTTGACTTGAATGTTGACTGGACTTCCTTGACCATCGTGACCCAAACCTTCGAGTCTCGTGAGAAAGTCATCGGCTTTCTACTCGCGCAATGCGCCTGCATTCTTCTTCCACACCTTGAGCTCTTCTAAGGAGCTTTTCCGCCTCTTCTCAGAAGCGTTTAAGCCTCCTTGGCCGAGAAAACAATAGCGAAACGACGGGAGGAGCCGGAAGCTCCAAACGCAACGGGAGCGCGACGGAGACGGTTCCGTCAAAAGGATCTGGAGAGACTTTTAGAGCAAAGAGGACAGACATGGCTTCAGCTTCGGAACGAACTCATATCGATGTATACAACAATGTACACAGACGCTCATGGACCCTCATATGCAGGGGTCGGACCCTCATACGGAGGGGTCTGGCATCTCAAATCCTTAGGTTTTTGAGTCAAGAGGGACCAAGGGCTGCTTGAAGCGTCTGGGTATAAACCATGTTCAACCGTTTTCACACCATTTCCAGACCGGATGCCCTTGCAAAACTTCCATGGAAATCAAGGCTCCGTGGGCAGGTCGCTGATCCGACGTCGGCATTGACTGACTCGTAGATGGGATGGTGGGATGGGACACTTTCAACGGGCTTTCAAAAATTCATACAGAATGGAAGAAATGCATCGCAATTAGGCCAGCAGGTCATAGCAGGTCCATGTTTGATCCAACCCTCCTCCATTTCATCTTCTTGCAATGCCTTATAAACTATTGTACACCCCATGGAAAACAAGCATGGACCCTGAAAACCACTGGTGCAGCTCGAGGACAACAGTCTTTCCAGGTCCCACTCAACCCGGTCCGGATCATTTTCGGGAGTGTAGTGTAGTTCAATAGAGTTCAGGCACCAAGAGCTCACCCTTCACCAGGTCACCGACTATCCCAGTGGGGCCCCGCATTCCTTCCTTCCTTCCTTCCTTTCCTTCCTTCCTTCCGACTATCCCAGGCATTTGCCGCTGTGCACCTTGGTGAACAGCGCAGTCTTCGTGGTTCACGGTGGCCTTAGCTCGAAGGCGAGCGCACCGCGGCCCTGTGCCTTTCGCGCGTGCGTGGAAAGGCCGTTTCCACCTGGCGTTCGACATTTGGTGCTTTGGAAAGAGGGACACAAATAGAATCTAGAGATCTACAGAATCAAGCCATGGAACTTCATGATGTAGGCTATATTTTTTGCCCAACTTCATTTAGGCAGAAGATTCCGCCCGTGTTCATTTCGTTTCTAGGTCTATCGATGTCTATGGTTGAGGTGTGGTTTTGGACCCTTTGGTAAACGTACGTGTGTTAGGCAGCCATGTTTGATGTTATTTGTTTTTCAGGATGGTCACATGGTGTGGGGCCGCTGGGTTCAAGACAATCCGGGTCCAGGGACTGCCTGAGGATGGTCTGCTTCTTGCTGAGTACGATCAGAGAGCAGTATATTGATCGTTAAATAGTTCAACTCGAACACTCCTGGTGATGTTCTTCCTGGTTATATTGCCCATGTTCCTCCAAAATGAAAGAACGAAGACACTCGGCCGAAGCGGACGTGCCAGGAGGGTGTGAAGTTGAGTGACCTGGCACGGGTGAACCGTCTACGGGAGCCCGATGAGACAGCTGAGCAGCTGATGCTGGAGATGGGGTGTTGTTGTTGTGGCGGTGGTGGTGGTTGTTGCTGTTGTCGTTATTTTTTTGTTTTTCTATTATTATCTATTTTGTTTAACAGCAAGTTTTTGTTTATGTGTTTACTGTAATTAAGTTTGTCTAAATGAGTTGTGTTATTTTTGTTTGGACAAGGAATGGGGATGTGTAATGAGTTTGGGAATGTTTTTTTGGTGGAAAGAGGTTCGGAATCTAATGTGGAATGGGGGATTAAGGATGAGGTCGACTTGGGAAAACACCTTGCAAACCCAGCAGTGAGAAGAACTCACATGGCCTAACCTTGCCCGCAGTCAGAGAGAAAGAATCATGTTGACAAACATGTATTATATGCTTGCTCGGGGCTGGGGGTTTGGGGAATCCTCTTAGACAACTATACATACTTGTTAACTCCTTTTTAACACTTATAACCCGCTGAACCCTTCCAACTGTCTTCATTAACACGTACAACGTGGCAACTTTACAAAACCCGCGAAAAGAACAACACTGTGCAATACACACTTCTGTACTGCTATAGACTTGACAGTTATATATTAGCCCTCTTCCAATCACTCTGTGGTAAGGACCGCCAAATCTCTTTCCTATACCATGCTGGCAACCCAGCCAGGTCGTATTTGGGCAGACTCCGTTTTTTCATCCAACCCGCCCAGTTTGAACTTGGTTGGATCCAGGTCTGACTGAGTCTGACCACAAACTGGTTTGTTTTTTTACATAGAAAGGGGCTGATCTATTGGTCTATTTCCCCAGGGTCTGATCTATTGTTACAATTTTTTGATTTTTACATTGTCTTCGAAAGACATTGCCTCATAGTGACGACGTTTTTGATCCCTCAACACCCCTGAAAACCCTCCCCTGCTTTGGTCACCCTCTCCTTGACCCTCTTCTTCCCACCTTCACCATACTCACCCCTCACTCACCGTGCCTTGCGGCAGGCAGGCGCCTCGCATCGCCTCGGCCTGCAGGACCTCCTGTGGTCCGATCCAATGGACTCTCCGGGCTTCTGCACCTCGCCCCGGGGCGGCGGCATCCTCTTCGGCCCCGACGTCACCAAGCGCCGCCCAGACAGCAGGAGCAGCGAGCGCAGGGTCGGTAGGGTCTCGGAGGGGGGGTGGGGGGTTTCTGAGAGAAGAAGCTGTCGTGATTGATTTGGCGATGTTGGAAGAGAACCCTACAAGTCAAAGACCTCATTTTACTGGAGATGGTCATACAAAACCAATACTTGAGGAGGTAAAAGACCAGGGTTTACTGGGTATTTGGACTTGTAGGGTAAGTATGAATAGATCCTTTTTCTAGGACTCCAAAGTCGACTTGGATGTTTGCAGAAACGACATGAAACACATGGTGATATTTATCAAGCCATCTTTGGATTTTGATAATCTCAATCACTACTCTTTGGCGGCTAATCGATGACACATCGATCAAAGGATCGCCCTGATGGCGTGAATGTCTTCCCCCACATGGCGTGAATGGTCAAAGATTGAACACCTGTGTGCTCACAAGCTATGAGTACTAGGCCATCATCCAGTAAGAACACCTCGTCCAACAACAGTCCTAATGGCACGAGCACCAAGGGATTCTGTACTTCGATTCGGGAGCTCATCTTGATCACCGAGATTCTTGTTTCCCATGCAGACGTATTCTTTCCGAGATGGGGCGGATGTAGGTGGATTTTGATCAGGCTATCCCCCCTACCTTCCACAAGCCCTGTGGGATCGATCCATATTTGGTGATATAAGATGACTACATCAGAATGTATTATACCTGACAGACCTGGCACTTCATTGAACAATTGTTGTAGCGCATGTGTTTTCACCCAGCGATTCGGTCGACCGTGCCGTTTCGCCGAAATCCGCCGAAACGTCGCCGAAGCGTCGCGGATCTCCGACGGATCCGGTCCAACGCACTGTGACCGAAGGCAGTGATGTGAAGTCACTCTCCGGATAGATCTGCTAACATGTCCCACGGATTCTTCAGCTTCGTAAGTTGCTAGCGCTAGTGGAGGAAGAAAGATGTGTGTTGGACGGGAAAGACGTATATAGGCATAGGATGGGCAAAAGACGTTGTATTGGACGTGTGTTTGACAGGTATTTCTGGGTCGAACAAACTGGTCACCCGGGGCTCCAACGAGGCCCTGCCGGTTTTTGACCTGTCCGTCGCAGCGGGCGCCGATCGACACGCTCCCGTCACACTCTGTCGGTCGCAGCGCGGGACCTCGCTGCATGGGGGGACCGACCGCTGAGGCTTCTGTGAGGAGAACGGCCTTTGCTGTATCATCCGCTCGCACGAAATGAAGTCCGAGGCCGGACCAAAGGGACTGGTCGTCCGCTCTGTGACAGCGAGTCAGGCGGGTGAATTGGCCGGTTGGCCAGGGTTGGAAGGTGCTACTGTAGCGGGTTCGGCTGGGTGGTGGGTTTCGTTGCTTGGGGAATGGCGGGATATAGGGGAGAACATGAAAAGGAATTTATATTTTGTACCTGGGGCCCAAACATTGACCTCTCTTTTGATTGGACACGACCATATTTTGGGTGGTGGTGGTCGAAAAAAGAGGTCAGGATCAGGCTCTATCTAGAATCATCCCGCGTCAGGTGCAATGCGTCGTGCTCCTTTTGTAGCGTCTCTTGTTTGTTCCGTCGTAGCAAATCTTGCTGTGTTGCTTCGCTTCTCTGGGGTGGTTCGCGAAGAGTAGGAGTCTTTCAATTCGGTGCCAAAATCCAAGATCACCTTCAGGATGTTCCGTGTGACATTTGTCCATTCAAGTCTCACATCAATCAACAAAATCACCTCCAAACACCTCCAAATCGTTGTCTATCGGTCCCATCGACCTTCGAGGCCTGCCCCGGGTCACATGAAAAATCGAGTCGATGACTGCCGGTCCGTGTGGAAAAAGCTTCGACTCCGGTGGAATTCGTGGAGTCGAGACCTGGGGTCTCTCCCCAGGTGTCAAGAGCAGGATCTTCCAAGTCCAGACACGACCTGTCTGGGATTGGAAGAGATTCCGCCCTAGAGAGACCCCCAGCCACTCACCACCCCTGGCCTGATCGGCAAATATGGCAGTCCCATGGAAGGCCTGGGTTTGGGTTGGTTTTATTTTGGTAATCTACAGATGAAAAGGCAGACAGGTTGCACAGTTAGAAGATCTATATAATATGGTATGAAAACATACCAGATGAACTGCACATTGGCTTGGTGGGGATGAGCTCAGCTAAGTTTTATGATTCATGGTCCACACATTGTTTCTGGTTCCCTCTGTTTGTTTCACCTTTGTTTGATCATTTGTGTTGACATCTCTCAGGAAGACCCCAAGGCCCCAGACTCATTGATACTAAATGGTGGGTTAGATCAGTAGGGGTTAGATCATTAGGGGTTGGACCACTAGAAAAACATAACAACCATGTTTATTTCATTTCATTTCATTTCAAACCATGTTAAAACAGACTCTCTCAATGATAAAGATAAATGTATGTGATTTGTCTGATTGAGATACAGGTGGATTTACGGTGAACTTGCGGTGGGTCACGAAAGATCTAGTCTCAACAGGACGAGGGCACACCGTACACACGTGCCAAACCTCGTGCCTAACAGCTGACCACAACAGAGCGAAAACGCAACAGAGCGCAGCCGGTGGATTTGGGTCAATCCAAAGTCCAGGCACCACCTCAGCAGTACAAGACTCATCTTGAAAAGTATCAAAGCGAGAGAGTGAAGGTCTTGCATAGTTTCGCATATTTCTTCATTTAGGTTTTAATGTGCATTGTTTGTTTGCATGTTTCTTTTAATTGGATATTTTTTGAGATGAGAAAAACTCCTTCCATTCTAAACCACCTCCAGTCTGTACCACCAATTTGGTGACAGACATTACTCCCAGACCGTCCGAGACCGTAGACCTCACCACCTGCGCCTCGTCCTTCGTCGTTCTCGGCGGACCGAAGAAGTGCCAGGGCTACGAGTGGCAGCACATGAACCGTTGCCTCACGATCTTCTCAGCGCCGCCACTGGGATGATCCGATCTTCTCTCGATCTTCTCTCGATCCGATCGGTTGGAACTGACCAGCGACACTTCGACGGGACACTTCGAGGTGGTCATCGGTGGTCTCCTTTTAAAACCAAAAGTGCACTATGAGGTCATCGTCGCATGAGTTTGATGGGGCAATTTTGTCCACATGAAAATTAAGTTGGGGGATGTTTAGTCATGTTTGGTCTATGACTCATATAGAACATGTGACCTGTGCTATTCAATGCAATGGAAACACATTCAAGTGATAGGGACTCTGTGTTTCTAAAAGCGGAGGGGCAGGGTTTGTTGGTCATTGTCTTCAGGTTGGGCAGAACACGAAATAAACCACAGTTTTCCTGCCCATGGGTTTCGATCAAAGATTCAATGCCCAATACAACAGCGATGCAGTAACCCCCCCTCAATGGCAACAGAATTGAATTCCAATTTCGGAGTGGTTGGTGACCCTTCTAATGCAATCACGACAGGACAATGCCATGCCATCACGATGGATAGATGACTGACACAGCAGGACAGTTAATGATGGCTGGTAAATGGTCATGACAAGTTATGTGTTTTTTTGTTTTGCCATGGTGGTTCAAACTATCAATGGTGCATCCTGTGTGCAACAACAACTATACACACTGAGCTCCCTTAGCTATATACCTATGCCCAGGTGTTTCCTTACAACCAACTCTCAACTTGCTGGTGGCTGGTGATGCTCATGTTTGAACCTCGCTTTCCACCCTCCCTTGTCAGATTCAGCAAGTGCCCCCCGTGTAGTGTGGGACTAGTCGCCACCACAGCTTCCGACTTTCAGAGTCGTTGTTGTACTGGAGAGGCAGACTTTGTGACTGAACCTTTTATATGTTGGGATTCCTTACATGTCGTAGTAAACGATGTTGAAATCCATGTGCCTGTACACTAATGGCCTACCAGGCCTTGAGCTGTATACCACTCAAACTGCCCTATATGCAGCGAAATACTGCTTGTTTTGCTGAGACTACACTCACAGGTTGGCAAGGAAACTGCAGAGGTTCACAAACAACACTACCGACAGTCGCTCCACTTGAGCGTGGCAGCAGAGCTTTGGCCCCTAGCAAGCTCACACCGCTACTACGCAACTCCAGTATACAGCCAAAGTGGCCACTAGTCACTGAAGCTGCAAACAGAAGGAGCACTCAAGGTGAGAAGAGCACATGGCTACAGCACCAGCTACAGCATTCCGCACAGGACCAACTGCTGCCTCAGCAGAAGGAAACGATTGCTCAGCAAATCCACAGCTGCAAACCAGCACGGCCGGCCTACGACGGACACGCTTAAAAGCATACATGAGCCTACGACGAACACGCAGACTACAGTAGACTGCTGAGAGCAGCCGAAGAGTCTACAGTCTACAGGGCCAATGACAGATGAAGAACTGGCACTGGCAGCTGACAACCCGGAAGATTCCACACAATTCCTACAAATCGCAAACGGTCTACATGTACACGACATACTTCTGAGCATGTGCACTGAGCAGTAGCTACAGCAGTCAGGAGGAACCCGACAGGGGAATGCAATGGGATTGAATCATGCATATAGCGACAACAAACATACAGAGCGACAGCACTACAGCAGACAGGACGAGCATCGAAGAATTCCAACTACCAAAGCACCACAGCCTTTGGACATTGGAAACTACAGCAAAGGGAAAGGAGAAGGAAAAGACGAACACAAGGCATACAGAAGGGTCGTGATAAAGTGACACAAGGGCTTGAAGGGCTTCACCCGACTCCCGACATACACAATAGACATAGCACACGCCTAAGAAGCCTAAGAACGTTTTCAACAACCTGAAAAGCACTACAAATGACGAGTTCCACCTACGACCAACAGTCCAGCTGACCCCAGGACACAAGCTACTATAGACGTTGATGTCTAGGTGGATGCTGATTGGGCAGGAAGCCCATTGATCGGTTGGATATGGTTTCATCATCATCTACTTACTTGGCAGCCGCGATTTGCAGGACACAAGCTAAGCTGTGGCGGAAAGCAGTGCAGAGAGAGTTCGCTGGACTCCGGAGATGACGAGGAGAGCCTACACAGCAGCAGTGAATCCTACTGGAGGAGAGCCTGCTTGGTCACCAGTCTGTACACATCGTACAGACGGACTCACTGGTCGGTAGCTTTGCTACACGAGAAGGAACAGCAAAGTAAGCAAAGTGCATACAGATCACTTTCGTTACACACAACAACTAGTAGAGGAAGGCATCAACAGCATTCACATAGTTCACACACTACAAAGCACAGCAGACACCTTTAAACATGTCAAAAACTAGTTGAAGCAGCAGGCCTACGCGCCCGGGCTTAAGCCATGGTTGAACTACTTGACCTATTATAGATTAGGTGGAATGGTGCGTTTCAGAACTACACACCGGCCCTTTGAGATGTGTGACGTTGCAGTCTATAGTCTATAGATGACGTTTTGGATTTTTTGTCCACGAGATGGATTTCAAAAGCCCATCAGAACCCGCGAAACGATGATCGGAACCCTCGTCTTCTCAGGAACTACTGCGACGTGTGCGGGAATTTGGGTGCAGTGTGCAGTATCACTCCCTCTCAGGCCGATGGAACGCGGGAGTCCTAAATATATTACTATTACTATGGTATGTGAAATAGGGAGACCCCCTAGTTCGTAGCCTTTCCCATGAGGGGGTTAAATTGGCAAATCGACGCCGGTATGATTCACAAAGGATATTGCACGTTCCTATCAAGTGACACCCGTATTTGCAGGTAGAGGTGCCAGATTGGTGGGGTTAGCAAGGTTTGCATACATCCAGACTGCCTTGGCAGACGAGCCACCATTGGTTCATATATTGATGTAATAGCCTGAATGCCGAACAACCATTTATTCAGGATTTTACACTACAAAACCGGGTCATTCCATGTCGTTCCCATTTTTAAAATTGTCGAACGGATGGCGACCGGGTGCTTTAAAGGCATTTAAAGACCACACAATGTACATCTCGAATAGCAAATCGGACGGTTTGTGGAGGCCACCGGGCAATTTGCTTGGATACTTCAGCATAAGTTAGCCAGTGGTAATGCCTGTGTTCTCGGTCTAGTGTTGTTGCGGACGGTAATGTGGACCGTTTGGTACCGTGCCGATAGGTCCAGGTCCGATACATGAGTCCATCAGGTTCCGGTATCTCCAGCCTAGCGAGTCGGGTAGATGTGTCGAAGGGCCGTGTCGAATTGGCCGTCGGAATGGCTCCCCCAAGGGTCGTGAAGGGCTCGGTGGATGGGCTACCTCATCCGAAGACTGCAGGGCGTTGACAATCGGTGGTGCATCGATGCCCTCGTTCAACGATGCCCTACAAGGGCGCCGTGTAGAGGTGCATTGTGAGCACCTACTTCTGGGGTCTGTAAGGCCACTGGGCAAATTCAGTGGTTTCAGGTAGATGGCACAATCCCCAAAAGGTTGTCAGTTATATATATATTTTTTAATATGGACCCCCATCTAAATGACATCTAGAGGTTTGTCCGATCTACTCTGAAACCACTGTATTGCATCGCAGAGGATGCGCGATGTGCTCCACTGGTGTCCATGCGATGGGTTGTGGGCCTCTCATCGAAGGTGTGTGAAAGTCATATCGCTGCCGTGCTTCAGTCCCACAAATATTTGTCATGTCTGATCTATAGTATGTTTGTATATGCAGACGGTCCGCTAGGTTCCACTTATTTGACACGCAGTCGTGCAGCTTTTTTCACGGGTCGACGTGTTTTGTCGCTGAAGTCGCTGTCGCACGATGGAGCCGAAGGAGGACGAGGCTCTGGCGTCTGCTCTGGAGAGCCATCGTCATCTTTGGGTGGACCAGATCGGATCATGAAGCGGTTGGAGAAGCACCAGATGACTCACCGTTTTTGCAGTGGAATTCACAGTAGATGGCACAGACCCCATCATGTCCGACTAGACAAATGGGGGTCCATGTGAGCCCTACCTCTTGGATCCTCTTGAATTTCTGTGCCATCTACTAATCCACTGTAGATCAATGGCTTCAGTACCTGGGACACTTGATACCGACCTCGCAACCACGACACTTCGAGGAGGAACCACGACATGATCCTCGGTGTTTCCCACCCTCCGCACCGTCCACCGACCGTCCCATCTGGTCCCACCACCCTCCGCACCACTGCCAGGCGCGGACGGTGCGCCTGCAGGACCTGAATGTACGGACCTTCGAATGCTCACCACATCCAGAACCCTGGTGTGGTCCACCGGGTGAAAGGAAGAGGGTGGTGGGACCGGACTGGTTTTTGGAGACAGATGTTCAACGATGATTGAAGCAACTGACTATAAGGTTCAGTTGAAACCATTAACCAGTTGGACTTATTTTTGCGAAGAACCATCACTTTTTTGACATCAGGATCCAAACAACTCAGTGATGGTCCACAAAAATGGGTGCGACGGATTTTGCAGCATTCTCTTTTCGACATGTTTGAGGTTATGAACATCTGGGGGGCAGGATGGTGAGGAACGCGCTGAGGGATCCGAAAAAACCGGGGGGGGCGTCGAAGCGCCGACAAACCACGGAGGATGTTGGTTTGGATTCATCCAGGATTTCGACCGTAGATGATGGACCAAATATTCAAACCTTCCAAACCACCTTGACTCCTAAACTCCGGGGTTTGAATATGTCGTCCATCTACTGAAATTCGGTCGACTGGGAATGTTCGTCGAACTGGTTCCCCACTGGTGACTTACAGTGGTCACCCAACTGGACCTACTTGTCCGATGTCCGACTGTTTGCGAAGCAAATCCAACTCATCGGACAAGAGATAGGGCCATGATGGGCCCCAACAAGACACCTCCAGCGGCCAGCGGCCGTGTCTCAGCACACCAGGCGAGGTGACTGTCCAGGACAGACCCGGAAACGGATCAGCCTGAACAAAGTTGAAAGAATGGGAACCACCGGGTTTTGTAGTGTAAAATCAGTAAACCAAGGTTGTTTGGGATTCAGACCATTGAACCAATGGTTGACCGGGCATCCCAGGTTTTTGTTGTTGCTTGAAGTCATAGAGGGGATACCTCCGGTCATGAACCAGACATTGATTTAATAACCTACAGTAGTTTGAGAGTAGATGGCACCCATCAACGAACTTGGGGGCCCAGATGTGTCACGGACCCCTCTGAACCCTAAACCCTAAACCACCCAGACGCTCCCTTTACAGCCCTTTCCTGGTCCTCAAAACCTAAGGATTGGTGAGAAACCCCAGA
This sequence comes from Durusdinium trenchii, assembly GCA_963970005.1. Lineage (NCBI taxonomy): Eukaryota > Dinophyceae > Suessiales > Symbiodiniaceae > Durusdinium > Durusdinium trenchii. Next base: position 1,800,643 of record CAXAMN010023806.1, read on the forward strand.
CCCCTCCAGTCAGGATTCGGGTCCGGCCCCAAAGGATGTTTTCCACATCGACCTGGTATCAACCCCCCTCGCACCGGGTACCTTACCAAAGTGCCAAAGGGGAGGCCTGTTCTGAGCCACAAGCGAGGTCCTATGTGCCATGGAAACAACCGAGGTCCTTTGTGTTTTGCTTTGCTTTGGATTCCTTTTGGATCTTGTTGGTGTGTTTATTCTTGTGTTTTAGACGGCGTTCCTTAGTCCTTGTTCACCATTATGTGTGGCTGGATTGGGAGTCCTGCTACCAGCATATCATCCACCAAGGTTAGACACTCTGGGTTTGGAACAGTGGAAGTGAGTCAACCAAAAGGACCAAAAGGGGACTTGGTGAAAGCTCAGGTTGCAGTCATTTCTATATATATATATCTCTCTATACAGTACACACTTAGACAGGTTCCCTTTCGGAGAGGACGAAACAAATCCACCACAAATCCACACCATGTTGCATCCGTCTATCACCCTAACAAGTCATGAATAGAAACTGCATGAAACTCCCAGTAACAAGGACGCTATGCTCGGTGGAGGCCATCCCAAGCAGGTTGGAGGCCATCGCTACTAGTAGCAAGAAGCTACTAGGCATTTTGATCTTCTCTTCGTGGCCAAATGTCGTTCCTCCCACCTCGAAACGACGCCGATGCCCACCACGCCCCGATGTCTGAGAGCTGAGGATGAGCCACACCCTGTGAATATGATGTTCAGACCCTTCTGAGAGCAAGTTCAGGGGCTCTCAGAGGTTGTAGAACGGGACTGGTGGCTGAAACCTCACTGGTCTTTTTCTTTGTTTCCAGCAACCAAAATACAACAAGAGCTCGACAATCAGTATTTGCATCGCCAATCTTCGTTCCAGCCACCAAGTCGGGAGCGAGAAGGTGATGCCAGATCTACCATGGCGCTTGTGATCTACGGACTCTCCTGAAACTGTCGAGTCGGCTTTGGATCTATACTGAATTGCTCCGTTCGTAGCGATGCCATTTGTTCCTAGTAGCGTCCTTGTCACTAGTGGTAAGGCCAGGAACCCGCCTAGTAGCGCGCTTGCTAGTAGCGATGCCCTTGTTACTAGTAGCTTCTTGTTCTTAGGGATTCCAGATGTGTTCAGAACGCACCCTGTTTGGGACTTGGGGTCTTGGAGTTCTCTATTCCGCAGCGATTTCCTGGCAGAGATGGGATGGGACGGAGTGACTTTCCTGCTGAATCGCATGGGATCGCATGGATATTTTAGAGCTTGGAACATGGGATGTTGCCGCGTTCGGCTGCCGAAGCAGGTTCAAAAACCGGATCACGGCTCAAAAAATAGCTTCCATTCCATACCAGGAGCTCCATGCGGGGTGCTTTTGGGGCGCTCTTTAGGCGGTCTATGTGAGTGGATCATGGGCACTTCGCTGCCTGGGCACGAACGACCACATCCCTCCGACGAGCGCAATCCACAGTCCCACGAAAGAGCAGAACCAAACTGGGTTGAAGCCCGCACGTTCGTCACGTTAAAGTGGGTTGAACTCATGACACTATCATATTTTGACCTGCATTTGTGGTCCAGGATGGTCTGGGGTGTGATCTACAACTTGGTTTCTTTGTGGAGGACAAACATGAAGAGTAAACATGGAACCAGGAGTTCCAAGTTGGGGTGTTTGTTTTACGAGTTTATACATTTATGCATATACTGTATTTACACTCCCACTCACTAACATGGAAGTGGCAAACTTGTTGTTCGTAAAGGAAAGTAGTCTTCCAAGGGACCATGTTCCACTTTCATGTGAAGTCTTCGTCAGAAGGTAGACTCATTCAGTGAGGTGAGTGTTCTGGACGACCCCCAGGAGCGCCAGCAGCTTGCCCCCAACTCATCCCCTCGCTCGCATCTGTGTGCTGTGACCTTCTCCCTCTCTAAGTTTTGCTACAAAGAACCGACTTTCCAACCGGAGACCTCCAATGTGTCTGAGGATTTTCTGACGCCAACTGCCAAGATTGGACGCCTTTTTTGAATGATGGACCCGAAGCAAGCGGTTTTGGTTCGGTTGGGTTCCAAATTGGGTAAGGTCAAACACCTCCATAAGAGAGTCCGATGGTTGAGAAGGTCCAAATTCCATGATCCGACCAGAAAAAAGGACAGCGCAAGGCTCCAGGACCCTCCTGTCACCGGACCCAGACCCTCCAACCAGGCCGCACGTTTGATCTCGGACAAGTCCTTTCTTATCCACTGCGACAGTAGTTCACATGGACTGGAATGCGGATGCATGTCTTCGAGAAGAACATTTCAGCACCACCTGGTTCGGGTGGTTCGGTTTACGCCCTCCGGTGACCACATGTGTGTTCCATCTAATAACCATTCCAAGCTTAGGAGGTGCTGGTTGATGAGTTCCAACGCCTTGCTGAGGGTGCAGATATCCACACTCCTGTTGGTCCTCGAAAGGATCATGGCTTCGTATCCAAGAATTGATATTTCTCAAGAGGAGCGCCTTCTTGGTCACACAACCCCCCAGGACCTTGCCAGTGACGAATGATACTTTTAGTGGCTAAGCTAGGTCAGTCACTTTGGTCAAAAGGCCATGTAGACTTCCTAAGGTTTGGACCCTCAATTTGGGGATCTCCGGGATCTCCGATTTCCAGATGCACCTGGGGTGCTTGCACGACTAGATGTTCGACCACAGGAGTCCACAAGGTATGGTCTCTCTTTACTTGTGGCGATGGACCTTGGGCGTGGTTCGCGTGGCGGGTGCCCTCTTTCGTTGCCCTTTCGGGAATGTTCACGGTACGAAACCCGACGGCGCCTGAGGTTGCCCTAGAGGAATCGACCGTTGGACACGCCCTTGACGGTTTTGCCCCCCGCCACATCCAGCGGCCTCCGAAAAGCCACGTCGGATGCGTTACTTCTTACCGGTGTGTGGTAGCCCTGTCATGTAGACTCTTTGAATCAATTCCCCGGACTATGAAGAGATTTTTTCAATCCAACTGGGGGGTTTCGAACATCGGAGGAAGGGGGTTCGTGGGCGCGCGTCGAATTTTTTTCCGCAAGTTCGCGCATCCAAATGGGGGGTTTAATTGATCAAGAGTCTACAGTCTACATTACATGCCCCACTCACCAAGAGAAGGCCCCACCCACAAACCAGTTCAGTTCCTGTTTTGCTCGCCATCAAAGACCCTTGAGAGTCGATGTTGTCGACACTTTAGCCTTTCCTAAAACCGCTGTGCCCAGATGTATCCCTGATCTATCCAAGCAGGGTTCTATTGAAGAGATTCCAACCAACCGTAGACCCAAAACAAACGTGGACTCCTGATAGTCACTAGCTCGTGGCTGCAGGAAACCACATTACTGCAAGTTCGGAACCCAACCTTCGCTCCACAAGCTGCATCTTTTTGGTGGAAACGGAGCTCTCCGTGGCGGGAAGTTCGCCCCTCACAGAGCTGACATACCAAGAACTTTGAACCACCCGAGAATGCCACCAGAGAGTTCGAACGAGCGCCCCACCCTTCGAACTCGAGAAACCACGTCCAGCCAATGCCGAGAACTCGACCGGCGCAGCGGATTGGCCCAAACCGTCCGGGTTTCCACACGGGAAGCCAATGTGCTTCAAGGGGGTCTCGAATTTTTCAGTGCAGAGAGTGTGATATGTGATACGTGGGGATGCCGACGTTCCCTCCAAAGCCCTTGTTTGACCCCACTGGACCCTTTTCCGAAGAACCCTCAGTGGTTGAACAGGTTCTATCTGCAGGGGAGTAGCCTGAAGTCCTCGTGTGTGTTGGGGAGGGTCCATGTTGATCATTTCTGATGCAACTGATGCGTGATTCCTATCTGGCATAGCTGTTGATCCAAACATGTCTTAGCTATATGGCTATATATAGGTTTACCATGGTTTACCTAACTTAGCCAGACACTCCATGTAGGGAATATATGCCTATTATACCTTGACCCCCCGAACCATTCCAATGTAGGCAGATATGGCGTGTTTGACTTAGGAAGCCTACCGGGGAATGCTGGAGTTTTGAGTTCCTATCCTCAGCAGAGTTGCACAACAGGGACGGCCTAAAGGTCTTTGGCGGGGTAGTTGGATCCCTGTTTGCAAGGCGAAGGACCTTGCTTGACTGATTGTTTTCTCTTCAAATCTGAGGGGATGTAAGCATTCGAAGAAGTTTGCGTGACTGATATATTTTGTTAAAGGGATGTAGGCATTGGAACCCTCTACCCGGACCTTGTTGTTGCTGCTGTTTCTCTTGCTCTTGTTTCTGGGTCACATGTGTGTTGTTCGTAAGAGATATGGACATACACCTCTGTTTGGATGCCGGATCCTGATTTCTCACCATCCTGGAGGGTCAGTGAGACCACACAATCGATCGAGGCTCCTTTTCTTCCACGGCCGTGACCGGACGGCAATCGCAACCCGCGGCGGGTTGCTCCGCTGGTTTTGTGCGCCGCTTCAACCATCGGCGGAGGAGTGAGCGAAAGCTCGCGGGACACACCAAGCCAATGGCTTGGGGTTTACACGTCTGACCCACCTACACGTCTGACACGTCCAAAGTCAGGCCGTGGGTCTAAGGGGATGCCGTGGGTCTGTTTTCCGAAACCTTCCAGGGGGTCGTTGCCTGGGACGTCTCCCTGTTTTAATGCACACATATGCACACTCATGTTGTTTTCAAATGTCTTGGAACACTCCCTCCAGCAATCAGTTTTGTTAAAAACAACTCTTTTGGCCATGCGCTCGAGGCGACGTAGGGGTGAGAGCCCTGTGACTGGCCCTGAATGTGTTAGGTTAGAGTTTGCTTTCGTCAGGGAACATCACCAACCAGAGGGACAGGATTTGAAACAATATGCTGAGATCTCTTGGACATATATGACATATTGACCAAAGTATTGACCAATATATATATATATATAGAGAGAGAGAGACAATATAGAAGCCATACTCAGTTTTTGACCCTAGCTCATGCTGAACTTAGAAGGGGTGTGCCGTAAGCAGCTCCTAGCACGCGTCGCAAATGCCGTCTTCGCGTGCGGCTTCGCACGCACTTCGCGTGCATCGGGCTCAAAGTGGTCGTCGACCCGTATCGTGTTCATGCAGATATTCATAAGCCGGTTCACCACTGTGTCATGATAAAAATGGATAAGATAGTAAACATCACTTATGTCCTTTTTTCCTTTTATGCAATGTCAGGTCCTCAAAAACAACACAACGTGTTGTAATGTTTCTTTATGTTTCTTTGATGTGTTTTTTTGGGGCGGAGCGGGTTTGGGGGTGGGTGAGAGTAGAACGTATTTCTGCTTCAGTCGAAGCCCCTGATTGCCCCTGATGTAGGGAATTGAGTTGACCAAGAGGGCAATCATCCAAAACCAGCCAAAGGTCAAATCATTAGATCATATATATGATCATATATGCAATTTCTGTTCACGAACACCGTAGGAACTCGTCCCGGTTCTCTCCGGGCTCAAGGACCCCCCCCACTCCAGTGTAGGAAAACGGAGGCCGCTACCGTGCACTTGCATGGTAGCGGAGCCTCACATCTAGCTCCGTTAGATAGGTGTGAGGTTTCCAAGCCAAAAGAGCAACGAAGCCTTAGATCCAGGGCATCCGAATCGGATTTCCTTTAGGGTGAGTTTTGTAGGGGTAGCCCCTGAGCCATGACCGTGACCAAAGGCAAGGACAACATCCCATCCTGGGACGGCAATCCAGCATCCTGGACCGAGTACAGGAAGGCCGCCTACCTGTACGAGGAAACGGTGAAATGGGAGAACCGCTATCTCTGCGGACCCCGTCTGGCAGCTGAACTCTCAGGAGCCGCGAAAGCGGCAATCAGCAACAAGAAGCGAGGCTGGCTGTCTCGAGAAGATGGAGTTGAAAAGCTCATGAAATGCTTGAAGGAAGCGATGTCCGAGCCAGCATTGCCAGAGATTGCCAACCAACTCAGGGCCTACTTCAAGGTCCTCAGACGTCGTCGAGGAGAGTCCATGGCAGCTTTCTGTGTGCGGCATCGTGAAGAATATGCTCGCACCTGCAAAGCCTTGACCAGAGTTATGAAGGAACAACGCCAACTTGGCCAACAAGGACCACAAGCCTGGCACTCCGGACGACGGAACTCCCAAGGGTCAATGGAGCCCATTCCAGAGCGTGCGCCTGCTCGGTCATCACGAACCGGGGGGTCCAGTGATCGAGCAGCAAACACGGCCTCCGAATCAGACGGACTCACTACCACAGAGACCGTCGAGAACCCAGCCGAAGAGGACGACCCTACTTGGGAGGAAGACGAAACTTGGTGGTGGTGGTACGCCAACTGGTGGCAGACGGAGGCGTGGAACGCCGCCTACAGTTGGGAGCCACCACGAAATGAAGAGGACAGCACAGCAGCCACGGCAGATGAAGATGACGAAGAAGACTTCATCGAGATCTTGCCAGATGTGATCAAAGGATGGCTGCTGCTAGAGAAATCCAACATCGACCACATGGAAAGAAGCCTGATTCAAAGTGAAGTTCGCAACAACTTCTCCCTCCAGTCAGTCGAGAATGCACTGAGGAGCCACTTCACGGATGACCAGATCCGGAAGAGAGATGGGGGCGAAACTCGGCATGATCTCTTTGAGGCTGAAGATGATGGCCTCGAAGAGGAGCCTCCGGGGGAAGCCGACAACTTCGTCCTGGAAGATCTGCCCGAAGAGACACAAGCCTTCTACCAGCAAGCCCGGGCCGATGAAGAGGCCGCATGGATGCAGATCCAGCAGGGACGTCAGACCCTGCGAGAGGCCCGGGCCAAACAACATGATGTGCGGATGGGACGCAAGTTCTTCGATAGTCGGAGGAAGTCCAACTTCCGCATGGGAGAAAGGCATGGCCTCGGCAAGGGCAACGGCAAGAACAAAGGAGGAGGGCCCTGTGCTCGCTGCGGAAAGGCCCACGACAGTCAGACACCCGAGAGACCGAGTCCAAGTCCTATGAGGCAGAAGAGCACTCCGAGTTCGTGTACGGCCAGCTTTGGTGCGACCCTGGAGGGGCGAGCCTAGACTGGGTCCCTCCCAGTACTGAAGAAGCCGTCAAAGAAGGCTATGGAGTGTTGGACGGAGGAGCCACCAAGACCATGGCATCAATCCATGCCCTCGAGTGCTTGGAGGAAAAAGCCATGCAAAAGCAGCTCAACAGCGCCATCGTGCGCGTGGACACCTCGGACAGGCCATTGTTCGGGTTCGGCAACAGTGAGCACAATCGCTGCGTCTCAACATGCTACATCAAGATCCCCACCAAAGACCAGAACATGAGCCTGAAAGTTCACGCCCTAGACAAGGGCAAAGCTCCAGTGCTGGTCTCAGTCGACACGCTCCGACGAATGGGGGCCATCATAGACTTCCAGCACAATGAAGCAATTTTTACAAAGGTCAATCCGACCAAGCTTGTCCCGCTGCGCCAGTCAGCAGCAGGACATCAGCTGATTCCCTTGACTACTGATTTCATGGAGGAAGGTAAAACCCTTCCTGTGACGGCAGAGAGTCTGTCACAGCTTTTCCACAAGGAATAGGAAACCAGACTCAGCCCAGGCATGCCTGACCCTGGGTGTGAGGGAAAGAAGGAGCCAGGCGCTGAAGTGTCAAGGAGAAGGGATTCAAACCAGAACGGTGAACCCCCGGGAGACCTACCATTGTTGATTTCCCACACCAGGACAATGACCATCCTCCGAACACCCCGGACCGGGTTGGGAACTCGTTCGGTGTCGATCGTGCGTCGCGCGGGTCGCTCGCGTCGGAAACGGAGGGGCCGTCCGAAACGACGAACGATGTCGGAGTGCATGAACATGAACCACATGTCGCCCATCCGCGAGTGTCAGACCTCGAGTTTTTCGCAAGTCCCAGTGCCATAGCTCAATCATCCCACGATGGCCACGGCGATGGGACAAGTCACAAAATGGGAGGGCGGCATGATGAAGCCTCACTACCACATGACCAAAGGAGAATGTCTGGCCGAGCTCGAGACATTCAATTGTGTGGTCACCAATCCGAAAGACTACACACTCCAAGAGGTCCGTGTGCTGGTGCGGGAGAACCGTGTTCGTGCAGGGCTAGTCAAAGACAAGAGCTCAGAGGAGGAGGACAGGATCAAGACGGTGAACAATGCCAATCTCACCGACCTCAAGGCCATGTGCATCGCCCGTGGCATGAAGATTCCAGAGAAGGCTCGGGTGGGGGAACTACGCCTGTGCCTGAAACAATGGCTGGTCCAGAGCGGCACCGGGCAGACGGTGTACAAGCTGGGAGGTCGAGTCAATGGCATGACCTTCCAGGAGATCGCTTTGTCAGATCCAGCCTACCTCCTGTGGGCCAAGAAGGAGACCACCGAGAAGGGAGCAAATTCTCATTGGCAGCTACGACAGCTAGTTCACTGGGCCGAGAGAATGGATCGGGACGAGAGTGCCACCCTGATCACCCAGGTGCAGCGCCCCGACCTCGACGAGTTCGCTTCTCCGACGAAGAAACCTCAGGGAGGCTACCCGAACACGGCAACGTCACCGCCGGGTTCAACAAACAAGCGCACCGAGGTGAAACAAGAGCCCGAGACCACACAGGTCGCGAGCTCCGGAGAAGTCACCACGATGATCCAGACCATGAAGGAGCTGGCATCAGTGGTGGGGGTGCTCCAGCAGAATGTGGCCGAACTCCAGGAGAAGGACAAGCCTCGCAAAGCTCGCAGCACCACGAGCTCAGCGGGCTTCGAGAAGGTGGAGAAGATGGGGGAAGATCCGTAGAGACTACGTCTCACCTCCCTGGACGCAAGGATGAGTACTTGCGACAACAGGGAGATAGGATCATCCCAGAGGCATGGACAGCTCTCACGAAACGGGACCACGAACTTTTCCTTTTAGAGCTGGCCTGCTCTGAACACTCGGTACTGTCGCAGGAAGCCGAAAAACAAGGACTCACCGCAGAGCGACTGTCGTGGTGGAACGGCTGCGATCTCACGACGGGGGAAGGGGTTCGAAAAGCCGTGAAAACGATCGAAGAAAAACGCCCCAAATTTTTGTGGATTGCCACCGAATGTGGACCCTTCAGCCCGATGCAGAACCTTAACCAACGCACTCCCCAACAAAAAGAAGATTTGAAACGCAAACAGGACGAGGCCAGGAAACAACACGCGGGTGCACTCGTCGCCGCGGAAGCCGCCGTTCGTCTTGGTTGTGTGGTGGTTTGGGAGTGGAGTCGTCGTTGTCGGGCGTGGAAATGGGAACCAATCGAGAGGTGGAGACACAAACATAACACGCAAACGGCGATCGTTTCCGGGTGTCAGGTGAACCTCAAAGACTCGAAGACGGGTAGGAAACTCGGCAAAGAATGGCGTATGGAGGTGACCCATAAGGAATTGGGGGAGAAACTGCATTGTGTTTGTAAGTGCCAATCTCATGAACTCCCACATGCCACTTGTGAAGGAAGCTTGACCCGTGCTTCGGCGTATTACACACCGGAATTCGCTCGTCGTGCGGTGTTTCACATGTCTCGCTTGGTGGATGTTCATGAGGTCTGTAGGTTGGTTCATGATGACTCCCAGGTCCAGGACAACCCTCGGTGGAAACAGGGGTGTGAATGCAACCAGGTCCAAAAATGGAACAAGGAAGTGTCATGTTTTGATTGCATGTGTGATCAACATGGTAACATTTTTGCGGCGGAACAGAAAGAAGGCATGGAGGTCATGACGGACGAACACCGGATCGCCCAGCTCGACCCCCAAGAAAGGGATAAAATCCTTCGACAGCTTTCTCTGGTTCATAGCTCAACCGGACACGGCAGTTATCACTTGTTGGTTCAAGCGCTCAAAAGGCAGCAAGCCAGACCAGAAGTCCTGGCCCTGGCACGGACCTTCAGATGCAGCGCCTGTGAAGAGCGGAAACGACCTGATCCCAGGTCGAGAGCCAACTTGAAAGTGTTCACTGACCGTTGGAAGAGCATCCAGGTGGACGCAGCCTTTTGGAGGAACCCCCGAGACAACAAGCAATCACAATTTGTAGTGTTGTTGGACGAAGCCAGCCGCTTCATGGTGACCGCCTTGATTCCGGGACACAAACGTGGCATTTCCCCCCAAGAGTACATTGAGATCTTTGAGCAAAAATGGAAGCCCTATTTTGGGGTGCCTGATGTGGTGAGGAGTGACCCCGAAGGTGCCTGGCGTTCACAGGTCATCCAGGACTACTTCACCGGTCAGGGCACCATGTTGGACATCATTCCAGCCGAAGCTCATTGGAACCTGTCAAATGTTGAGCGTAGTATTCAATGGGTGAAAGAGCTCCTCTCGAAACTAGTTCACGATACTGACATGGATGTCTCTCACCTGTTGTCACATGCCACCTACGTTTGGAACCAACATGAGAATGTACGAGGATACAGCCCATTCCAACATGCTTTGGGACGACACCCTGACTCGGAAGGGAGGTTCTTCGAAAACAGGCTTCATGATGTCCCCATGGAGATGATCCAGCACCCCGATGGTGAGATGGAACAAGCAGCACACCTGAGAACACTAGCAGCCAAACAGTTTTTGGATTGGCAGCTGAAAGACAAACTAGGCCGTGCTCGCAACTCACGACACCACTCATTCAAAGATTTTTGTCCAGGAGACCTGGTTTTCTACTGGCGCACCCAAATTCTGGGAAACGAAAAACAATCCTGGAATCGTGGCCGATATGTGGGCCCAGCACGAGTGCTCGCTCTGGAAACCAGGAACGATGAGGATGGGCGCTTGAGCCCTTCCAGTGTGGCCTGGTTGGTGAAGGGCAATCGGATCGTCAAAGTGGCCATTGAGCAGATTCGGCATGCCTCAGCGCGTGAACAAAACCTCCATGAGCTCACCAGACCACCACAACTCCCATGGACCTTCACCGAACTCCTGGGTGACGTGAAAAGAGGTGTGTATCATGATCATGTTGAAGATGGACCCAAACCGTACAAACGGGCGGCCATTGAACCAGAAGAGGGAGACCACCCTACCGGCCGACGTCGTTATGACTACAAACAACCTCCGACTGGACAGGACTTCCGAGGACGAGCACAGGGGAACAGGCCTGAAGTCATAGACACTCAAGACTATTCTCCCAGTCTTCCTCCGGAACCACGAGAACCAAGCCCTCGCTCACGCAGTCGGAGTCCAAGAGGGTCCATGCCACAATCCAATAGCTGGCAAGAGGAGGTGCACAGTTCGTTTTGGGCACACACGGAAAGCAGTTTTTGGCAGCACTCACGATCTTGGGTGGAGGTCGACATCGAGCTCCCACGACATGAGAGAGGTTGGAAAAAGCTGTTCAAAAATAGCCAGTCCTTTTTCATCAGTGCCTTGAAGAGAAAGAGTATCGAGGTTTCCGAACGTCGGTTGAGTCAAGAAGAACATGAACAATTTCAGGGAGCCAAAAAAGTGGAAGTGGACAAGTTCATCGCCTCCGAGGCTCTCCAGGCACTTCCACCCCATCTACGACCTAGTAAGGAACAAGCATTGAGAATGAGATGGATTTTGGTCTGGAAGAAGAAGGAGGACGGGTCAGTGAAACCAAAAGCCAGGGCAGTAGTCCTGGGATACCAGGACCCCGACTATGCCAATCGGCCGACCTTTGCACCTACGATGACACGGCAAACTCGCCAGGTGCTGCTACAATGGGCAGCCAACCACCGAGCAGAGGTAAAGAAAGGTGATGTAGCTGCGGCATTCCTTCAGGGTAGGGAATTTGCCAGGGACCTCTACCTGGTCCCCACACCTGAAATCTGCACAGCCATGAACATCGCCCCAGAAAGTGTGGTGAAAATGAGGAAGGCATGCTATGGATTGGTGGAGGCACCAATAGAATGGTTCGAGACCATGAACACCTTCCTACGGTCACAAGGCCTGGAACAGTTGAAATCCGACCCTTGCTGTTGGCGACTCCGAGACCCCACCACCGGCCAGACGGTGGGATTGGTTTCGGGACACGTGGACGACTTTCTTTTCAGTGGCCTCCCACAAAACCAGCAATGGGATGCAGCAGAAAGATCCATACGTGAACGCTTCAACTGGGGAGAATGGGAAGTGAACGACTTCGTCCAATGCGGAGTCAGAGTTCGCGCTCAAAAGGACCACAGTTTTTGGCTAGACCAAGAAAAATATGTACAGGACATCCAGGAGATAAACATCCCCAAGAACAGACGCGAGACTCCAAAGGAGTCTACGACAGATGCCGAGAAAACGGAACTGAGAGGCCTCTTGGGGGCGCTGGCATGGCACACAAGTCAAGTTGGTTTCCGTTTTTCTTCGTACACCAGCCTCTACCTGTCCGAAGTGAACTCTAGCACGGTGGAAACTCTGGTTGAAGTGAACATGTTGTTGCGGAAAATTCGAAACGTGTCTCATGAACCCATGAAAATCTTTCCTTTTGAAGAACATGAGAACCCTCAACTTTACTGTTGGACCGACGCCAGCAACCAAAACAGACATGACGGGAGCAGCACGAAAGGTATCCTGGTCGGGATGTCAGGGGGCAAACTCGAATCGGGCGAAATCGACCGTGTGTCCCCGTGGTTTTGGCAGAGCGGCAAGATCGACCGTGTGTGTCGGTCACCCGGATCGTCGGAAGCGCGCGCGTTCATCGACGGTGAGGATATCCTTCACATGTTGAGATTTCAGTGGGGTGAAATCATAGGACATGAGGTGGACATTCATGACATCGACAACCATGTGAGTCGGGTTGGAGGGGTGTTGATCACGGACAGTAGAAATGTCTACGACAGGGTTGAAAAACCTTACATCACCCCCAAGGGCGCCCAAAGGCGCGTGGACCTCGAACTTTTGACCATCAAAGAAGCCCAAGCGAGGACTAAGCTTCGCACCAGATGGGTTAGTTCACAGGCCATGTTGGCCAATTCTCTTACCAAAAAGGGGGAGGACGTTCAGTTGGGACGTTTTGTTCAAATGGGCCAAGTTTGGAGGATCGTGGACGACCAAAATATGTTTTCGGGACGTAAGCGGATTGCTATGGGGAAATCCGTTCTGAAATGAATCCCGGAACCAAGATGCGGAAGCCGCCACGGCTTCTGATTTTCTTTACACCGAGGTTGTACAGACCCGGGCATGCAATTTCTGTTCACGAACACCGTAGGAACTCGTCCCGGTTCTCTCCGGGCTCAAGGACCCCCCACTCCAGTGTAGGAAAACGGAGGCCGCTACCGTGCACTTGCAATATATATATATATCTATTAGTTATCCACTACGAATCATAAAAGAAAACAACATGCGCTCATTGGTTAATCATTGGTGTCTGTTTTCATTTCTTCTGTCCATGGCATAGACATTCAGCCGGAGCGACGGTCGGACTTTCTGGTGGCGAAGCAATGTCTGGTCGGCAAAAACCCGCCGGTTCGTCCTAGGAGGTGAAACAGTCACACTCCCTGGAAGTAACATGAACTATACCAGGACCCTCCTGTCGGGGTGTCCTGGCTGGACTACCCCACACTACCGAAAAAGGCTTCCAGACAGGGCACCCCGACAGGAGGGTCCTGGTATAACATGGAAGTTGGGTTTGTCCGTTCTGACCTGTAACAGGACCCGTAAACAATCATTACTATTTTGGGACAAGGCCTGCAACTGAACCATCATCATCCACTGTTACAGGTAATAGGATAGACCGATAGACCCAACATGGAAGTGCAAACCCCGGCAACCCCCCCGTTTGTTTGTAGAGGAACATGATCTCCCAACAAAGGTCCAAATAAGCCATGGCCATGCCATCCACACGACCATGATTGTTCCAGGGAGTGTAGGTTTTGGCAATCCTTAGATGAGGACCTCCCCACCCAAAGCCACGGAATTGTCGTAATGCACGGCACTGGACACGCATAAGCACGCGACACTAGATGCAGAGATGTGCGACCGGACGCGAGCAAAACATGGGTTGGATCTGAGACTTGATTGGATGTGGCAAACCAGAAAAAGAAACAAACTTGCTTTGTTGAAGGCACGATCGTGTAGACTTTTGATTCATCACCCCCCATACAGTATGGCCCCATATGGAGAGGTTTTTCAATCCAAACCGGTGAGTTTTACACATCAACCCTAGGGATCGACAGAGCTTCTCAGGTTCGCTACGACTGGACCCGGAGCCAGTGGCGCCTACATAAACAGTTTTTCCCAGTCTCCGTCCCTCAGAGGGGGGCAGTGGATCCATAGAGCAAGAGTTTAGACATCACCCAGACACTCCACGGGACTGCCATATATGCCGCCCATTGACCCCGCTGGCACCACCTGATCGGCATATATGGCAGTCCCATGGAGTGTCTGGGTTATAGTTTAAGCGCTTTATAACTTGTTGATTCTTGGACCTGGATTCTTGGTCCTACTACTGTACCCTCTATCCAAAAGGGGGGGGTCCAACGAACACGATGGACATTCGTACACTCCAAAACGCGTTCTTTGAGCGCCTGGAACCATCAGAAGAGATTGGACAGCCCCTGAACCAATGAAGGGGTAAAGCAACCAGGTTGGATTTCCAATGTGCATGGGTTGTTCAAACGTCCAGTGAAAACCAGATGGCAATCCATTCTAACAGTTTTATCCTTTTTTTAAATAGAAGTGGGGCCCATCCACTTGCACGTTTATGGGAAGTAATCGAGCAATCGAGTACTCAACAGCCAACACTTATAGGTGAATGAAGAGGCCTTGAGGCATGGCACACGGGGTTTTATAGGATTAGTGCCATTCAGCGACGATTGGGCCTGCTTGGGAATCGGGTCGTTGCAGGGACCCGCCGATCGGCCGATGGGGAGAGAGAAGCTTTGGTGCTCGAGTGGTCGAGCGTTGGACCTGAATCTTCGAGAGTTTGGTGAGCGTTGTTTTCAGCCACTCCACCCCGCCCGCGCACGCGCATGCGCTCCACCCCATACGCGCACGTGGTGGTCCGCGACCGAGGCCTCAGACGTGGTTCTAGAGGCGGTTTTCGGCGGTTCGAGGAGCAAGAGATGGGCGCGGCATGTGTTGCGAGCAATGAGTTGAAAATGAAAACCAAGAAAGTCTTGGAGACCTTCAGGAGATTTTGACCCGAAGCTCCCATGTATGCACATATTGCCTAGATTTGGTGGATGTAGGCCATACTTGCTTATAAATGGAGCCTTTGGGGCCTTGTTGGTCAAGCAGTTCTTGGAGTAGGATGTGGGCAGTCGTCGTCTGACCAGCTGGATTCTTGAGAAGGGACTGACACCAGTTGAACAGGTTTTTTGTTTCGGGCATCTGATTTCACACCTTTCCCTGGCAAAATCACATGCTCTTTCGGAATGGCACCCACTCAGCCAATGCTATCAGTGATCCGATCAAATGATGCGTTGGCCATCGTTGGCCCTTATTTGTTGGTGGGGTGAGGCGGACGCCTAGTCGGACGCGTATCCGTGAGGTTCAGTGACCCAGAGCAGTAAGCGTTGATGAACCGATGAACTCCGAGGAAGATCGGGTGGCCAAAGGCAGGGATTTCGTCATGGGGTGGTGGATCCTCTCCTTATGAGTGACAACCTGAGGAGGATCCACCCATGGGCTTGGTCTTTAAGGTCTGCTACTTTGGGGGTGAGTCCGATCCACTACGGTGCTGCTGGGGCACTTCTGCTAGTCGGGTCCAGTCGTACCGAACCTGAAGTACGGTGGCAGTGGATCCCTACACAGTCGGGTCAGCGAAAAACACTGTGGGCTCGACATGGTTCGACGCTTCGGGTGTTTTCACCCGGCCTGTTGTTGGCCGGGTGCAGACCTGACATCTATGTAGCGAAGGGCACACTTGCCTTACATGCTGCAACATGTAGGCCCCCCCAAGACCCAGGTCTTATGACTATAATCACGAGATTCTTGAAGACACCAGCAACAAGAGTGAACTAAGAGTGAACTATAATTATGTGGGTGGCACATCCCTCCACCAATGTTGTCAAGAGGATTGTTGCCTTTGTCCAGGAGTGGAGTGTTGCTGGGCAGGGAGTCAGACCTCGAGCAAAAGGGGTTCGTGCGATGGGGTGGGCTGTCATCTCAGAAGCAAACACGAAACCAGTTGGCTGACGTGCCAGGTAAACTATGTCTTGACGTGTAAGTTCACTAAGATGGTCCTTGTTGGCACGTATGTATAGGGCTATAGGAGATCTTTGTTTCCCCCACAGCCATGAGATACACTATGTTTGGGAGAGCACTTGGTGGTGCCAAACATGTGCTGCGTTCTTGCTTATGGGTGGCCCTTCAAGACACCACCAACTGCGGCGTCGTGGGGCGTGGTAGTCATGATACTGCTAACATCTGCTAACTTCGGGTTTACTGGAGGCCTCTAATATCCTCTAATGTATTGTACAGGGTTTATACTGCAGTTTGTTTTCCATGTTAGTGTAAACTGGTGCAAATGGGTTGAAATCATCCACACCGAGTCCTTGGTCAATGAGTTCTTGGGGGTATGTCCGGGTCGTCAAGACTATACCTTTCTCGTGTTGCTTTTGACGAGCTGGGCAGGACATGATAGAAAAACCTGAGGGTTTGAAGGGGGCCTGTCAAGCAATGCATTTCATACAACATGGTGCATGTTAGTGCAAATGGTGCAAATGGTGCATGTTAGTGTAAATGGTGCAAATGGATTTGCTGCTTGGTGGAAAGTGAGTTTGGCTGTGTTTGTGCAATTGGGGATTGGGATGCGTGCATGTGTATACGCGGCATGCCACTGGTGAGCTGAATTACTTGTGGTCGCCAAAGAATATCCCACAAGAGTGTGCGGAAGAGTGTCCCACAAGAGAATGTGTCCCACAAGACTGTTACATACTGTTACCAGAGTGTGTTACAAGATGTTACAAGAGTGTCGAAGAAGGGTGTCCCACAAACTAGCCCTGTAGGAGTTAAGATATTTTTCAATGCTATCCTTACTTTCCCTATATAATTGGAAAATGCAACGACAGAGCGTTACAGTAATATTTTTTTGGGGTACGTGTGTTCATTCGGGTGCGCGGGTTCTATCAGGTTAGAGACCGCACGTAATCACTTGTCGAGACTTTCTTTTGTGCAGGTCTCCTGTCGGTCGGAAAAGCGAATGCCATGTGGATGCATTGCGTGGTTTGGTTGGCTTAGCTAGAGAGAACAGACCCGAACCATGGCTGAAACACCACAGATCATCGCAAAACAGCTGAACAAGACCAGTCGCCGGTTGGCTGTGCAAGTCATTTTAATCAGTCCAGTTCATGAGAAAGAAACCAAAGGAGTTCCAACTCTACTGCAATCCCATGAATAGAGCTCTAGGAAGTGAGTCAGTGAATCCTTATTTCATGCAACTTCTTTGATCCACGGCTGGAATCCCAAAGACTCAGACTTCAGAATGCCACGCCACTTACCTGGGTTTCAAAGCCTCGAAACCGCCAAGCCTGCACTCAAACCGGTGGTCGACCGGTCCACTCAAACCAACCAGTGCCATGTGACGGCAACACGGCTCTTCAGTGGTCTGCGCGACGAGGCGCAGCGCGACCCACCGCGATGCGGTGCAAAGATACAAATTGAATCAACTTGATGCATTGTGATAGGTTAAAAGTATCCAAAAGTAAAACAAATCATTTGGGAACATCTATGAAACTGAACTACATCTTGCGTCCGGGACGACTTTTATTCAAGACATTTCAAGACCAACCTCTCGCTCCCGTCCCTCTCTCTCTCTCTCTTGTGGCAACCTTTTTCCCCATCTTGATAGTCAGATCTGATATCAGATCTCTGCGTATACAGCATCGGGATCATGGCACGTGTTGGTGTTGGAATTCTCATGTGCGGAAGGATGTGTGCACGTTTTTGCCGGACACCGGTGTGGGGCAGAATTGTCCAGCCTTGTAGGTCTGGGAGGGTGTCGAAATGGAGCAAGGTCAAACTGTAAATTCCCTTATGGATATACGACACTTCCAGGATTCCACGTCGATGACGAGGTGCTCCTGTTTTGGGCGAGCAAGAAGACTTCATGTCTGCTACATATTCGGGATTGCCGAATCCAGAAGTGGCATGGTGTACATGAATGACAGCTAGGTTGCCGGGGCCGGCCGTTGTAGAAGATATCATTGCTGGATTGCTGGATTGGACATCATTCGGTCCGTTCGTCCAACACCAAGCTATAATAACTGCTATACTATATATCACCAACGACCCAGGCCAACTTGCATGAGTAGTGTCAGTAGATGTCAGTAGTGCGTTTCTTTGAACAGCAATAGCTTTTCCCTAGATCTATTTAGACTGCTTTTGCAGGGGCATTGCTTTTGCAGAATACCCCATCCTCGGCCCCTGAAAACGACTTCGCTCCGGTCACGGTCAGACTCATTCCTGTGCACGCCCGCGCGGCGGTCATCGGGTGTCAGGTCGACGGGCCCATGAGGTGCGAGTCGGGTCGGTGCGGATGAAGAGCGATGGGGCTCCAACCGAATAGTTAACATGTACCTGGACCTTCAAGGGGGTCACCAATGGAGGTCCCTACATAAGTAAATATCAATGGTTGTGGAACACGACTTTCCCCTAGAAACCAGGGGGGGGGGGTTGCATCTCCGAGTCGGAGGGTTCATGCTGGTTAGCATCGCTAATTCAGAGATTTGATTGCCTTGGTCCTTGTAGTAATAGATGTTGTAGATACTGCCAGGAGTTCCAGACTTCGGGGTGGGCTGAACCCCCCTCCACTCCGTGCCGTGGATGGGATGGTTGTTCGGGGCAGCAAGGTGAAACCATCCCTCCACTCCTTGGGCACTCGCGGTGGTACTGAGTGAACTAGCATGTCGGAGCTTATGAACTTCCACCCCCAGGAGATCGAGGGCGATGTTACTTGATGTCAATCACGTGGTGACTCTAGCTGCGTGTTTTTTAAACCATCACCAGGGTTTCTTTGAGAGAAAACGCATGTTGCCTTTGGGGACCAGCTGCCACCGTGCTCAGCCTGCTCCCTCTGCGGTTCCGGTGGAGAGATGATTTGGCTTCACCCTGGCCATGTCGCTCTGGAACAAGATCCTTTCGACATGGGCAGGCTAGCAATGAAAGGAACCCCAGCTCAGGTTTTAGGCGCAATTGGACAGGAACATTCTGGGAAGTTGTTCACTTGTTTCTTCCTGATCCCATACGGTTTGATCAACAGTTTAACAGCCCTACACCAGCAGGTGTTGCAGGATCTTGCACTTTCACGGTGTTGCATCATCATGCGTGTCGATTTCCATCAATACGGCTGTCAGGATATCAATTGCACCTGGCTGACGTGGGTCACAAGCCTATGAACGTCATCCATGGCCTCATCAACCAATAGCATCCTACTTAACCTGCTTCTTTGTCAACCAGCTTTGCATCTAACTTCAACTTCAAGTTCACTTGAGACATGATGTCTACACTGAGAGGAACCGGGCAATCTTTGCCCAACCAGGTGTGCACTTGTCTGGCTATGCTTCACTGTTTGCTCGACCACTGTCCAGGCCTCGGGACCGGGACCGGCCGGAGCGAGCGAACTCCGGGTCCTGTCGCACCGGTCGCACCCGATGACGTATGGTCCAACTTCCAATCAAATGATGAAAAATGACCAAAATCAATAGATCTATGCCAGATGGCTCTAGGTTATCTCTATGCCAGACATGGAGGATCTGGGTTTTCTTCATCCGACGAGAATTGGCCGGCGGCCTGCCGAGCCAGCGGTTCCACAGCACGAGTGCGGTGCCGCGTTTTGACCAATGCCGCCTGGCGGCACCAAGGCGGCACCAAGGCGCCTTGAGAACGACGGTCCAAAACAACACCTTTTTAAGGCCGTTTGGAAAAACAGCAGATGTTATATATGAGTCATGAGTATGAATTCTGTGGTAATGTTAAAATGTCGTGCTTTTGTCGCCAGCCCTCGAAGTCGGTGGCCTTGTTGTGATTGCGGGTTGGTTGGGTGTTGCTGTTGCGTTTGCTTCCGATACGATAAAGCAAGTGTTTGACGAGGAACGCCAGGTCAAAGGTATAGTATTTGGGAATATTTGGGACGTATCGTGAAGAAAATGTTCACCCCCACAATCGACACTGTGACAAAGTGATACGGAGTGTTGATGGACAACTAGTAGCACCACCTAAGACTAAGATTGTTTTGGGGGAGCAGATCCGAGTTATAACTACTGGAGCATGGGATGACATGTGATGAAACCGTCATGTGATGACAAGTGATGGCATGACATGTGATGAACGTGGTGGGCTCTCAGGATGCTTCAGACGTAGTTTGGGAGGCGGAAAAAAAAGGCAAGTATAACACTCCTTAGGTTGGAGGCCATCGCTAGTAGGTTGGAGGCCATTGCCTGTAGGTGGAATTCTCAAATCCTTTTTTTCCTTTTCAGTGTTTTCCGCTGTCCCCCAGTCATTGAGCTCCCAAGATGGGTGCCACACGCCACACAAGACCAGGTGGCGCAACCTGGCTACTGGGAGGCCCTCTATGCCGGGGTCCCAAGTGTTCACCTGGGGATGCGACCTGTTTCCCAGACACTCCGTGGGACTGCCATGTATGCCTACATTGTAACCACTCCAACAGATCGGCATATATGGCATTGGGTGATGTTTACTTTCCCGAAGGGCCCCCAAATTCGACACTAAAAAAATCGCTTTCCTCGCTGGACAGCCAGAACCCAAGAAACCATGTTGGCATCTCTTGTGCATTTGATCATGTTTTTCTCCTGCGCGTTCGATGTGACATCGTCGTCTTGAAGGGGCAGCAGAATCGGCGGACGCCTTCGGCAGCTGTGCATCTTCAAGCCGATCATGTGCCATGACCGCCGAAGTATCGCCATCCCCGCAACAACGCTCCCAACGCTAATGTATGTATAAATATGCCAGTCCCATGAAGTGTCTGGGATAGGGATTCTGCCAGAACATCCCGACTCAGAGCGATTTCTTCGCCGTCCCCATCGCGCCAAGGCCGAAAGCACCCGGCTCAACGCCACGGACGCGCAGACGGGAAAGCGAGCGCCACGTGTCACGGTTTGCTTCGATGGCACAACCAAACCCGGTTCGACTCTCTTGGATGGGGGTCCAAACGAACAACCTCCGAACCAAGTGGGCACTTGTGACACTCGTGCCATCGAACCTCTCAATCCACATGAGTATGTCCAGAATCGCCCAAAGCAACCAGGTTTTGATGCAAACGGAACGGCCCGGTGAGTATGCAAGGCCAAGGCATAGCCGCACTGAGTTTGCGGAGTGCTCAGATGTGCCCTTGTATTTGTACGTATTGAACGAGAAGACTGCCTTCTGCCCACCTGGTTGGTAAGCAAGAAGGATCTAAGAAGAAGGAGAAAGCAGAAGAAACAGTACCGAAAAGTCAACAATTACATACAATATACAATTGTGTCAGGCCCTTCCGAAAGCATGGATGTTTCAACAGCATGGAGGCTTCTTCATTGAGATCTTGCCTTCGCCCCTGAAATACCACATTCAAGCCCAGGATGAACTCAACTATGCCAACAACCTATTGGTGGCCTCTGGGACCAAAAATGCCAACCCCAAGGGGTCACGCTCGGCCTTTCCAACCTAGTCTATGCCAGGACCAAGCTCCAGCCAGTTCCCCAAAGCTCTTGGAGGGTTTTTTCAAGCGGTGATGCGGAGCAGGCAGAAAGAAATATGGCAGTGGGGCCCCAAATGAGGGTAGGTTGACCTCCCAGGCGGTCTATTCTGTTCATGGGTGGTCAACCGGTCGATCCCCTCCTGCACGTCAGCCAAAAGTCTTTGATCTTCTTGTGCTGCGCAGGTACGTGCGACAGGTCAGTGAGCCTGGCGCCAGTGGTAAGGTTGGTACGTCGATCATGCGTGCTGGCGGCATCATGCGAAAGCGGCATCCACAAAGGAAAGCGGCCAGAAGTTTGGCTCACTGGTACCAGCTCCAGGCAGCAAGTGTAGCCAAAGATTGTTTTGCCACTTTGAAGACTGCGCCGTCAGCGCAACGAGAGCGCGCTCGCCGGAGCGAGCAGAGTCTGAGCAGATCGATTGGTTGAGGTTGCTTCATCCACCTCCAGGTGTGCTGAATCTGGATCCTCCACTCGGAACTCTACGAAGCCTCCTCCGGCGCGCAGTCAGACTGGCACTCCAAAGGGCGCAAAGGACCGAAGGACCTGGGGCATGGAAGACCAAGCATGGCAGAGACCCGAGACCAGACTGGTTCGATCCCTCATTCCCTTCCGAAGACAACTCCTGACGCTGTGCCACGGGGCATCGGATGACGGCCGAAGCACGTGGAGACGGGGCATCGGATTTGCCGAGCCCCGAGAGGTGAGGCCTGGTGCGCGAGCTGGTGTTTCAGTGGGCCTGGCAGCCACCAACCTCAGACAAGGAGCATGACTGCAGGACGAAGTGCAGGAAGATCCTTATCCCAGCCTGGCAATGTGATCCAATCTTGGCGCTTGGAGGCGACATGGATTCTGCCAGGAAGAAGACGCTCGAGCAAAGGGAAGCTCCACGATTTGGTATCTGAGCTGACCTCATCCAGCCTTTGAGATCTTTGGGGATGCAGCCAAGCGAAGACTTCGATACTTGGTGTGGTTTTAGACTTATGGGCCCCCAAACAAATCCGTCCAATCCATATTGCGACTCATTGATCGCAGTCGCCACGTTTGTCCCTTTTTCATCCATTTATATAATAATGGTCTCCAGACCCTATAAGACTAAGCTGCCTGCTTGGGCCGTCTCTTTGCCGCAGGATTTCAACTCCTCGTGGCAGGGAGTGACCTTGGAGAGACTCCTCCAGGTAGGTTGCGGGGTGTGGTGCAAACAGCCACTGTTCAGTCAGCGGTCGCGGGCGAGGTCGACATTCGACCGTCAGAAGGTGTCAAAAGACCGGGTCGAGCAATATCATCCGGCAAAATTTCACTCAAAGAAAGAGACATAGATACGCAATACAGAAAGAAGGCCTGTTGGACATCTGTAAGACATGCAAGGAAGAATATGGTCAAATGATGTCAAATGTATTTTTTCCGGGTCGATGTTGTTGTTTGTTTCTTGGTCCTGGATGGGGACGTCATGGATGGGACGCCGATGGTTTACAGATACAAGTTACAGGAAGGTGGACGAGGTTGACAAGCATAACGACTTGCATAATATAGTGGCATGATGTGGCATGATACGTGATCATATATCATAATTGTTTGTTTCGATGTAAACGAATTGACAGTCGAATCGAGAAACCACCGACTCACTTCTCCATGTGACAAGTCACCACTGGCCAATTTCTTCCAAAACCTGGTCCTCCCGCCGCTCTTTCTCCAAAGTGCTTGGCACGTTCTTGACAGGTCTTGGACCATCGTCTCCAGCTCAAGGAGGCTCGGCGGCCGAACGAATATCGAGTCCATGTCTTTCAGACGAGACTTCCGTCCGAGACTCGAGTCCATGTTTATTTGTCCATATCGTTTTTGAGGCTGATCAAATCAACGTCCTTTCACCACCCTTCGAGCTCGAAGAGGTTCAGGGGGCGGACGTTGGTTGGGTGTTGAGCGGAGACACCTGTCACTTTGGTGGTTTGTGCGGACCAATTGAATCAATTGGTGATTCTACCGGTGTCCCAGTAGCCCGTTTCTTCTGCGGAAAGCGCGGTAGAGCTCTGCGAAAACCGAGTCCCAAAGCCCCAGAAGCCTCCAAAGCCCGTTAAAAAAACGTTTGGTTGACCTGGTGTCCCAAATCCGTGGAATCTCGCAAAATCAGCGCGTTCTTCTGATCTATATCAATTCATGGATTATTCGACACTGGACCGGCACACCGAGTCCCTTCGTCGCTGGACCGGTTCCTTCATCGCGAGGATCAGCGCGTGGTGGTCCTCGGGAGCGGAGACTCGCTCCTCCCCGAGGCGGAGCGCAGCCGGCGCGGTGGATAGCGCCCCGGATCCGCTAGCGTCGCAGCGGGTGGTCTGTCGTGCTAGACCAGTGAGCTCCGCCATCAGTCTGATGATGTTGGGCACCGTGGTTTGGAGCCCAAAAACATTCCAAAACCTCTCTTGTCAGATGGCTAAGCATCATTTTTTTGGTCCTCCCACGCACCCCACCTATTCAGTATGATTTAGAAGCAGGTTGCTTGAAGGAGGACATTGCTGCCAGGGGTTTATATTGATGCTTTATGAAGTAACCGGGCTTTTGGACGGGTGAACTATGATTCTATGATGGGCTTGAGCAGATGAATTCACCCTTCCATGTGACCAAAGCCGAGAAACCTTTTCTTCACC
Source organism: Durusdinium trenchii (assembly GCA_963970005.1). NCBI lineage: Eukaryota > Dinophyceae > Suessiales > Symbiodiniaceae > Durusdinium > Durusdinium trenchii. The sequence continues at coordinate 1,824,820 of CAXAMN010023806.1, forward strand.
TTTCTTGATCACATCATCAACACCACCACCATCATCATCATCATCATCAACACCACCATCATCATCATGATCATCATCATCATCATCATCATCATGATCATTTTCATTTTCATCATCATCATCATCATCATCATCATCATCATCATCATCATCATC
>CAXAMN010023806.1:1824985-1839594 GCA_963970005.1 Durusdinium trenchii
CATCATCATCATCATCATCATCATCATCATCATCATCATCATCATCATCCTCTTCCTCTTCCTCGTCCTCGTCCTCGTCCTCGTCCTCGTCATCCTCGTCGTCATCGTCATCGTCATCGTCATCGTCATCGTCATCGCATTTGTTGTGGTGCCAGGATCTGCAGCAACGGGGAGTGGCTGACGTCATCGTTGGGGCGCTGAGACTGATAAAGACTGGCCGCAGTTTGGCTCTGATAGAGGTCGGAGTTGAGAATGATCAGGTCCTGCTGCCTGTTGGCCTCTGACAGGCAACCACTATAGGACCCCAAATAGAAAGTTATCACTTATCAGACCCAAATACAAAGGTTGACTTACTTAATAGACTATCCCATATGATACCTCAGGTGACGGGTCCTACAAGGTCACTGGCTACCTCTGTTGGATTGTCGCTGTTCATCGCCTCAAGCGACAGGGGGAGAGGCACGTGCGCCACGCCCCTGGAGCGCCGGGTCCGACGGCTGGTCTGAGTAACTGGAGGATTCCACAGTGAAAGGAGTCCCAGTGACCTAACTTATCGGCCTGTTTGCGAACCCAAACTGGGATATCAAGTTTGGTCACTTTCAAAAAAAGCAGGACAATGGCAATGGTTGTGAATGTGGCAAATGCACAGGCTAAGCCAGACAGTCAGAGTCATATTCATTATGCAAGGACTGTCCTGCAACATGCGACCAAGGAGGTCACTGCGTAGATCAGCTCCCACCACTCTGAAAAAGCATCATACGGCCCAGATGAGCCTACATTCACTCCGCCCAAGCCACCCCATCTGATCGGCAAATATTCCATAGATGGAGTGTCCAGTGTCTGGTCTAGGTTCTACCAGTTCGTTGGCTTCCAAGATTTCGGGAGTGCTCCAGCGTTCCATCATGTTCCAGGCCATTGACCTGAGCCCTGCGCTGCAGAAGCTCCCTCACAGGTGGCGTGGCTTCGATCTCGGCGTTGTTCCATGTTGCTCCCCAAAGCGGTCCATTGTCATCCATGAACAGTCGGGAATCGTCGGAAAAGTTCTCTCCAAGTTTTTGAAGTCATTGATCGATTTTACGAAAAGCCAGCCGATAGGGCCGATAGGCTAGGCTGAAGCTATTTTACGGGGTCTGGGGGGCAGGTCGAGGAAAGTGGATGTCAACTGCTCTAGCCTGCTCGTGTTGCTTTGCCAAGGAGGTGATTTTTGGTGGGTTGGTGATGCAGAAGGTGCAAGGTGAATGGCTTAGGACCTGGATTCTCCCCAATGACCTGATTCTGATTTTGGGGCTCTGAAGTTTCTTCTTTTCTAGATTCTGCATAGCGAGCTGACTACGGCACCTCGCGAGTTGGGAAGCCTCGTCAAAATTGACTGCATCACCATAAAACATGTTTACGAACACATTTTATGACATGTTGGTTACAATGAGACACAATTGAATGATTTTGAGTATAAAGACAGTTTTAGCCATCCGTCTCGTGCTGCGCCAACGCCCCTCGCTGCACAGTCGATGCGAGGTATGGCTGTAAAAAAAGGGACTTCCAATCTTCGCTTCAAGCTGCTGCAACTCATGAGGTGGTGTCCTGTTTAACAGGCAATACTGTATATATAGGCCTAAGGATGTTATGCAGGCCTTTTCCTATCCCAAGATTTCGCTTGAAACTGCTTCAACCGAAGGAGTGGTCCCTCTTGGTCTAGGTTCTGGAAACCACCGAAGGCGTTTGAAGGTGCTTCTGATGAGCTGATGACCCCCTAACAGGCAATATGGCTTAAGCACATCCAGATCGTGAATGAATGAATGACTGAATGAATGAACAAAACATGAACGATATATGATAAACATGCGGTGCTCCCCTGGAGAGCTCTTGCATGTTTCCGCTTAACATCCAGCAGTCCCATGTCAGGCTGCCGAACTTGAAGTCGGGGTGCCACTTTTCAGCCAATGCCCCCTGTCAAATCTCACTGGTCAGGTCTTTTACAACCAGCCCAACATCACCAGCCCATGGAGTACTCCAGTCCCATCCACCATGACGACTCCACATATGTTCCGAATCCATCCCGGGTAGTTGACCTGGCAGATTCGGTCGCCCGTCCCAGCTGTCCTGGTCGATCTGAGTCGACCGAGGGGTCTTGCTCGATGCGCTGCCAGGTCGGTGCGCTGCCTCACAGAGGAGAGGTCGACCCGACCCGCCGGGTGAGTTTGGAAAAAGAAACACATGGTGTACAGCACATAGGTATACAGCATATAGTGCTTTCAGAGTAGATGGCACAGACCCCATGATGCCCTAGACAGATGGGTCCATATATAAACCACCGACATTGGGGTCTGTGCCATCTGCTCTCAATCCATTATAGGTTTACAGGCAGGCAAGTAGGCAGGTATTTGCATCCTTAGTCAAATCATGTCAAATCTCAATTCCTATTCCGATGTGTTCAGACATGTTATCCAAGCACGCATGTTTAGTTGTTGGGATATGATGCTAAGTCCATGTGATCCCGTTTCGAGACGCAATGGGGATAATATATTGGATGGTTCCTGCAGGTGGGTGAAAGTCGCCCAAACACGCTTTTGTGATGCTGCATGAAAGCCTGTGTGGGTGTGATAAAGGGAGGCGGAAGAAGGGAACTGGGGCAAGGGAACTTGTGTGAAAGGATTGGGGAAGGGAAGTGGAAGAAAGGAACTGGCCAAATGATTTGCAAAAAGGAAGACGTGACAAACAATTGATCTTATGGCTCAGGCATGAGCGGATGCTTACTCTGAAATGTATGAAACTTGCACATCCAGTGCGCCCAAACACCGACTGACTAGTGGAGGTGGCTGTCACTGGATTTTCACGGAGCCGTGGTTATAACAAACGTGGCTTTCGACGGGCTCTGACACTTTAATTGTATACTCTGGGGATCTCTAGGGTCTATCCGTGTGTCTCTACAGTATCCCTGGTATTTGAACGCACCATGTGTTTTTGAATGGTCTCTACCGACGCACCATTGTTTTACTATGTTTGAAGGGTTTTACAGTACCACAATGCCAGACCAACAATTTTAAAATGGTCAGACGGAATACCAGGGGTCTCATGGAGACCTGAGGGAACCGAGGGACGTCCCAGCTTCAGGACGCTCGGCACCAGACGCTGGGGCCCTAGGACACCGGGTAGGTCAACGGTACGGTCAGGTGGTGCCATGACCGCCTAGCCATACAGAAATGCTTGTGTTCGATACATCAAGATATATACTAAGACCACCTCCGGTCGGTAAGGATCGTTTTCCTCATTGAGGGGTTGTGGCTTCTTGGTGCGGGCACCAAGTCACAAGATTCGCCTCAACCATTGTACTGGTTGGGCAAAATTTTGAGCTCGTGGTTTGTGAAAGACTGAAAGATTTTGGTTGCACCCTGAAGCCATGGAGAGACAAAAGGACACAACCGAACACCATACGATGGTTACCAGTACTACTCGTGAGACATCATTGACTCCTTCCCCTTGGCTGGAGCCTAAGGCCTGAGTGTGCAGGCTGGCTCAATTCATGGATTCTATCAAATTGGCAGCCATGCCAGGAAATTCCAGTGTGCCCAAGGCAAGGACCAGCTGGAGGTGTTCAGTTGTTCATCGGCAGAACACGGGCCGAAACCGGCGGGTGTTCTAAACGAACGCCACCGACGACCTGACCATGAGGAGTCCACCTGACCATTTGACCAACCGTGCGGATCGCGGCTGTGTGAGGTCAGTAGAGGCCTCCAGTGTGGATGTGATCCTGGAACTGGGCCGCTCAGCCAGCCCGACACACGTGACACCGAGACCTGACGTTGTGAGACCTGACCTGGGAACACCGTGAGACTTACAGGTTCGACCCGCTGTCCTAAAGTTCTTTTCCGACCTGTTGGGTAAGAAGACCCAGAAGAATGCCAGAACGGACCAAAACCAAGAATTGCATGAGATTGCAGGTGCCAAACCCAGACACGACCCATGGGACTGCCAGTCCGGACTGCTGAGAAACGGCCAGGAGTGGTTGACTGGGGGTCAACTGATCGGCAGAAATGGCAGTCCCATGTTTCCCCCTGCCCCAACCCCCTGCCAGCCCGGATTCACTGCCAGGTTCGGACCGACTGGACCCAACAATGGCGACCGCCCACTCCGCCGACCAAGTGTCCCCAATCACCGTAACTCGGAGGGTGCCAGTGAATCCATACCCAGACACTCCACATATGGCATATATATGCCTATACATTGACCCCTGAAACCACTCCAACTGATCGGCAGTCCTACGGCAGTCCCATGGAGCTCGCAATCCCCGCGTCACCCCCTCCCACCGAAGGTCGCATCCCTCGGAGGTGAGGCCCGAGGGTCTTCGGTGTCGGTCTCCAAATCGAGATGGAATCATACATCGTACTCTCATAGGCTTCCATTTAAATGAAGCCATTCCATACATTCCATGGAACGTAATCTCTTTTCTCAGAATTCCTCGAAGGCTTTAACACCATCGCGTCGCGTTGGTTTCCCTCACCTGCACCCCCAACGACCCATCGAGTCTCGCTCTCCGATTTCGACCCGACGTCCTTTGAGATCGCAGAAACCCCCCCAGGACCCCTCGTACCGAGGTCTCCTGGACGTCCTGCTGGCCGAACCGGACCTGGACGGCGTCCGAGCGCCGAGAGAAGGGTGAGGTCGGACGTCTGCACGTTTGGAGGTCCTAAGAGGTACCTACGTCTGGTGGTGCATCTGAGCTTTCTTGATAGCTAGGTTCAGCACTTTCAACGTTAGATGTGCGCCCAGTTTGGATATGATGTCTTTTTGGTGCTCATAGCTGTGTTTGGGTGTTGAGATGATGAGAGTAACAAGTCGTTTGGCATGAGAACTAAAGCATGAAAGGATGAACACTGTGCATCACTGTGCGGGATAGAGCATGGAGGTTCTTTCTTGCATAGAGCTTTGATGAGATGTCATTTTCGGTTGTCAGGTCTGCATGAGCCTTGATCTATATATTATAGCAGTTGGAAAACCATAGCGTTTGCCCAGGCGTTAAGCCCCCGGGTGTTCTTTGTGGCAACCAACCAACCTTTGCAAAAGAGACCTTGTTACGCTACGTGACAGGCAACAGGGTGCACCATGGGTGGAGCATTGAACTTCGGTGTCAAACGTTTCCCCACACGACCGGTGGGACGGCCATTTTTGCGTGGTGGTTTGGGGGGTCAATGTATAGGCATATATACATCATTATACCAGGTGAATCAAAAGGGTGTCTAATGATTTTTGATGTTCAACTATTTGCAAGGGGCGTCTAATGAGCACCCCTTTCAGTAACACATTCCCGATGTAAGAGAACCCAAGTAACAATTCCGATTTAAGAGAACAACGTGAAAAAATCCCGATGTAAGAGGACAAGGTAGAACTACGAAATCCGAGATCGGGCGACACGGAATGACACGGAATGACACGGTATGGGCTTACATCGGGTTTTCTTAATGAAGGTATGTCCATTGGACACTCCATAGGCTTGAGGGGTGACCAATGAGCACCCCTTGGTTTCCTCGGGTTTTGACCACCGACACGGAATGACACGGATTGACACGCAGGCGGCTGACGTCTCCAACGACCCGAATTCCAAATCCTGTCCATTCACAAGTATCCCTTAAAAAGTTGTGATTCTATACGAGGATCCCTCAAAAGCAGTTGTCAAACACTTAGATTTCTAAGGGGTGTCCAATGGTTTTTAGCTTAAGGGGCGTCCAATGGACACGGTTTCGATCTACCTGGTATATTCAATCTTATACTACCTGTAACAGTCAATGAACATCACTTTAAGAGAAAGGCCCTTACCCAGTGAGAGACTCCAATTCGGAGATCGCCGACCGCGTGGAGTCCCCGACCCCCAACACCCTGCCCGGAAGGCTTTGGAAAAGGTGTGAAAAGGCAACACAAAGCATGCTGGGATAGGCAATTTTATGGCAATATGTGTTGCTTTTTTTCCACATCCAGACACCTTTTGCGCTATTATTTATGGCTCGGATGGCAACATCCTGCTTTGACAGCTGACCCAAAGCATATGCAGATGATGCTGACCCAGGACGTGATCAGAGGCTCGGAAGGGATCCCTTTCCGGCCTTTGGTCCCACGATGCCGCAATGCGAGGCCAGTGGCGGACGAGTCCCACGAGGCCTCCAACCTATGAAGCGCGCTGTCTGGTCGGCTACATGTCCATACAAAGATACGGCTAGCCATCAGGAACGGAAACACGGAGGTGACCCTGGAGCTGGCCGTGAGGTGACCCTGCACGACTGGAGCATTCTGGATGGTGCCAAGTCTGAAGGACACTTTGAATGAAGACTAAAGGAGGCCCTCGTGGCCTGGGCCGCCCCCAGTGATCCTCACCTAGATTCTGGCCAAGCTCAAGGAGAAGCATCCTCAGGCTGCTGAAGCGCCCGCCCGGGCTCACCCAGTGCAAATGGCGCCATCCCGGACAACACCGAACATCACATTCAAAGGAGTGCGAATTTATAGGGATACCCCCGGGCCCTGGCTGGGTAGACGCCAGTCTACTTCCCGAAGGGCTCGGAACGCTGGCGGTTCGGTCTCCTTGATACGCACAGAATGAGCTTCGATCCCTAACTGTCCACGCCAGCATCGGCCTCGTCCACCTCTACCCAGGCAGCCGGTCTTCTTCGTGAGTCCCGGCGCTTGCTACGTGCTGGAGGCGGGATGAGGTGGACGTACTTGCGGTACTTGGTTTCCGAGGTTCACGGCGGTTTGACCCAACAGTATCTCTGCGACTCGCGTCAGCAGTTTTTGTTCTCTCGTTTTCAGCCGCGTCGACGTGACTCGACGGCAATGACTCGGGTGACTCGCCAGGACCGGTGGATTCCACGAACCACGAACGTTCGAACGTTCGGCTTGAAAAGCATTCAAAAGCTAGTCGGCGCCAGCGAGCAGCGAGTCGATGCGGATAGAAAGATGTACTGGGTGTAGGAAGATCTTGAGGTCTGCTCCATCCACTCTGAAACCACTGTATCATAGATCAATAGCTGAGCAAGTCACAATGAACATGCCGGGCAACACTGTCTTTGTTGGATCTTGCTACTGAAGACTGAAGACGTGGTAGTACCTCAGGTGCAGTTCGCGCATGACCGCTTTTAGCCCAAGTCCTGCTTAAGATGTCGAGTGGCAACAAGTTCAAGACGTAAGATGACGTAAGCATAAACTTGTTCACATTGCAAAAACTTGAGAAGGTACACGAATGACACCAAGGAGAAAACAGAAAACAACCAACAACCTCGGATCATCGCAAAACCTGCAAAGGGCCCCCCTCGCAAACTCTGCATCCTGCGGGTCTCCACCTCAGCCACGTCCCCGTCGTCTCACCCCAGAGGCCTCTTGATTTCGGGGTCCACCGACATTCCCAAGCGCGGCATCCCGGGGTGGAGAGGTGTAGAGGCTGTTGGAAGCTGGGATGATGGACTAATATAGAGTATCAGTATATCGCATGCATGTCTAATCCACCCAGTTGAACAAATCAAAGGGTTTTCCAGCAGGAAGAAGAAGCACGTGTACAAGTAGTTGAGCACCCAGGCCTATGGCAGCTATGTAACCCTACTAGATGTCTTTCAAGACACCCCATCGCGAGGTTGCAGGCCTTCACAGGCCTTTCGAACCCTCCAAAGATGAACCTGAAAGCAGCCTGCTAAGCAGGCTTGTTTCAGGGGGCGCCAAGCCGGGCGCCTGCCATCTAAGGGGCCTGAACAACCCTGTGGGGTCTCTTTAACTAACAAAGCCTGCTTGCTTTCGTCCAATCGCTCGGATTTGTGTAACACAGAACTGAGCGTTGCAGGTGGAAAGCAACACAGAACTGCCCACAATTCGGTTACCCTTTTTTTATTGGTGCCATGCCGCCAGAGGTCGCGGTGAGTTAAAGGAAACCTCAAGGAACCTACTAGCGATGGCCTCCAACCTACTAGCTCTTGAGGCCGCGAGACATCGCGCCCATTTCGCTGGATGAAGGCGACCTGCTGAGGTTCCGACTGCCTCTGCTCGCAGAACATCCTGCCGGAGGCGAACGATCAGTCGCGTCGCGGGGAACCGGCATCGGTGTGAGCAGTACCAAGAGAGATTGAGAGACCATATAAGACCCTGTAGTGTTACATATGGGATGCGCTTTTTGGGGCTGTTCAACCTCTCTTGGTATCTTGCGGAGCGGTTTTTTCATGCACATGATACCATGATACCATGATACTTGGTAGATTTTGACATGATACCATGTCTCCCAGACACGACCTGTCTGGGACTGGAATACATGCACATGGACCGTCCGGAAACCACCTCATGATCCTCATATGCCGTGCATATGGAGTGATTGAAACTGGAAACAATCTAAAACAGCGATTTGCACTCGAGGTTCAGGTCTAGCTAGACTTGAAAGCCCTGAAAGGCCACCATAACTGTCGGAATTGTCCCAGACCCCACAACCAAATTTAAGCAATGAGATGATCCTCCATACTTGGTTTTTGTCATTTTATAGACACCTCATAGGTTCTATAGGATTTCTCTAACAGTCGGAATTGCCATTTTATAAGTCGCCTGTTTTTGTCGCTGCTATGCTTACCTGAAGTTTGGGCATTTTACAAATAGGTTGGTTTTGGCATGTTATAGGACATATTCCCTGTATACCCATTTTATAACCAAAATTCTCTATAAAATGCAATCTCTCAGCCGATATGCACAAGTAAGGGGGAAATGAGATGTTGTTCATGGGCCCTGCATCGCGCTGCGCCCGTGCAAGGCCAGGTATGTTGGACAGCCCACTGATGTATGATGTATGTACGGATAGGAGATATAGCGTGCACCACAACTCTCCTCCCTCAGGGAGGTTGTTGTCCACATGCTCCCCAAGCAATAAGCATAGACGATAGTTGTTGGGTGTGAAACCAGAGGTGAACACCCAAAGTTCCGGGACGACGCAGTCCCTCCCAACCTACGACGCACAAACCGCACGCCGTTGGGCCACACCAGTGCCTCGGGGGTCCCGCGCTCCAGGCTGGGCAGAGGCGGAGGTTCTGAGGTCCGAGGAGCTCAGAAGCAAAGGGAGTCGGAGTGAGACCGTTCTGGTGACCGGTGACCGGGGAAGGACGAAGCGATGCCATCCGACGACATCACCATGGAAATGGACGAAGCTCCACCCTGTTTTGTGGAGGAACAATGGTCTGAAACAGGGGCCATGCCATCCACTTTCATGTTAGTTCCAGGGAGTGTAATATTCACCACTTAGAACCTGAGTGAAGCCCTGTTTGGAGTCGTTTGACCATTAGATTCTCGTTGTGATCTTCAATCCGGTATCCGGAAATTCATGGAATTTGCAACTTTTGGGTCACTGCCTCCCCTGAATAAGTTTCGATATGATCCCAGGCCATCCTATGGCAAAAAGATGTTACTTTGGCTCCATTTAGAGATGGGCGGCTGGGAGATGGAGGACAACCTCTACCATCCCCATGGCCGCCACCAGACAAAACACTCCATCCCCATGGATGCGAGCCGATTTGAGGCTCGAGCGCGCCAAAGACTTGGTGCCGAGCTCAGCCGAGCGAAGTGGGGCTCTGATAGTCTCGGTCACCCCGGCAGCTCACTCCCACGCCGAGCCCTTGGGCTGGGAGAGGAATGCCAGGCACGGAGCCGGAAGTCCACCACGGCGTATCATGATATGACATCTGCAGTACATGGTTGTGTTGCGACATGCCTTAGATTTGCAAGGATTGCAAGAATCACCGAATCACCCATTGTTTTTGTTGGTTGGAATGGGCATATGGACGATACTGCCAGCATGCCAAGTCGATGAAGGCAGATGAATCGGGGTTCATTTGGGCGGTGCCAGGTCCATGGTGCTACTGTGTATTTCAGAATCTAGTGGTAACCAAGTGTCAGTATAAAGATCCATGAACTGTTGGGAAAGTGGGGTGCTGCTATGTGTGCCATGGGATGTTTTGATGCGTTTTTGGTGGTTTTCCTGACCCTCCGTGGAATCCATGGTCCATGATGGGGCCATGAGCCCGAGGGAACTGACGCAACAGATCCCGAGGTGTAGTCCCCAGGGGTTGTTTTGGGTCTTAGGGAGGTCCAGATGTTGTGTTTGTTTTTTCCCGTTGGGGCATGTTGGCATATAACAAGTCATCAAATCACCCTTGAAAGTGGGTTGTCATGTTGCCATCAGACAGGCTTGGGGCTAGGGCTAGGTCAAGCCTTTCAAGAGCGCACTCCTGCTATCACGGAGTATTTTTTAAGTGGCTCTGAAAGGTTCCAAGTACACGACTTGGAGGCATGCAAACCACTATGGCAAGTTTCCAAGTGGGCCACTTATAACCTTACAACAGTCCTTACAACCTCTACTGAAACAAGAAAGACGGATTCCATCCAGGAGGCATCCGACAAGTGGCCTTTTCTCAAAGACTTTCCCATCGCACAGCTGGTGAGGATCCGCGCGTTGCCCAGCTGGACCCAGCCTGGGAGGCGGGACCTGACAAGCAGCAAATGCCCAGCAGCAAGTCCAAGGCGAGATGCCAAGCAGCAAGTCAACGGCCTGGCTGTGTGACTCATCCCTTGGCCTCGATCTCGCAGCTGTGGTTGGAACATGTGTTTGACTCTTTTCAGCGGGCGATGTCTAGACTCTGGGAAGCCAAAAACGATTCAATGATCCCCAGGTTCCCCATGACGGAACTGATCCCCGGCTTGGCCCCACCTTTCCAAGATGGGTGTGGATGCGATATATGGTGACTCCTTTCCAAGGTGACCACCGCAGCGTGGGTGCCATCCTTGACTGGGCGAACACCGTGTACGTAGTTCAAAACGGGCTCCATAAAAAGATAACTCCAAATAAGCTACAAAACACCATTCGAAGAAGCGCTGCTTTTTGTTCGAACATCATCCAACGTCCTCATGTCCGAACTTATTTTGGTTATTCATCCCAATGAGTTTTGGCAGGTGGAGAAGATCTTCATCTATGTGAACGTGGCGGCTGGTCAGGTGCCACCGTTGTAGCAGAGGGATTCTTGTATTTCTCCAACAGTGTGGACACACTAGGGGTTCTTACGGTAATGGTTGAGCACCGATGTCTAATCGAGTTGTTGCACGGGCGTGTCTGGCTAATTCGCTGCTATTTACAGTACATTCATGCCTCTCAAAATCGTCGAAGTGCATTCGACTGTGCAGGCTCGCAAAATCTGCGTGGGCGCGGTGGGTGCTTGTCGGGACTGCGCTCTCGTTGTGGTGCCGTGCATATTTTCGGACACGATGGTCACTTTTGGTATATCCCTGAAGGCTTTGCCAAGATAGAGCGAATGCTGAGCATAGCAGACCCCTGCCATGCTTTGGATATCGGAGTGATCACACTCACTCTCACTCACTCGCTCACTCGCTCACTCGCTCACTCGCTCACTCGCTCACCACCGCCACCATCACCACGGTCCCACCTTCATCACCACCATCACCTCTTTGGACCCCAATGCGTTCTCTTGCCGGGAAAATTGTCAACAGTGGCTTCAGTGGTTCGATGGCACGAACCCAAGACGTCTTTTATGTATATAGGGGTCCACCTCTTGAGGACGGAGCCAGCTATAATCAGCCAGTGTTGCAGGGAATGGGATAGACCAAAAATGGCCTGCAGGAAAAGTCTCGGGCGCCAGGTCATTGGAGAGCTCATTTTTTCAGAAAACATGCTGTCACACGAACTGTAGCAATGGGTGGGAACACACACCTCGCGTATTGCGCCGACACCACGGTGTGAGCAAGACTGAAGAATTCCAGTCTCAAAGACTCTCATGAGGCCTTATGATCCTTATGTCTCAAGGAAACGAGTTGGGACTATATAGCACTTCTGAGTATCTCTCGGTGGTACAGGAGAACTTCCTATTATGTTATCATTTTCGCTTGGTGGCGGTAGCTCAGGTGGAGGTGGGCGATGGCGGCAATGCAGCTTGGCAAGGGCAAAGGAGGAGGAGGAGGTTGTGGATCCAGAATCATGTCTATGCATACATCAAAAACCAATTGTATAATAACACTTGGTAGAACCTGTATGACACGTGAAACAAACATATAGCAGTCTCCAAGTAAGGGTTCATAGGCATGCAGGTTTTAGGTAAATGAACAGAATATGTTTGCAATGTTTTGGTGCGTGTTCTTTTTGTTTGCCACATGAGTGAAAAATAAGGAGACCTCCCGCCGGCGTTCCGACCCCCTGGTTTCGGTTCGGGAAGTAGACTCTCGCATCCATTGGGTCAGGGGGTCTCCCAATTTTCAACCAACGTCCTCAAAGTCCGAGGATTTGTTTTCTGGTCTGACTTCGTGAAAGGCCTACTCTTGGACCGGCCATCACCAGTTATTTGTTTCAGTTCTTTGGTATTTGGTTTGGGTTCCGGTTGGTTTGGTTTGGGATTGGCGGACAGTCCGACTTGGGGTCGGTGAATTGTGCAAGCTGGTTTTGTGGATGTCTTCATTGCTATAGCTGGTGCGCCGCTGTGGGTTTGGGATTTACAAGGTGGTCCGGTGTTTTGTAGGTCGCTGTGTCAAAGCGGGCTGCTGCTTTTGTTTGTTTTTTTTGAGCAGCATGATTCCATCTTTGTGTTTACCTGCACATTACTATGTGCGCCAATCGAAATAACGTTTGACACACGTATGCTTTGAGATGCTCTGGGGAAAGTTTGGCATATCTTATTTGCTTTGACGTGTGTTTGGCCTGAAAACGGAAACAACTGTTGAAGTCAAGAAGGGATGTGCAGTGAAGCAGGGAATGGTTTTGTACATTGGGTTGAAAGAAGAACTCATGGAATCGATCGACCTGTGGCAAGCAGCATAGGAGTTGTCTTTGGTTTTTGCAAGAAAATAAGTAACAAAGAAGACCACTTGTTACAAGACCACAGGTTTCTCTAGGTTTTGGTCATGTAACTGTGGTTTCTTTTACATTTGGGCGAACAAAGAGGGCACCGCCCAAGACGTGGCTCAGAATTGTGCGCGTGACGGAGTAAGTTTCTACGTCCTTGGTGAGTGGCCTGAAAGACTTGCGAAACAGCGAAAGCTGTCAACTGAAGTTTACAGGGAGTACAGTGGGATGGTGTCCCAGCCCGGAAGCAGTTCGGAAGAGAGGCTGCAGCCGGAAGGGCGAAGAGAACACCGGGAGAATTCGTTCCAACCCTGCTTTGTACAAGCCTTTCCCTGAAATTCCTGAGATCACCCAGTGGTTGAAGTTGTTCAAGGCGGACGTCCTGCGATGTCCAATCCTGTTGGTGAATGGCGCTTCAATGTTTGGCAAGACAAGACAGAAGATGCTCACTCCCTATTCCAGAAGAACTCAAAGCAGGACAACTCATGCACTTCCCGGACAAGCTTCGGGAATTCCACCGCAAGGTGCACGATGGCATCATGTTGGACGATTTTCACGATTTTAAATTCAATTTCTTGACTGAGAACCAAGTATGACCAAGACAAGGTCCAGGGCAAATACGAGTTTGGCTGACGCCTGGCGGTCAGCACGAATAACGAAAAATGAGACGTGGTTGAGTAAGCCGCGTTGTTCTACTGTCTCTGTGCCATGAAATGAGGCCTTTGCATTCATAGCAGCTTTTGTTCACCTTGTGCAGCTGGAAGGCGTTTTTGCATGAAACTGCGGCCAAGGCAGTTGGGAAAGCACCCTGCAACGAGTGCTAAGCACTCGGTAAACAGTTCACGAGAGAAGCAAGAACCAGCCATGTCTGACGACAGGATCCAGGTCTTTCACTGACCACCATTTGTTTGAACACATATCGGCGATCGGTAAACCAGAAAGATGTCCAAGTGGCAGTGTGCAACCACCTGAGAGGGAGAAACAACGACTGTTCTCCTGTCAACCCTAACCTTATAACGCACAGGACAGCAACGATGGACATGGACAAGGTACTCGTAGCACATACTCTCCATCCGGCTTCCTTGGCTTCCATTGAGTTGATACAGCACTTTGGCAGTAATTACATGTATACTACACAGTACGTGCGGAAACAGGTCGCCACATATTACTACACAAGATTCCAGTGACCGACGTTTGCGCTCCTTGATGTAGAAAAAGACATGACAGCCAGAAACAACATTTCACACCATCGTTCGGAACGTGCTAATCTGCAGCTTGTCAAAATCTTGTAGCGTTGCTCAGCACAAACACGGCCAGTCAAGGCGTGTGCACACTTACACGTCATTGATATTGGAAAGGCCCAGAGACCTCCAAAGTTCACAGAGGCCATCTTCCAGATATCCGCACTAAGCTCCAACTCCAACAACGAACTTCAATCCAATCTTGCCCCAAATCATCCAGATCAGAAGCTCTGAGCAAGGTCGACACTCTCACATTTCTATATTCATGTCATAAAACAAAGATAGTAGGCGAAACAGTAGACTTAGCTGAGATTCCTGTTGACCCATTTAATACATATTGCTTTAAAGTATTGATGAACTCTGCTTTGACGGAGCCTCCCGGTGCAGGGTTTGTACCCTGGTGGATTGCGAGTTATTGAACATCTCCTACACTCTTGGCTAAGGTCAAGGGAGACTCAGTGCCTCCTGCACCAGCTGAAGCAGCAGCGCCTTCTCCTGATGCAGCGGCACCTGCGCCTCCT
>CAXAMN010023806.1:1839604-1868296 GCA_963970005.1 Durusdinium trenchii
GATGCAGCGGCACCTGCGCCTCCTGCACCAACTGAAGCAGCAGCGCCTGCACCAAAACCATCAGAGGAGGGTCGGCTTGTGTTGCATGTTATTTCATTGGAGCTGCACATGAATCTGGGTAATTTTGTGATGTTTCATATGTTAATTTCGGCTGGCTGTTGTTAAAGCTCTTCGTCGCTGGTTCTTGTGTTTTTGCGCGGCAAGAGAATAACAAATGCATGTACATGTACATCATGTTTTACATTATATTTTTGGAGAAATATAAGCCAGGTTCAAATCCTTTCCCATTTGGGCAAGGGCAAGTTTACTTTGATTTACTTTGTCTTTTGAGAAACAGTGGGTACAACCTCCATTCGCAAAATAGTCTTTTGACATATTTTGACAAAGTACATTGCGACCGCACAGGGGGCCACGCTAAATCTCCGGACCCAGTTGACCCAGTTGACCTCAACTGGGTCAACCGGGTCAACTGGGTCCGGAGATTTAGCGTAGCCACCGGGTCAACTGGGCCCACCGCCGCCACCACCACCACGACGACTACTACTACTACCACTACTACTACTACTACTACTTCTACTACTGGGTGAACTGGGGTCAACTGGGTCAACTGGGGTCAACTCAGGTCAACTGGGGTCAACTGGGTCAACTGAGGTCAGCTGGGTCAACTGGGTCCGGAGATATAGCGCGGCCCGGGTCAACTGGGTCAACTAACACTCAGTTCAACAACGGTCCAAACCAGGGTTCAGGTGCAAACCAGGTGGACTTGTGGATCTTTTCCAGGTCCAAACCAGGGATCATGTGCTGCGTGTTGGATCGTCACAGGCTATCCACTAATTCACCGACAACTAAGTCAACTCATCCATAGAATTCTGGAACCTGAGTAAGTGACCTGTATTTTAGATCAACGCCAACCATTTTTATCTATGGCAACATGGAGCGTGAAGACATGATCTAATCAATGGACACCAATCTCAACATCAGACATTCCGTGTAGAGCTTGATTCGGAACCTTACTTGTTCAAGTTCAACAACGGTCTCCATCACAACCTCGGTTGATCCAGCTTGACCCACTTCAGAAGCCAACAGTTGGGGACCGCTTCTTCCTGCGGGTCAAGAGATAGCTCTAGATCTATCGACGACCTGTGAGCAAGCGAGTTGGTGATGTAAGACTACTAAGAGAAAGCTAGAAACCAAGATCAACACAAGACATCTTGTGTTGAGCTTGGTTGGGACTCCCTCTTCCATCGAGTCGACCATGGCCGCATAAACAACATTGACATATAAAAACACATATTCAAACCATTGGAAACCAAGCTCAACGCCAGGTGTCCCGTGTTGAGGTTGGTTGAAGACTTTTCCTGGGCCAGTGGAGACACTGCCCCCATCAGAACCTCAGTAGAAAACAAACGCATAAACAACAATAATGAGTTGTGAAAACGCAATCTAACACATAGAAACCACACTCCACACCAGGCATCCCATGTTGAGGTTGACTGGTGGTCTTTCCTGATCCAGTTCAGACAATGCCTCTATCACAACCGAGTAGTAGCAGTGGACCCAGTTGACCCGAGTTGACTCAGTTGGCCCCAGTTGCTCCAGATCACCCAGTTGACCCAGTTGATCCACTTGACCCAGTTGACCCCAGTTGACCCCAATGGACCCACTTGACCCAGTTGACACGTAGTAGTAGCGGTAGTAGTCGTGGTGGTCAAATTGACCAGGCGGCCACGCTAAATTTCCGGAATGAGTGGACCCAGTTGACCCCAATTGACCCACTTGACCCAGATGACACGTAGTAGTAGCAGTGGTAGTGGGCAGTGGTCGACTTGACCAGGCGGCCACGCTAAATCTTCGGACCCAGTTGATCCCAATTGACCCAGTTGACAAGTAGTAGTAGCAGTGGTAGTGGTCACGAGTCGCAGTGGTCGACTTGACCAGGCGGGCACACTAAATCTCCGGACCCAGGTGACCCAGTTGAGGTCAATTGGGTCAACTGGGTCAACCGGGGTCAACTGGGACACCCTATTCAACTGGGTCAATTGGGTCAACTGGGACCACAGATTTAGCGGCCCCCTGTGCCGACGCACTCAAATTGTAACATGTTGTTGTTTTTTGTTCACTGACGCTGTTGTCGTTGTCGTTGTGGTTGCCGTTGTGGTTGTCGTTGTTTGTCTTGTCGTTGTGGTTGTGGTTGTTGTTGGTTTTGTTTTTGTTGCTGTTAATGTTAATGTTCAGTGGAAGGTCATGACTTCATTTTGGGGCTCAAGAAGCTGGTTTGGACATCAACCATTTTGCAGAGAATTCTTCGTCAAGACCACTCCTTGATCACACATGGAAAAACCACACACAGAGTTTTGATCATTACAAGCTTGAGACCCCGCTGGCATTTCTCCATCGTAGTTGCGCAAGCCTGCTTCACAGTAAAAAGATTCAGGATACAGCATCGTCCTCCTCAAGATATGGTGAATACAGAATACATGTCAGTGAGTCGGACTCAGCTCACATTGCGACGCTCTGGGCGGACAGTGCGTCACTGGACCACGGCCACGTGATAGCTGAGTATTTTTGCCCATATTGCGACCTTGTTATTTCGAAGACGACAGCCTTAGTCAGTCAAGCACCTTCAAAGACTCATGACCACGGCCTGTATCATCCCCATGTCTTCAGGTACTCTCTGGACGCGGCAGAAGGTAGACCTTGCTGTCGTCATTGTGGATGTGACGCTCAGTCATGGGCCACACTACATTTTGCCAACCATATTATAGAACTAGGGGAATGTCAACCTTTTCTGTTCAGCCCAGTCAGGAAACCTGACCACGACGGCCGCCATCCAAGAGCTGTCTTGCATTTGTGCAATGTCGATGTGTTGCACACCGTCGGCAGGTCATGGACTTGTTGTTCAACACCTTGTTAGATCACGCCGGCATGGCCAATCCAATTCTCAATGAAAACGACCAACTCACTGACACACTCTGGGCCACATGACAACTGACACACTCATGAGTGCCCAGTACTTCTTCAGCTCGTCACCTGCCAACGATCTCAGGCAGCCCAGCCTCCATCTCGACTTCCAGGAGGTCAACCAGCTATGGAAGTGTGCATGCACTGTGCTGAGCCCATTGTCACTGAATCAGAAGCACCTGCTGCGTGCTCGCGCCAAAGTTTGCTGCGCCAGAGATACTGTGAAGGGAGCACCTGCGTGTCGTCACTGCCATAGCTGTTTCAAAGAAATTGGGGAGTTGCAGTGCCATCCAACGGAAAGGTGGCCCTAGTGTTGACTATGCAGCTGATCAGACAAGCTGGTCTGACACAGGGGGCCTGAGCTCCATTCCTGCATTTGTGGACAAACCCCTAAAGGCACCACTGAACTGGTTCGTCATCTACAGAGTCAGCACTGTGCATCCTGCACTGTGCAGTTCCCATTTCTACGCACTGGCTGTGGATGAGACCAATCCAGGCTGCTGCTGCAATGCTACTATTCTTCATGACTCGTTGAACCCTGGTCTTTATGAGATCTGGTTCGACGGGAAACTTCTGGGGCTGACATAGCCCGGGTACTTTCTCAGAATCCAGCCCTTGGCTCAATCTCGAGCCCTTGGACCTCGTCAGCAGGGCTCTCAGTCTTTGTACGGCTTGCGCCTGTTCCTGCTCCTCTACCTCTGCATGAGATTGTGACACCTGTGTGCTTGCAACCAGCCTGCATTGATGATTCGGCCTGGGCCCGAGCACAACGTCAGTGCCTGTGCTTCTGATGCAGAGTCGTACCTGGAACTAACCGAGAAAGAAACAGAAACGTCGAGGCCGTGGGCAACCTCCCAGAAAATAGAAATCACAAAACAATGTGAACAATTTCTGTAGTCGGATGCTGGATTTTCGTTGACTCGGTTGTCAGTTGTCTTTTTTTGGCATGATGCGCTATTTTCAATTTCAATTTGTCATTTGCAATTTGATTGACGTGGCGCAAGCAAACCATCATGAGTAAGGCTATGTCGTCGTCGTCGTCGTCGTCGTCGTCGTCGTCGGTCGTGTCTTTGTTTGTTTGTATTGTATGTGTTTTTGTGTTGTTCTGTTTATTTGTTCCCCAAACAGTGTGGACATGCGTGGACACACTTAGGGGTTCTTACGGTAATGGAAAGGCAGCTGTTGTTGTTGTCGTTGTTGGTCGTGTCTTTGTTTGTTTGTATTGTATGTGTTTTTGTTTTGTTTTGTTTATTTGTTTGTGTTTTTTTGTGTGTTGTTTTGTTTTTTTTGTGTGTAAGAGAACGCTTGCGAGTGTGGATTATCCTTATCCATATACGTAAAGTTATTTAAACAGATTTATTCAACATGTAACATGTAAGTATAGTTCTGTTTCTTTCAGAGAAACTGGTTTCCTCACGCCCAGAGCCCTTCCCCGGATGCGCTCGCGGAGGACTCCGCGGCGGCTTTTGCGGAGTCCATTCGTCGGCTGAAAGAGCAGGTCCGTCGGCGTGGGGGTGGGGTTGAGAGAACGCCACCGAGTTGGGTCATTTGGTGGGTTCGGGTTAGGGAACTCCGCTAGTTTGTCAAAATTTCAAGAACAGTGGGAATTTCTCAGGAGCACCGGCTAGCTCGTCTATGAGTGCTGCTTGATGAGTTGAATGAGTTGAATTTGTTCTCAAAAGGACGCTCGGAATTCGGGAACTGACGGAGGTTTGTCCGCAAAATAAGGGCACGTTGAAGTTGGCAACGTGTGTATGCTCTTGGGACGCAGGATCGATGGTTGTGCTCGGCACTTTTTCTACAGGAGGTTTGTATGGAGGTGGGGACCAGGCGTATTTGGTCCGAAGACCGTGAAGTTGCTGAAGTTGAGTTCTTGTGCGACGTCAAGATGCAGGCGAAACAATGCGTTTGTCAACTGCAGCGTTTGTGTTTTTCGTTTGTGTTTTGTGTGGGTTAGTTGCAGCTTTACTTGTTTTTTTTGTGTTTATTGTTGTTACTGGTGTTTTGGGCGGCGGTTGCAGTCTTGTTTTTTTTTTCTACTGCTTTCGATGTTGTTATTTCTTAATTACATAATGGTGTCTCTTTACTGTACTGTACTGTACTTCTTGTTTTGTTTTTTTCTGAGCTTCTGTTTCCGGTCTTGACTTCCTTGTTGACCTAAACTGACCCAGACAACGAGGACGGCACGAGGACCCACACGACCCTTGGCCGATCGCAGGCGGCTGCCTTGAGGAACAGCTAGGTGCGTTGTTCGACACGCCGAGAAGCGGCGGTTCATCAGTCGCCTCGGTTCAGGGGTTGTTTGTCCCGGTAAACCTGCAACCTCATTTATGATCAATTTATCATCCGAACAGAAGTATATACATTTATAATGATGAATTTGTTTGTAACAAGGCCTGCAACCTCATCATTCGCTGGGCGCTGGGAAGGAAGGGATAGGGTAAAGTCTTCGTCTATTTTCGTCTGTACTCTTTAGATGACTTCAGCCTTCTAGGATGTCATTGATTGCCATGGATGGCAGGGGTGACTCTAGCTTCAACTACATATATAGCTTGTTGCGTACGGCTGTAACCCTGTATAAGATCTATGTACCCGCAGTGAGATGTTTTTTTTTGCTGATATCAAAATCAAAACACCACAAATTGGTTTGAGAGTATGCAAGGACAATCTGGCCCACTCACAAGTCCGCTTGGACACCGTGTAGTGTAGTAAGTTACAGTAATTTCCTTTTTTGATGTGTCCAGAAAACCACACCCTTCCGCACATCCCAGCTCGTTGGAATAGATGAAAGGATGCAAATGGGAACTCTTCGAGCCACGGCCACAGATTGCCAGCCCTTTTCCACTGGACGCGCCAGGGGCGACCTGCGGATGGGGATCGGGGATGCGGCGCCGACCTGCGCGGCCAGACCCGGCGCAACCCGCGGTTCCCACGAAGGCCGCGGTGAAAAGATCCATGCAAAACGCGGTGGTTTACTTGGGAGTGGATAGAAAAAGTACCGAAGACTCGGAAGAAGGACCCAAAGTCCAAAACCAGGACCTCAGGGATGCCTAAAGGAAAAGCAGCTGTAGGGTCAGGAGGGCGATGTCATTTCTGGGAGATTCCTTCGTGCTCTTGGAGCGGGCAGACCGGGCTTGCTATTTCTTCTGTAGCATGGGCACACACTGAACTGATGACACTGGTTTTGCTGATCGAATTTCCTGCTCTGGAGATGGGAGGAACCCGGGTGGGGAAGTCTTGTCATGGTCTCTGATCCGCAATTTAAAATTGGGATGGGTCAAAGCCTGGATGGAGCCCGAGCCCGACCAGTCCACCATATAGCTTGACCTTCCGGGTAGGTCAACCGGTCAGTGTCTGGTGCCATGACCCACAGCCAAGTGCTGTAAAGCCTGAGACTATGATCTATATTGGACATGTGGGAGAAGGTTATGCTTCCAGTGGGTGAAGCATATATATTTTGGGGGTGTCCCATTACCTGCCACTATTTTGGGGAAAGGTCCAGGGAATGGGTATATATGTTAATTCCATTCTCCTCAGGGTCTTCAGAGAGGCTTTAACGTTAGTTAATGGTGCTGCATCGCACGTCGTGGCCCAGGAAACCTCCCCACATCAGTCGCTCAGACGTTCGGTCTCTCCAAGCACTTTCTCCTCGGATAGAGACTGACTGCAGAGTCACCTACCCCAAACACCGTTGAAACAAAGGTAGTTGAAGCCCCAGGGATAGTTCTTTTGGCCTCTTTTGGCATAGAGACCCTTACCCGCGAACTATCATCCGCAATGCACTGAACGCCGGAAACGGACGCGTCCTGTTTTCCCCGAAATGGTGGTGTTTTGTTTCCCATGTTCGGACGAGACGTGTTGTTCGGGTCGGAATCTGAGACCCTGAGCCGAGCACTGGTCCAGGTCCAACCCACACGGCGGCGAGTCCCGTGACCCGGTTCCCAGGGTCAACGTGCACTCATTGATCACTCTTTGGGCATCCATGGGCATCAAGAAACAGTTCATAGCTGTAATGTAAGCAATCTTGAAGATAAACCAGTTTGAAACGAGCAGACCAGTGTAACAGTAGACCACCGTGGCAAACAAGTTGCTAATTCAGTAGGCCAGTGTAATATGAGTTGTGTCGGTATGAAAAAACGGTGCGTCGTTGAGTGTGGCTTGTTGGCAACGGCTGCTGAACCGCCGCTGCCCTTGGCCGCCCGGTTTTTTTGCTCGTCCATTCTAGGTGGTCCATTGGAAACAGCGGGATGGGTTCATGCCAGTCGTCGACCCTGTTGAGACGAGACAGACCTTGGCCAAGTTGACATCAGATTTCCAGAAGCCGACGAAAAAATGTGGCTGACCCTGTGGAAGAGTGATCTTAGCGGAAACTAATATATCTTAGAGCTGTTCAACAGAGACCACAGAAAGGAAGGTTGATTTGCACTTTCTCAGAGATTTGTTCTGGTTGGATTCAAAAATATGGTCTTAGCTAGCCTGAGCTTTGGCAAACATGAATGGCACCATGAAACCATGAAATTGCATTCATTCATACCAGACTGCATCGCAACGAGAAAGCACATACCAGACTGCTCGCCGTTGTAGACGGTCTTTTTGGGGCAAGAAGCAGCTGCCGCTACCTTCAACGAATGAGCCAACAGAGGTTGAAGGACCCCAAAAGACCTTATACATAGACTATCCTATAGTACCCCAGGTTACGGGTCCTATCAGGTACCCCAGGTTACGGGTCCTATCAGGTCACGTGACCTCTCCTGGAAATAGCTCCAAATTCACAGGGTTTGGACGGATCTCTTTTTCTTACGCTGCCCATCATGTCACGCCGCCCCATGTCACTGGAGGCGGGTAGCCCGGCGGGAAGGTGTTTAGGTGTTGTGCGGTGACGACGTGCCTCACTGGTGCGGCACGTCACGGCCCGACAGGGTAAGCAGGCTCGATCCGTCCATCCTTCAGTTCCTTGAGAGGCTCCCCGAAATAAGCACACCTGGGTGTTCGGCATTGGTCTAAGGCAGGAGTGTGAGGACGACTCATGGAGGGACTGGGCCACTCATTCCCAGACTATCCATGTATTGTATGGAATATTATGATTATTATGGACCTTATGGAATAGATTGGAATAGTATATAGTATACCTAGCACTGTTCCATACATGGATGGTTTGGGATTGATGGAGGTATCCAAAACTGAACTATCACGAACTGAACTCACTCCTCACTCCGTCCCCCATGGTAAAGGTGATTGTTTTGGGCACAACTCGCCACTGCCGAAGTCCTGGGTCAGGCTGCCAGATGAATATCAGATCAGTTTCTGTCATCTTGTGGGGTGGCTGAGAGGCAACACCAAACTCGGCCAGCCAGCTTCGGTGAACCGGTCCTTCGTCGCTCTCCCTGAGGGGTGTGGCTTGCCTCCTCCTTGGTGCCCTCAACGTCCCAGGTAGCGATGGCCATCCTGAAGCCGCCGGCCCTCGACCCGTCGGTGGAGGCGCGGTCGCGCGCCCCTCGAGCGGGCGGGACGAGCGGGCGGCCGTCGTTGGACGAAACGCATGACGCGTGGCATCGGAAGAGAGTCAGTGGTCATGTTGGTGGATGGCACAGGGATTTTTCTGACAGCTAGAAGACTCCTACTCTACCGTGCGTGAATATACCGGTAGGGTCCTATCTGACCGGTAGGGTGTTGTGATTCCTGATGGGGTCTTGCACATGAGGTGCTCAATTGGGTGCTTGGGATATGGAATTTGAGTGAGTTCAAGTCGGGGGCTTCATTTGTTGCCACCTTTGAAGCTCCCAAAAGCAAAAAGAGAACTGTTTTGCCTTGAAGCCAGTTGAATGCTCTTGGGTGCCATGATGTTATTTGCCATGGCACCTGGAGCCCCCAAACCGGTGGGCCGACCTCCCAGAGGTCGTCGATTCTGCTCATTTTGGCAGTCAACCGGTCGGTTCCTGGTTTTGACCCGCAGCCATTTCACCAACCTTATGATGCCCACACTCACAGAGGATGGAAGGGCATGCGGTAGATAGAGCACATCGCAGTTGCCTAGGATTCTGAGATTCCTTGAATCGAGTTTTGGTATTTTAAGAGCCTGGGCTTGAAATGCTTGCTTTAGGATCTTCTTTTCGACGGATCCAGTGGATCGGTTCCGGTCCTGCTCAACCACACATCCCAACTCGCATTCTCCATCTCGGAGCACCCGGGTGGCTGGAAGACCAAAACCAGTAATCTGATTGGTTGGTGCCACAAGCCCTTGGAGCCTAAACCGTGCACCATCAAGAAAGGGACCTTCATGGACCTTGCAACAAAAGGGCAACATCTCAGGTGCCATTGTTCCATCATAGCCCAGGGCGGGCCCTTGATGCCTTCCAACGCCCCAGGGCCCGGTCGCAGCTGACGAAGGAGTACCAGGTGACTGGTGGGGGAGACCCTGCAGCCCATGGAACCTGATCGAAAAAGCCACCCAGTGGATTTCGACCATGTTCCGAAGACCAACCCAGTGGCTTTTTGGGGTTCCATGTGGTCCTTTGCAGCAAATTTGTTCTTTTTCCGGAAGGAATATGAGGACATGGAGTGGGGTGGGATGAAATGGAGTGGGAGGATGGAGTGAGTTGGAGTGTAGCACCGGGCACCGACTGCTCCTACAGGCTGGGGGCGGGGATGATGGGTACCAGGAGCGACTGACCATCTGGGTGGCTGGACTACCCTGCACTAATTAGAGATCTCCTTTTATAGGACACCCATGTCCCGGATGATCCTGCGTAGGAGGTGGGAAGGCCGCTGTGGCATTTTGTTGGCCCGCCCGGCGCTTCTTCACTCCATCACTGATCCTTTGGGCCACTGCGATCATGGGCATTGACGTTCTTTCGGATCTCAGTGGCTTTTTCCGAGCGTTTTTTCCAATATAATATAATAGAAACGGTGTTACCTCCTTTTCGAACGGTTTTGGAGGGGAACAACAATTGCTTCCAGAGAATGGTCGAACTTGGGGCTGGTTCGAGCATCCCAAACTCGGATGCTCCTGGATCCTCATGTGATTTCAGTCAACCCATGCACCTGAACTCCGTAAGTGTTGACAACCACCCGAAACTCCGTGGTGCTGCTACTAGAGCTTGCTGCCACCGAACCGTGCCAGCAGCCGCTTAGGCTTAGCGGTGGAATCAACCATGATGACACACATATATATATATATATACCTAGAACCTGACTGACCCCTGTTTTAGAGCCAAAACAGTCTTTTTCCTAGATGAAAAGAAAGGTAAAATGAGTTCTAGGTGTATCTGTATATATATAATATAATATTACATCCTTTAGATATACCTCCATACTTATCCAATCAGCCTGTCTTGCCTACTTCTCCCATCTTATCCAAATGATCGACGAATCCCTCTTTCTGCGATCGACAACCCCTCGTGGTGCCCGACGAAGATCGGCAGGCCGCGGCGAAGGGGTCCAAGCTTCGGTCGAAGAGGCGATGATTCGGCGAGGAACAAAAATCGGTCTCCACAGCGTGAAACACTCCGAAGGCTGTTGAGAACGGTTCTTCTTTTCTTGGGGGGTGGGAGAAAGCTCGCATGGTTTGACTCTGTTTCTGGATGAAACTGAGCTTGGAGGATGGCTTTGGATGGTTTTCGTGCGTTAGTTCGGGTTAGGTTATACTATAGATTGTTTTCCAACATGTTCTTGAGGCAGCTTGCATTGGTTCTAGATGCATCCTCAAAAGCAGGCTTGCAAGCCAATTATGAGGACATGCTTGTAAAAGGACATGTGTTCACGGCAAATTAAGTCAGTTGCATATTGAACTTGAGATTAATTCGATCTAAATCGGGCTAAGGACACTGATAACATGTAACTGACAGGCTTCGCCAACCGGCGATGCCCTTGGGGGGGACTGCGCGTATTGGCAGGCTCTTTGCGCAGCAAAATCGACGATTAGCACAGCTTCTTACGCCTGCGCATACACACTCCCACACAGGTGTGCGCACGAGGGTCTGATATAAACAGCCTGGCAACCTCAGCTTCAGACACACGTACGCACACGCACACCCGCACCCGCACCAGCACGCAACCGCACGCACACGAACGCACACGCACTCAACCAAAAACGAACATCACATCAACAGTTTTCAGGTCCAACAAGGATCCAACATGATCAGCAACACCCGCTAGCAGCATCAAGCATCACCAACATTATCGGCTCTTGAATAGTCTCATCCGCCCAAAAGCCATCAACGTGTAGAGACTCTCGAAGCCGTCTTGCATACTCTCTCCCAGAGGTAGGTGCGTTCTGTCCAAAGGTCCCCACTTTCATTGACAACTACCCAAGAAACAAAATACACAAACTCACCTAATACATTGTAATTTACAGTGCTTAGTGCTTTGTGCGTAGCCGTAAACCAAACAAAATCCTGAAAGCGCCCTCCAAATCCCCTAAGGAAATTTTGTTTTTATGTGAACAATGCTTCTCACACTCTGGTGATGCCAATGGTGCTGCTACCTCAAAACTTCCTCTCCCTTTGCATACTTTCTTCTCTAGAGATAAAGCTTACATACTTTCTTCTCTAGAGATAAAGCTTTACAGTAGCAATTTTTGGACATTTTCCCTCTATTATTGTTGATTTTTCAAACAAATACATACGTCCTGGTGATGTTCAAAATGTCTGTTTGCGGCCTATGTCTAGCACCACCTGGGCTTATGTGGCTTCTGAAAATATATCACGAATAGAAGCGTAACATCGCAGTCAGGACTTTGTAAAGCTTATAGCTTCAAAGCCGTCTGCTCCTCGCCTAGTCATACACCAAACCAACCTCTCAAAACAGCCTCCCGAGCCCCGAAGGATTTGCATCTTTCCTGCTGAGACTCTGCTGATGATAATGATGCTCGACCAAAAACTGTCCTCAAAATTTGTCTTCCTTTTCAACGCTTTTTCTAGAGATTTTGCAGCCAAAAACCTTTACAGTAGCCTTTTTTTGGTCCTCTATTTTTGACCTTTTTTGCCGAAGCCACATGAGTCCTGGTGATGCTCGAAATGTGGGTTGGCGGCATGGGGCGCGCCTCCGTATAGCAAGCTAGCTTGATAGGGTCACTGGAACTGCATCGCCGGATAGAATGGGCTAACGCCAAGGCAAAGACAGCGTTTAAGGGAAAACAAAAGAACCAAAAGGAAATGAAAAGGACCCAAAAGGAAAGCAATAGGAAGCAAAAGGATATCAAAGGAAGCAACCGGGAATGAATAGCAATGAAAAACGAAAAGGACATTGCAGCCGCTGGGGGCGTAGGACATTTCCAACTGCAGACGAATACGAATTCCGAAGACGCATTCGCCTCCGAAGACGAATTCCCCTCCGAAGACGACTTCCGAAGACGAATTCCCGAAGACGAATTCCCCCGAATTCCCCTCCGAAGACGAATTCCGAAGACGAATTCCCATATAGGCAAACGGCCTCTGGCGGAAGGGGCCATTTCTGTAGATTTACATGGTATATTTGGCCCGTTTGAACAATCTCCGGACAGCAGCTTGGTGACCTGGGCGGATGGTAGGACGGGATGGTGAGACCCGGTGGGATGACAGATCATTGACTGGGCAAAATATATTGGATTCTTGTGGCAGGTGGCGGTGCTAACTGCCCGGCAAGCCAGAGGCAGCCAAAACCACACAGTGATTGTTTGCCTTTTCCGCCGCTATCAGCTGGACAATGGCTTTCTGGCTCATTCCTGTGACCCTGGCAAATTGGCGGTGATGTTGTCAAGGGTCACGCAAGACTTGGTCGTCTTCCACGAAGCCAACCATGCGGGCCACTCACGCGCGGCTCGCTCATCCCGGTCGTCTTCAGCTGCCGCAAGCGACCCCCTGAGCCGGCTGGAGCAACATCTTTGGCATACCCGTGCAACCAGAAACCATTCATATGAGGTCCTGGATGAGACAGCAAGATGGTCTGCGGAGGACGTGCAGGCATGGGATTGGCAACAAAGCAAGCCTTGGATGCAGGCTTTGGTCGAATCAGATTCGGACGAGGAGGAGGAGCTGTCTTTCGCCGACATCTTCAAAGACGAGAGCGTGCGGGCCTTGTGCGACCGACGGGACAATGAAAGACAGATCCGCCGAGCACTTCCCCGGAGAACTATGGGGGGTCGATGGGTTTTGATACACAGCCATGCAGGCCTATGCCGTTGTCTTGCTACTTAGATACCATGCCTATCGGGCTGGAAACACTCTTCGTTCAAACGGCCCCCCGGCTCAGGGGCCAGTTTAGTGGACCAAACCCATCAAAAAGCCAGAGCTGAATATGACTTCTGGGGCATGTGGCGTCAGAGTGCGGCATCAGGGGGGAATGTGGCGTCACGGAATGTGTCGTCACATTGCGGCGTCGCCGGGTTTCGGCGTCGCCGGGGAATGTGGCGTCAGGGGGGAATGTGGCGTCAGTGTCGTCAGAATGCGGCGTCGCCGGGGAATGTGGCGTCAGGGGGGAATGTGGCGTCACGGAATGTGTCGTCAGAATGCGGCGTCACCGGGGAATGTGGCGTCAGGGGGGAATGTGGCATCACGGAATGTGTCGTCAGAATGCGGGGTCACCGGGGAATGTGGCGTCAGGAGGGAATGTGTCGTCACAATGCGGCGTCACCGGCGAATGTGGCGTCTGGGGGGAATGCGGCGTCAGGGCATGCAGCGTCAGAATGCGGGCGAATGTGGCGTCGCAATGTGTCGTTAGCGTCAGGGCCGAAAGTGCTATACACCATGTGCGGCCACCCTGGGAAAGGAACCAAAAAGGAACCAAAAGGACATCAAAGGAATGTCCAAAGGAATCAAAGGGGCATCAATAGAAATCGAAAGGAAGTCAAAAAGAAATGAAAAAGAATCAAGAGGACATCAAAAGCAATGAAAAGGACATGGATAGGGATAGACTGGAAACACAAAGGAAGCAAAAGGGAATGTTAAAGGATATGACAATGAAGCAAACGGAAGAAAGAACGAAAAGGAACGCAACAGGAATGATCAGGGATGCACGCGGAATGAAAAGGACATGAACAGGAGCGTAAAGGAACGCTGCAGGAATCAAACGAAAATGGACAGGAATAACAAAAATCAAGAGGAATCAAAAGTAAGCCAAAGGAAACGAAAAGGAAATGAAAATGAAGTGGAACTGCAATCATGCCTGGAACGCTGAGAAAGAAGTATGAGTATGGGGAAGAGCTTTTGCAAGCAGTTGTGAGCCGCCTCGTCCAAAGACACATTCAGCTGGCCTCGCTCATGTGTTAGGAGAAGAGGTGAATGTGGTGTCAGTGCATCCAGGCAACGATTTCACGAAATTGCAGGTTTGATATTTTGTGTAGACAGCGTCCCACATCGCCTCACTTTTGAGCCAGATGTAATCATGTTGCCAGAGCCAACATTGCTTGCAGCTTCAAGATTCACGGCCCGTTTTCCTGGCTTGGTGCTGGAATCGACTACGGCTTCATCTAGCTTTGGCAGCCACAAGCTTTGGTGTGCCTGTGATCTTGTTCAACCACCGATTGAAGCACCAACTGTTCCACCAAGATGGATGGCCATAGAGTTTTTCAAGCCGCGACGGCGCCCATGTTCTCTCCAACTCTGCGAACAATCCGCAAGGTGGTGTTGAGGACATCGGGCCAAAGTATGAATCATACAATTGGTGTGGCTAGGCCTTGGTGGCCCGGCATACCATCCTTGGCCAAAGAAGAAGCTGCAGAGTTCAAACTGGGCATGGCTGCCTCTATAAGGCCGCGCCTGGCAAGGACGGCATCTACTCCACTCAGCGCTTGGATGAGGGACACCAGCGCGGGCGAGGGGACGCATACATTTGTCCCGTTAAGGCTCTTGCCATGTGCCCAAGCGCATTTAAGCTGACCATGTGGAGGCAGATCTTGAGCCAAAACAGCTGCAAATCTAGCCGCTCGAAAAAAAACGTCGCGGAAGCCACCCAACCATCACAAACCCAGACCACAGCCCATTTTCAAAGGGCGCCAGCCCACCATCTGAGTGAAACTGCCACATTCCACCTCCACCTCATGGCGGTTTGCATGGGCATGTGGACAGGGTGCGTGGCCGCTGCGACTTGCTAGACTTTGCCCATCATATCCGACTGGCCCAAGCTTCCAGCATATAGAAAAGCACTGTCTACATATGCGCCTTTCCGGCTCTACTCGCTGGACCCTGCTGCCTCCAAGGTCTTTGGCAAGCATTTCGACCATCATGTGACACAGCAAAAGGAGGCTCAATTGAACAATCAAGACGATGCAAAGTTTCGTGGCAAGACCAAGACGAAACATTGGGGTCTAGCCTTGGCACTTCATCTCTATGAGCAAACTCGCTTGAAGCGGACTATCAAGAATTGGTCCCTGATTCTGCCCTCAACCCCGCTCGTGGTAGCTGACAAGGTAGGTGAGTACCTCGATCTGGTGGCTGCGCGCCTGGCTGATTTGTTTGCGCTAGTGCTTGCTGACAGTACTGCAAAACCTTCACTGGCACGACGCGTTTTTTAAGTACCATTGAGTTGTTTATGGTACCGAAAGTCCCGTTAGCCACTTGTGTGTCCCATTAGACCGTCCTGGCAAACGGTTTGTCCTGCAATCAGCTCTGGCAGCAGATCCAGGCGTGGTCAACGTTGCTGATGCTCAATTGAATGAGGTGATCAGTGTTCGCTCTAGGCCACTTGAAGAAGGTGGGCAGGGCGCAGATGTGGATGTTCTGAGGAGGATAGTTGAAATGGACAGAGAATCATCCAAAGGATACGACGTGGCCTGTTGTTGCATCCAACTGCTCCTACGGAGGTGTACCAACCAACAGCATGCACCTGGTCATTCCCACTCTGTCAGGAGGTGATCCCTACTTGGTACCCGATTACCTCAGAGTGGAGCATGGCCGTCTGAAGGTAAAGCTTGCAAATGGTGTTTCCTCCAAAAAGTTGGACATGGAACAGAATCAGGCTGTACCTGTGAATGCAGATGCTGATCCCTCTAGTTAATGTCTGGTGGCATGTCCACATTTCAGCGACAGCGAGAGGCGTATGGAGTCGTCGCTTTGGGTGAAGTATTGCGGAGAGGTGCTACCACGCGAGTGGATAACAAGGTGGCTCAGCGTCGTGGAGCAGAGGAAAAGTTCACTATCAACACTCCGGCCTCCGGCTCTTGCGAAGAAGTTGGGCAGGCTGGGAGAACAGATCCGGATCACTGAAGCCGCCACCACAGTTGTTCCCGCAGAAGTGTGCTGATTTGGCTTGGCAACAAGCGAAGATGCTTGACATCATTGCCACGGCGTCAAGCCTCAGATGTGACAGACAGAATCCTGCAGGATCCCTAGTGAACAGCAGAAAGAGAGAATTGATCACGCTGCAAACTTGGCAGGTGAGCGCTTTGTTGATGACCCTGACGAACGTGCGAAGGCTGAACGAGCCCCTCGTTGTGCTGAAGCAGAGCAAGTGGCAGTGGAAAGCTGTGGCATCAGCTCCTGCTGCAAATCAATCATGAGACCTGCGGCAGTCGCAGTGGCGGACGTAGAAAGTCCTCCAGTGGATTGTAAGGTAGTCGAAGTCACAATGTGCGTAGTTCACTCAAGAACACACATCATTTGCTCGCTCTTCCAGAATTTGACGCAACCTGCATGGTCAGCATGTCCTATCTCGAAGCAGCTCCGAAGGCCCCCTAGCGTGGACATGCCCTGTCCTACCTGGCCACACAGCTCTTTCCATGGCTTTGGCTGCTGACGTGGCTGGACGAGCGCGGCTGGCTGGAAGTTTCTCGCCACTCGACCACCTGGCGGAGTTTGCTCGAGCTCTCCGGTCCCAAGTCCGGACGTGAGCTACTGTGCCTTGGAAGTACATTTTTGGGCTCCAGGCTCATGAGACGTGAGGATTCCTCCTGTCCCACGGCAGGGGGGAGAGGAGACGGGTTTGTTCCACCCCAAATGAGTTTCCTCCGAAAGATACGCGGGTTAGGGCACTATGAAGGCCCCAGCTTCGCTCAGAACGGAGCGCCAAGCGGATCTACAGGAGAGCACACCGGATGCACCACCTACAAGGCTGTCCATGACCTGTTCATCATGACCTTTGGGTGCTCGCGGTCTCCTATGCCTACACGACTGAAGCTGGCAAAGGGCCCATGTCTTGGAATGCTGGTGGCCTGACAAGTGCAACCTGGCAGGAATTAATGCAATATGTCACCCACCACAACATAGATATAGTGTACAAACGGCTACTGGGTGTTGTCAGCTGGAGTTGAGGACAAACGCGACCACAGGGGTCTCCTTATCACGATGATCAGTCATCGTCTATGCTCGAGCCAGGACATCTCCAGCAATCGAGTCCTTCAATTCGCAGTCTTTGCCGCTGCCTTCCTTGATGCCCAACGCACCTGGCTGATCCTAGCTGTGTGTCCCGCCTTCGGAAAACATTAGCCACCCCTTGGGAGAGTCGATTCGGATTTTCGCGGCCGTGCCGCGCCATGAACGGCACCAGACCCATGTACATGCTGCCCGAGATGATGGGTGGGTGCAAATTTCTGGTGACCACGCAGGCTCACCAGCTCCTATTGGATCCACCAGCTGTGGGTCTTGAGGCCGAACAAACAACTCGCGCTCGAGATCGAAGGCTCCAGAGGCCTGGAAGGCACCGTTCGCCAAGCCCTTCCCCCATCTATTTCGGGGGGCCAGACGGCAGCTTCGAAACCCAGTAAAACAAGGTTGGCGAGGCCACGGCGTGAAGCA
This sequence comes from Durusdinium trenchii, assembly GCA_963970005.1. Lineage (NCBI taxonomy): Eukaryota > Dinophyceae > Suessiales > Symbiodiniaceae > Durusdinium > Durusdinium trenchii. The sequence continues at coordinate 1,857,271 of CAXAMN010023806.1, forward strand.
TAGGCAGAGTCCACCTGGGAGTTGGCAGGGCCACGGGCCACAGGCAACCGCTCAGGCTGCGCTCTCTCAGGCGCCGCCCTGCCTGTAGGCGTCAGCTAGGGTCGGCGGAGTATAGTTTTAATACTCTTCGGTTTCTATAGGTATACTATGCCACAAAATGATCTCTCTTGAAATGATCGTCATGGGCATGGCTCTTCCAGTGTAGAACAACAACCACAAGAACTCTCAACAAAACATATCAAAAATATGTTTGTTTGTTGCTTGTCCCGAACATTCTTGTTTGATTTTTCTCTCCATGAGCTCTTTGTCCAAGGCACCAGCGCCGCGCCCTGCACGGCCCGGAGCAATTCCGGACCGATTAATGCGGTCCAGGGGGATCGGAGCCTAATTTATATTCATTGGGAGTCATAAAGTATAAAAAAGAATTGACTGGGAAACCTGATCTCGGGAACTTCCTTGACTTCAGTCTTCAGTTTGGTGAAAATATCGTCTTCATTGGACTTCTAGCCAAGGTCACCTATTGGATCCTATCGGAATGAAGACATGAGGTGACATTTACATCCAAACTGGCAAGTTGACCTTTTCGAGTTGCGCGGTTCGCGCCGAACTCTTCAGCCCGCTTGAGCAAGCGAAGGGTGCGAGCCCGCTTCCACGGAGCCGGAACTCGGAGCTCGGAGCTCGTTCCCCAACCCCGAGGAGGCTAGCGAATCACAAGTCTTTGTCGCCAAAAGTGAAAGATAGGACATTGGGTAAGTGATAAGTAACTTTTGTGGCTCTTCCCAAAACTTGGTCACAATGTACCCCATTCAGTACCCCACCCCTCGGAACGGTTTTGGCAGTGAAGTATGTGAAATGTCCTTTGGAAAAGGGGCGCTGCTGAATTGTTCGTCAAATTCTTGTTTGAAGACATAGGACCTCCTTCCAGAATGTTTTCATCAGAGTTTTGAGTTCAATGTAATTATCAATCTGAGATCTTCCATTGCTACATCTGCGGAATCATCTGATGACCGCAGGGAGGTGCCCTTCGGCAGTCATTGCGAGTTGATGACATTGAAGATGCGCAACTTGAGGTGATATAGAAATCATGGAATCACCAGCGCTGAGACATCAGAGAGTACACCAGCACCTGCAGGGCTTACTCTCTTACGCTGTGGAATGAAGTATTCTGTCGCTTTCGTGAAAAAAACTGTACTTCTCAAATCAAATATTGACCTTGGCTGCCATTACAACCACTTGAACACTCTTGCAGGATGTACAGGAGCTTCTGGAGGACGGGGAACTTCAATCTTCAGCCCGCTTCTTCCGGCGAGAGGATTGCAGTCTCGGGGCCGGGGCATCGAAATTGCAGTCTCTGGTGAAATGCGGAGGGCGGCCCCAAGAAAATCTCCAAATGATAGGGTCGTCTACCTCATCTACACCGAAATGGTCTTTGATGCGATCTACTGAAATTAGTATTATTGCGTTCCCAAAACACTCTTGCGATGTAATGGGGAGTGGCAATCTGAGTGAATTTATAAGTGTAGATCCATGGTGAGTGGATTCAACCATATAATATTAATACCCCTTGATTCAGTCCCAAAAGAACCTGTCTATCTCTGCCTTTACCCTGTAACCCTCCATCGGCGTTACTCAGCTTCGGTCCTCCACACAGCTGAGTAGACGAGCCGGCGGAGCAGGACTCAGAGACCCCAACGGACCACAGGCGCGGGGCAATCCCGCGCGGACCGGTGGACCGAGGTCGGGCAGAACAGATCGGTGCTCCCAAAAGGGGGAGAATTCGCCTGCATACCAGATGCAAAGAGAATTCAAACATCCAATTGGAGATAATACCTAGAGGCTTCCCATAGGGTCCAGGTATGTCCAGGTACCTCCTTTTCGATTGGTTTTTGGAGGTGAGCATGCTTCCAGACAAAGGTCGAAGTGGGGCCAAAGGACATAGTTCTAGTACGACTTTTGACCTCCATGGTAACCCAGGTTTAACTGACTAAAGCCATAGACCGGAATCGAAACCCTGGAGACCCGGAAGATGGTGGAATCTGGGATTCAATGGCCATGATAAGGCCCAGAAGAGCCAAGGAACGAACACATCGGAAGTGGAGGATGGCATGGCCCTGGTCTTCCGACGGGCCATGCCATGCACTTCCATGTGAGTGAGTTTGATAGGTTCTGAATTGGTTTGACCATGTTTGACCCATTCAGGTCAGTTGGTTTTGGTTTTCAGGTCGGTTTCTTCTCCAGCGTTTGAACACTTGGAAAGTGAGGTTGACAAGAACGTTCTGTCCATGAACAGAAGCAGAATGAGTAATCGAAGTCCATGAATTAAGCTATATACATATTTTATACAATATAATTGGTTCTGCAGCTGTAGCCTAACCTTCCAGGGTTCAACTTCCTGATGATCTGACTGAGGCAACATTCTACTTGACGTCAGCACTATGGACGCAGTGATCTTTCCTGTGACAAACAATTACCTAGTTACCTAGGCTTCACACCTGTAGCAAGCATGCGACTTTAGGTTTGCAGGAGATGTCTTTTTCCAGGGACTTTGCATTGGATCAGTTGATATGATATATGTTAGAATTAAGTATTATTTATACAGTTATATATTATATATATAGAGTTGCTCATGACTTTCATGGTGTCATTTGATGTTGCTTCAACGATAAGCTGAACATCAGGGCCAAACCATTCAAAGAAGGAGGTCACCAGCTTACTTTGATGGCTATACATGGCAATACATGGCTATTTACATCTCAGAATCGCGGATCCCCTCATGGCCCAATACATAGTGGCAGGTGAAAGACCCAGTGGTTGTGCTTGGGGTCCCCTCACACATCTAGACACTGAACTTGAACATTGAAATCCAAGAAGTTTATTCATATAGAGCCTACGGTTGAATGAAGAGAGACACAATCATTGCACCCAGCTGGAACCAAAAGCACAAACTATGTCATTATGAATCCCGAATACACTTGTTTTCCCAGCCCTTCACCTGGAACCGCTTGTTTTTCTAGATGAGCTCCGTCCTCAAGTCAGATCTTGAGGGGCAGATTGTCGGTCTGACGGTGATAGCCTTGGTTGTTATATAGCTGCTCCAGTCTGAAGTGTATTTCGTTCTCCCAATCAAACATGCACATCTCCAGGGTCAGAGTTTGAGGATGAGATGGCTGGGTTCCGTTTGCGAGAGATGGACATTTCTGGGTTCCTGTCCTGACCTCATTGAAAGTGCCCTTTCATGTATTTTGGTTCACATGTAAATATTTATGGTCTATCCCAGTCGGGTTAGGGATAAACACGTCATGCACCAAATCCACCGAGACCCAAACAGTCACATTGGATGAATCCCACACCCGTCAACCTTGGAACTGCCCCCTTTTTGCGCCTGTGAGGCCTATGATGCTCTTGTTGGCCATGGTGGTGCTGAGGCCATCTCGGCTTTCGATGCGTGAGTCTACACGAACAAAGTCATGAACATGGAAGTGGACAGCCAGCAGTGATGCCCTTGTTACGTTCGTAGTAAATGCCACTTGTTACTAGTGTTGTTACTAACATTTGCCTCCAGCGAGGAAGGGTCATCAATTTACCTCGAACATGATTTGTTTCTTACTCAAAAAGTGAGCGAGCGGCTTTCCGAACGCATCGGCAAGCAATCCAATCTTGATGGCTAAGCTAATTGCCTTGTTGGTGTTTCTTGGAGCCCACTATTGGAGGTTAACCTTCATGTTTTGTTCTCCGCCCTCAAAACCTCAACACGGAGCTGCAAAGGTCATGTCGGGGCACCTCAACACTCCAGCATCCATGCGATTTAATCGAGATCATCGGCTCACGGACTTCCAAGCCTTCTAAGAAGTCTATTCCAGTGCACTCTAGCTCGCGGTCTCAGATCTCGAAGAGCTTCAAAGTCAAAACACATTCCAGTGCACTGAAAACCTTTTGAACCAGCACACCCCTTCACTCGCCCCCGACCGCGCGACTCGACCTCTCCGAAGCCGCCAGCCGCGGCGACGCCCGCGCCACTGCCTCTCCACGGCGTCAAGCCGCGCGGGCCGCGCTGGGTGGTGCATAGTCGGGGCGCTTGGGAGGTCGGCGGGTGACGGAGGAACGAGGAGAAGAGCTCCCAAGGATTTGACTTGTGTACTGTATCATGCATATTATATTGTATTATAAAGTATATTTGTATATATGTATATTACATATTATTACATATAGATGTAGAGGTTATCCATATAATGTCCATCTGTGTAGACTGTTGATGATTTTCAACCACTTCATGTGAAGAGATGTTGCATTCCATGTTGGGTGGGTTATTGATCTTGCCGAGTCTACATTATTGGTCTTGTTGATTCAGAAGTCTCGAGAGGTTTCAAAAAGCGGTCCGACCTAAAGGAGAACCTAGCTCGTTGGCAGAACAAACTAGTTGAGACAGTCCAGGATGTTTTGGTCAACATGGACCGCGATCACTTTCGGAGTTTGTGTTGATTATCTTTATGAGAGGAATATAATGAGGTCATCATTGACCGTTCAACAAGTTGTGTTCTGTAATATACATGTAATACACTGTATATTGTTTTGTCATTGTTGTTTTTCTGTTTATGCAATTTATGCCAGTCTTTCTGGGTGGGGAGGGGCGGAGGGGAGGCATCATTTGTTGTGCAGGGCTGACCTTCAATAGAAACAAGTGACGAGGCACCATGAGGCACCAACATTTATCGGGTAAATAATCGAGTTGACCGGGGATGGAGGGAAAACACATGTGGATGTTTATAGCTTCAGCATGCTTCAGCCGTGACAAAAGAGCCTCTATGGGATGACCTGGCAATCTAACATAATCTGACCAACATAGGCGGTGACATGTGATGCTCCCTGAAATGGTGAATTCCTCCAACTAGAAGGATCTACAGGATCTACAGGGAACATGTTGCATTTCTTTCAGGTTTTGATCAGCAATTCCAAGCAGCCCAATTTGCGCAGCTCACTTAAGCCGCTTGCTTAACGACTTGGGTCCAGAGTCCCTCAGAATGGAGAGTCCGAGGAGCCACGCTGAGGAAACCTCGTGGCCAAAACTTGAATACAGCGCCCCTTGGCGCCACGCCTGTTGCGACCTCACATGTTTTGCGACCTCATCCAGACAATGGCTACTTGACATCCGCGATGCGAAAGTGACTGATTCAAGTTCCTGAACCCATCTGTACACCATGCAGCCCAGCCGACGCTGCGGGGAACGAAATTCGGGCGAACGGGTCGGGAGTGCGCCGCGAAGAAAACGCGGCCGAAAGCGCGCGACGGCTACGCTGCTACGCGGCCCAAGAAACGGGCTTAGTATGTGTGGAAAGTACCAAGAAATTCTCAAATTGTATACGTGGTTCATCCATGTTTGGACTCCAAAAGAAATCGGTGAGTCGATCTGGGTTCAGCCGCCAGGTTTCTTCAGGTCCTCAAGCCGCCAGCAATCCAGAAACCAAGTGGCCGAGATTCAAACCTTGGAGGGTAGGAGATCGAACGGCCACAGTTTGTTGCGGTTCACCATGTTTCACCACTTTCACCCGGATCTTACGGAAACACCCTAAGAGAATGGTTAACTCTATATAACTCTATCATATTTGATCACATTTAAACCCAGACATCTTAGGAATGCCGGACGTGTACTTCAATCCTCAAGGCCTTGGTCAACATCCCCCACACCCAGCCAGCTCTCCTCCTCCCGTGGAACGACCGTCCCTCCCAACCCTCCCAAAACCTCGCTACTGCGTGCGGCTGCACCATGGCGACGGTGTGCTTTGAAGTGGAGTGCACTACAGTGCCGGGAGTTGCTCGGGCTTGTGAATGGAAGCCTTTTTTTTCATGGAGACTTCGAATACAAAGACTTTCACCAGGGCCTGACCAGGGCCTGACCGCGCATGTCGACATGGGATTTCAACCCGGACCCTGAAAGCGAATTCGCGGTTCACTTCCCCAATCTTTGAGACCTCTTTCAAGCCTGCAGAAGACTCTTCAATGTCATGTCATGTCAGTGCGACGTTCACTGCGTGACGATTTTCCTATGCATTTGCATTTGTTTGCATTTAGTTTGCATGTTTCAAGTTTTTTCTAAAGGTTTTGCATGTTTTATGCACTTGTGATATTTTTTTTCAGATGGATTGGATTTTTAGATGTATTTTGAGATTTTCAGTCTGGCAAACGATTTTGTAATTCCAAACCCTTTCCAAGTTAACCCGGTTGTTCTGAGATGTGTTGATATGCGTTTACGATTCACGACGTTTAAATATTTTGCACCGTTTCAAATTTGTTTGCCGATTTTAAAAGTTGTCTGATGATTTTAAACGGTTTCTGAATATTCTAAAAGATGTTAAACGATTGTTGAATGTTATTGTGGTTTCAACAAATATTATTGTAACTGATTGTTCTTGTTCTTGATTTTTCTTTTGAAAAAACAATGAGTGGTCTAGATCACTTCCCATTTGCACCACCACTTGAATTAGCGGCAGTGAAATATGTGGTATCCTTAGAAGCTTTATATCGATGTGTTCTTTTTGAGCAATTGAACCTAAGGAAATATCTTAGGGTGACCAAGGGGGTTGCGTTTGTTGATAGCAGAGCATGGCAGAGCATCACAACAGGTTTGCAATATTCAAGAAAGCCGAGTCTCATTCTGTGGTGTTTTCCTTATCACTGTCCTTTTGATGGTTAACTGTTTGCTGCGATTCTGATGGAATCAACAGAGGTCTTTCCGAGTCAACTAGAACCTTTTCTGCAAACGACAGGACTTGCATGTTCTGTCAAAAACGACAGCCACAAGCAGTGGCTACAGGGAGGAGCAACACTTGGTGTCGCTCACTCACGACGGTGAAAGTGTGGTCTCGTTGCACCCGACGGCTTCGCACGGTCACACCATTGAATGCATTGGTCAAATCACCGTTCGCATCGAACGCCAGGGTTGCTTTGTATTGTTTGTATGTTCACACGGCGGCTGCCGCTAAACATATACCTGAGTGACCCCTCTTCTGGGAGGATCAATTATCCAGAATGGATTACTGTACTTTTCATACCACAAAATATAGAGGTCAAATGGGTTCCATAGGTATACTTATCATATTATCGTTCATGTGGGGAAAGGCACAAGACTATTTGAAGACAATTGACACTGATCAGGGTCGGTAATAGTTGAGGGAGATCAATGCCAAAAGCAGATTGCTTACGAGATTTGTATATTACCACCATCATCCCTAGAGGGCATCGTTGATGTTACTGCTTACTGCACATACCCCACCCTTCAAAGACTATTAAAGAAAGGTTGACCTGGTGTCGTAGTCAAAATCCTCAGTAAAACAATGTTTTTGTTTTTTTTTCAAGTTTTCCATTGTGATCTCTTTTCAAACAAAAGGAACATGTCAGCTCTTCATCTCCAGCACAACAAACCTACGAGTCAGACGATTGCAGACCAAAAGAAAACACGCCTCTTCATCTTGGGCCTCCCACCGGCCGCTCGGCCTCGCGCCAAAAGCGCCTCGCGCGCGTCCGAACGCCGCGTCCGCGTCCACTGAGGAGTTGGTGGCGGTCTGTGGAAGCAGTGAAGCCTTGGGTTCCTGGACCGTGGAGAAGAGCCTCCAATTGGACGCCAGTGGCTGGGAGCGAAGCTGAGAAGAAGAAAGTTGGTCATGGCGGGATCTGGGTGTGAGGGAGACCTCCAAGCATGTTTTTGTTTTTGTTTGTTTCACTATTTCACGCTCTTCCCTTCTTCCAGGGTGTCTTGGGTGTCAGTCTCCCTGTTTCAATACACCAAACCTTCCGTGGAGGAGTGCAGCACACATCTCCCGACATCTCCCACCAAACCGAGCGCCCGAAACCGCATGTCCGCCACGTTGGCACACGCGGTGGCACAGCAGGAGTCATGGTGTTCCAATATGAGTCAAATAAAGGGAGATGAAATATGGAATCCTTAAGTGAGGTCCAACATCATAGAATCAAGACGAGTGAGTGAAATCGGAGATCATAGAAGTCACGGACTCTTGCGGAACCAAAGTTCCATATGCAACTCTTCGGTTGTTTCGTTTGCCAACAGCCTGTGTTTTGCTGTCACGTACGTAGTATATGCCTGCATGTATTGCCATAGCTATTCTCCAGTCTTAAGGTATTGCCTTTTTTGCCCACACACGCTTGAAAAAGAACCGGTTGCGAACTCCAAGACGCCTGGAACTCCGAAGACGGGCAAACTCTTCTCTTCGGCTTGGCCGTTGACTAAGGTGACTATCCCGTTTGGAAGGGTCGGATTCTCGTGGAGCAACCTGCAGAGCCCCTTGGATGCAGGATGATGTAGGCAGGTCGTCCTGCTCATCGTCGGTCCGTATGCACCGAAACTGGATGGAGCTTTTGACGGGTCATGACTTATTAAGGGGATATTCATTACTTGGAATGCCAGTCTCCTGATGGAGAATGTTGTTTTTTGGGGGAACCCAAGTCTAGATCCTTGAAGCTTTTGCGACTCCAAACTGAGGCTGTTTTGTGCACTTTAAGTTTGGACACCAGGGACTTCAACCATACCATATGCGAATGCGCTCCGGGAAGGTTCTTCACTCCGTAGGTTCGACACCGCTGACCGCATAGGTTCTGGATGTGGATCAAGAAATGGTCTAAGAATCACATCATAGCCCTACGAGTCAAAGACCTCATTGTACTGGAGATGGCCATACAAAACCAATACTTAAGGAGGTAAAAGACCAGGCTTTTACTGGGTATTTGCATGCAGATGGTTCGCTATGACAGCAAGGCTAAGGGCAAAGGTGGAAAGAGTTCAACGGCAACATCCCCTGGGGCTCCAGCCACACCAGGAGGTCTTCTGAACTCCTCATTCACCGCAATCGTGGGCGGAAGGAATATGAGTCCGATTGCCGGGAATGTGAGGTGGCTCCTGCCATCGTCATGGGGATTCCTGTCTATGCACGGACGAACTCTCTCTTCACCGCCAGGTCGAAGCAACATCAGACCCACATCAGCTCGACTCTCAGCATCCTCTACGACCTATCGGTCTGGAATCATTATAATGGAGTAGAAATCCCTTCGAATGCTGTGAGAGGCCTGACGTTGCCAGAAATCGATCTGGTCAAGTACGGCATGACATATCAGCCCAGCCCTGAGGCGAAGAAAATTAGCGCAAGCAACTGGACGGCGATCGTCCAAGCCTTCGGAAGTGCTACGATGTCAACCGTGGCCGAACCGATGTTGAACTTCGCCTCAGCAGCCGTCGACGCTGGCTACCTCAAATTTGTCAGCTGTAGCGGAATCTACGCTGATGATCAGCACAACGGAAGCCAGCTGCCAGATCCTACGGATGCATTCCCAGCGACTTTTGCAGAAATGCAAAACGACCCAGTCAAGTATGCATCCTGGGATAAAAGAATCCCACTGGCAGAGTACGACATCTGGGGCCAGGTGTACCAGCTCACGAATCTAGAGGCTCACATTTTCATCTGGCTCCTGGGATTTCACTCTGGTCCTTTTATGGTCGTACAGGTGCATCTTCGGAGCAGGACCTCGGACCCACATTCCTGGAATGACTCCACTCTTGAAGCCATTTTTGAGATCTCGGCCCAATTCGGGGATATCCCAATCATTATATGCAGGTGATTTCCAGGCGGAACCGTTATCGTACTCATCAGTCGCCCAATCTATTCACTTCGCTAAATGGGAAGACCCTTTTGTTTCCTTTGATGCTGAAGGCCTTCCAAAGAGACAACTCACATTCTCGGCTGATCGTTCCTTTAGTGGCCAAGAAGGGTGCTCTTGTATTGATACCATTTTGATCAACCACGTCACCTGTTCTGCTCTCATTAAATCAGAAACGATTGAATCGTTTGAAACACAGCACCGCCCTTTGAGAATCGAATGTCATTGGCAGAAAATCTTCATGACTGGATTTGTGCATCACAAGACAGCCCCCTTCGTTTTTGATTCCAATGTCTCAACCGAGGGTTGTGCTCTGTTCACGAACGAACATGCTGATGCGTTGTGGGCTGACCAATTCGCACAGGCCTATGATGAGATGGCCGATCCTGATGCTCGTTGGTCCATTGCCAATGACTTTTGCATCTCGTTCATGTTGCAGAATGGGGGCAGATGGGGTGATGGTCTGAAAGAAAGGGGTAAACTTCCCAGATTCCGCAGCAAGAGAGTTTGCCCAGGCCAGTCGGCCTTTGGGGGTGCTTCGAAATCAAAGATGGCCAGCTTATGCAAGACCTTTCGAATTCTGCAGGAGCTTTTCTTTCGCTTGTCTCGACCCCAGGGTTCCTTTGCGGATACACAGGTTTGGACCTGTTGCAATGCCCATAAACTCTTGACACGTTTGAAGTCACCTCTTGTTTGGACGAAAGGTTCCATCCCGTCCGTCCTTCAGGTCTGGTCTAATCTAAATTGGATTGGAGACTTGGCACGTAATCATGATGTTCGAACGAAGCTTGACCGGATTCAGAGATGGAAAAATACAATCAGAGATGATGCCAAAGCCAGCAACGCATTCATCTTTCGCCATCTCAGGAACCGAGCATGTGATGAGCCGGCCAATCTTCGGCAGGACGCCCAAGGGAATATAATTGTGGACCCTGCTCAAGCCATTGATACATTCAATAATGCTTGGGACGAAGTGTTTGCCTGTAACATAAATGCTGAGCACCCATTAAAAATGTTGGAGGTCATTTGGCCCTATATCAAAGACCACACCCAGCAATTTGAGTGTCCTCCCATCGACGCACATGAGCTTTGAATTTGGCTAACCGTCCAAGCTCGCAAGCCACAAGCAGCTCCAGGATTCGATGGTTGGCGGACCCAAGAACTGCAGAGGTTACCTGAGGCTTGTTTTAAGCCTTTCGCAGAGGTCTTTGCACAGCTTGAGCTTTCCGATGACCCCTTACCGACCACGCTGACTTGTGCACGGCAAATGATCCTGAACAAAAAACGGCTCCGCTCACCCCATGCAAAAACGACTCATTACAGTGTTGCCAATTTTATACTTGGCTTATTCTGGAGCAAGGTTTAG
>CAXAMN010023806.1:1874938-1898202 GCA_963970005.1 Durusdinium trenchii
ATGATGATGATGATGATGATGATGATGATGATGATGATGATGATGATCATATATATATATATATAGATATATGATGTATTCATGTATAGTGTGCACTTTGCAGGTGGGTTTGTGGGGTGTGATGTTCGAACTGGCCCACCGAACTGCCCAGGTGGTGGGAAAGAACAAAAAGACTGGCGTCCCTGGGCATCGGGGGTGGGGCCGGGTTTGGGAGGTTCAATGGATCCACGAAGGTGACTTAGGTGATTGGAGACACTTTGCTGTAGGTTTTGAGGGTTCAAATGCCATCTGAGAAGATATTAGGATCCCTAAGGCTAGACAGTGTCAGGCAGCAAATTTTGATTATTCTGGTGTCAATAGGGTGAATTAAACCGATCAAGCCACTATCAAGGACGCGTCGGCGCGGGACTTAACTTAAAGCATGGCTGCTGTCCAAACCGACACGCGAAGGGTATTGCAAAATGATGGATGATGCAATGTTTGCAATTGCTGGGGCTCCGAATGCAAATCGCAGTGCCCAAATTTACGTAGACTGCTTTGGGACAAGCTTTAGAAGATGCAGGATGGTTAGTAAAAGATGATGAGAAGAAGGATGATGTGAGAAATGATAATGTTGATGGCGTTCTTTGTGGTTAGCTCTCTTCGTTGGCTGTCCACCCTTCAGCTGGAAGGGCGTTCTGCTTCTCCCGACGTTGTTACTCCACAACAGGAGCAGGCTCGCATGCGAGCCGCTGTTCTTCGACTACTATATATTTATATCACACTTATAATAGGGGAGGTTTGGTCACGCATTAGTGTTTCCAGCCATACGAAAGGTGCAGAGACCTTGTGACTGCGAGAAAGATGGTCCAATTACTGTCTGGGAATGCACTCATTACGCGCAAGTGTGCTTCAGCCGATCTTCTCCCCCCTTAATCGTACTTCGACAGCTTGTCCGTGTTTTCTCTATGCGACCATCATAGTGACCATCATCACTCAGAAAGAGTGCGATCTTGAATCTCACCTCACTTTGATCCAACAAACTATTGCTCAAATATGGCAATTGCACGTTAAGATAGCCTGGTTGTCCTTCTCCATCGCAACCCATCCACCCTCAAAGCGATTTTGCGTGAATAACGGCATTTGGTGGGCAAATTTTGGCCACTTGAGCCCTCCGTGGGGTGATGACGATTTGCGGAAGATGTGGCAGGGAATAGGCCAGCTGATGCCGGACTGCGGCCACCTGTCCAGGCTGCAAACGGTTGATGCAGAGACGACAAGGTCGAAACAATCCGCCATAAGGAGGGCCGCGCCATTTGCAGAGAAGCCAAAGTTTGAGTACGCCCTTCAGGTAGTGACCTGTGGTTTGAACAACCTCCGTCAAAGCTTATGCCAATGGACAGGAGAGAGGTTGCCTCCAACACACTTTGGCCATCGACTTTGTCAGTCTCTGCGTTCAGAGTACTGTTTAGCCGATTGCTTGACCAAACATTCAGCTGCTCCTGATGAACTGATTCATGCTGTAGCAGCAACTGGCTCATTGAGAAACGTTGATTGCCATCCTCCGTTCAGGACCATGATCAAGTCAAAGGCATTTTTGACACATTGGGTCATGAACAATTTGAAGAATGTGAATTGCTTTTTGTCCGTTTTTGCCGAGCCAATTAGGCATGTTCTGCGGTTCTCCATCTGCAGGACGCGGTTGGAAGGGAAGTTGTCGAGGAGCTTCAGCACTTGCAGATGCTCTTGAGGACGAGGGCCCTATGGAAGAAATCCAGTCGCCAGTCTCAGCCTCCACGTAGGCCTTTGTAGGAGACGGATGAGCCTCCATCCTGGGGCAGGAAGACCTTCATAGGCCCCATCCATGAGAGCTTCCACATAGACCTGTGTAGGAGACGGATGAGCCTCCACGTAGCCCTCCTGGGGCAGGTAGCCTTTCCACAAAGAGAAAAGCGCTCAGCGTATGAAAGACAGGAAGCTGAGCAGTGATGAGCAGCTGGATCTGATGACCTTGCTGCGCTGGGCAGGTGCAGTTGACAAACAGTCTCATTGCGTTACTGTCGACTTGCAGTGCATTGGCAGAGAGCGGACTGGTCCAGACAATCCCTTGCAGGATCACATTGGCACACACCCAGAGATACTCCACTGTATCAGCTAGTCTGAGGAGTGGAGGAAGCAACTGAGCGGTTTTACTTCAAAATGCAGATTTCGTGGCAGGTGCAGCACTTTGGACATGTCGGTGATCTTCGACGTGCTCTAATTTCGTGACAGGTGCAGTGAATCATGACTTTTCTACATGTGGCTCGTTTTCAGAAGTCGGGGGAGGTCTCGCGTGAAAGCTGCATTTTGGTATGTGTATGTTGTCTTTGGAAACGTTCTTGCGGCGACACGCCTTGTCAGGGCTGCCGCATGTAAATCTTGAAGTGGCGAACGCAGCACTTTGTGAACCTCAAAGTGCAGATTTCGTGGCAGGCGCAGCACTTTGTGAATTTGTGAACCTGGAAACGCAGATTTCGTTTCAGGCGCAGTGCTTTGTGCTCTCAGATGCTCACTCTCACTCTCACTCTCACTCTCACTACTCTCACTCTCACTCCCACGCACACTCACACTCACACATGCTCACGCTCACTCACCCTCACACTCACACTCACACTCACTCACTCACTCACTCACTCACTCACCCACTCACCCACTCACCCACTCACCCACTCACCCACTCACTCAAACGGACTCTGACTCTGATTCTCCCTCTCACTCTCTCACGCTCTCACTCACTCTGACTCACTCTCTCACTCTCTCACTCTCACCCCTCACTCTCACTCACACTCACTCTCATTCTCACTCTCACTCACACTCACACACGCTCACCCCCACGCTCACTCACACTCACATTCACACTCACACTCACACTCACTCTCACTTTCACTCACGCTCAGACTCACTCTCACTCACTCACCTGTACCACCATCACCATCACCACGATCTCCACCTTCATCACCTCTCTGGACCCCACTGCGTCTAGATCTCTAGACTTTTTGCTGCTACACCTCTATACCTCACACACAAGCTCTGTTTGGGGTCTCCGCAGGGTTAATGCCATCTCCAGGATTGAACCACGAGGGAAGAATTCCTGTCTCAAGTGTGGTGTTTCGGTGCCTTGCAAGCATAGTTACAATCTTGTTCGTCACGCCTGTAAACCCAAACCTTCAGGACGGTCTACCACTCCGCCTATTGGGTTTCCATGCGAGTGTGTGATGATTTTTTTGTGCGATTGGCCTTTCCCGGAAGAGACTGCGCTTGCAGCCCCAGACTATTCTGTTATATCATGTCACTACCGAGCACTTCTAATCCTCCGTTGTTGGTCGCCGAAGGCTTGTTGGCAAACAGCCTCATCAGAATGCAAGTAGCAATCATGCGTGTTCCAGTTTTTTTTTTTCGAGTTCAGCTGTTCCACATACCACAGGGAATTTTGCGCCAGCTTCGCCTCAGTTCCTGTAGCCTCTGAAGCGATTGCTTTGACAGGAACCTTTGTGCATTTGGACGGCATGGGTTGATAACCTTTTTGGACACCGGGTGGTGTCGCAGCGGCGCACTCATCCATGCCACCAACTATTAGAATCCTCAAGGTTTCATTGTTGAAAGGACTTTCAGTATTTTACCGCCTGTCGAACCACACGACCACAGTCAAACTGTCGTATGAATTTTCACGGATTGTACAACAGCAAGCGATATCTTCATACGGGTGTGTGTTTGCCATAGGGAGACCTCCCAGGCATGGGTGAAGGAGGTGTGTTGAGTAGGAGTCGAGCAGGAGTCTCAAACTCTTGGTTTTTGCAACATCCGCACCCATGCGAAGGAAAGGTGGCATCCTGTTGGGAAGTTGACACTAACGACACCGCCCCCCCCCCCAAGATTTCAGCGGGGTCGTTCCAACGACAGCAGGCCCCCAAGATCCCACACAGTCCCCCCCCGCTGGGGCGGCGCACACCAGCACCAGTCGCGGTAAGCGCAGAGCTGCTGAGGGACATGTTGAAAGATAGGTCTGTGGAGGAGGTGGGTGTGGCTGGAGGTCTAGGGGTCTAGGAGGGGTCTAGGGGTCCATGACAGGAACTTTGCTGGATCTTGGGAGTTGAAGAGCAGCGGAGGTAGCAAGACACCGCTTGTCTCTGAGGCAGAGGTTGCCATCAAGACTTTGCCACTGAACATGAACAAGGAACCTGGCTGTGGGGTCGGACATGGACCGGGATTATCGGGATCAGGACATTGGGTCAGCATGTATTGCCTTTGCTACTGGTACAGATCCTAGCCACCATCAATGACTGATGGTGGCAATCCGATTTTTGCATACCATAAAATATAATGAGATACTCACCGTAGGAAGCAACTATGTTGGAAGCACATTGGCTGAAGCGACTCTGTCAACATCCCGCACAGTTGCAAATCTCTTGGACTGAGCCTTGATGAAGCATCCTTCGGCCCTGGAAAGGCCCTCCATAGAGGTCTTTGCAGCAGGGGCGTGTACCCTCAAAGCTCTCGGTGTTGGTTTTGACCTGGATTGTTTGGGCAAGGAGTTTTCTTCGCACTCCACCATGCCAGGCAAACAAACTGTTTTCAACAAGTTCGTCCCTCCTGAATCCTGTCCGTGCCCGTTCTCCACTCCCAACCCGCCTCGGTGTGTCCGTTCTCCACCCTGCTTACCCGCGGCGCGCAGCGTCCGCGGCGCGCGGTGCGTCCGCGGCGCGCGCTAGCCGTCCGGCGTCAGCGGCGCTGACGCGGTGCCAGGAGCACATTAAGGCGGAGATCCAACACCAACTCGCCATGGATCATCCCAACATTTGCCGTCTCCTCGAGGCCGATTGGCCGGACAAAACGAACACCCAATGGTTTTGGGTGGGGTGGGGACGTCAGTCTTCATGTTTGGAGTGGGGGACTCGAAGGGACTGGGACTGACTTAAGGGGCATGTTATAGCACCATCCAAGAAATGATTTAAAAAAACCAGGAACTAACTAAAGAAATAAACACCATAATTTTTAGATTCTACAGCATAAAAGCTGGAGTCGAATCAACGATTCTGCTAAAGGCAATTTTGGCAAACACTCCAAACTGCAAAAGGACATCCGTGTTTTTGATAAAGGAGCCCAGCTTTTGTTCTTGCGATCTCTCAGCCGACCCCAGAATCTAGCGGTGTCGAGTCTCGAGGCCTATGAGGAGCCGACGCGCTTATTGCTTGTACCTTGCCTGGGGTGGCGGCGCCGAGATGAGGGACTCGTCAAGTTCATGTAGGTCTGTTTTGGGCTTGGATCTCTCCCAATCCAGCTACTTACATAGGAGGTAGATTTACCAACAGTTTTAGTGGGGATGGAATGAATATAAATCTGGAACTCGTGGCACATTTGTCGACTATAGAATTATAAACCAAGCGGCCCTCACAGTCCCTGCTCACATCCCCGTCCCAAGAGCTTTGTGTGAGGTCTTTGGATGGTCCAAAACCAGCTCGAACACCAGGTCTTTGGATGGTCCAAACCAGCTTGAACACCAGCTCTTTGTGCTTTGTGTGATGGTCCAAACCAGGTCTTTGGATGTGGTCCAGTTGAGTCACAGCAGCTTGTGCTGCTTCAGGCTTTCACGTTCGCTTCACCCTTAGGACCGCTTTTCCAAGCGCTGTAGGTGGTTGGCATGCACGTCCCGCGTTGCCCAAGAAGCACCAGGCCACCAGGTGATGGACTCCCTGGGTGGATCGATTCTGAACCAAACATGTGGACAGTGGATCGAGGTTCCAAGGATCTTCCACTTGACGTCCGGCTGCGCAGAGGATGACCAGAATAACAATGGGTGGTGATATATGGTGATATATATATATAGGGACCAGTTCATGCAGCAGGGGCCAGGGGGCCTCCCTATGAAGATACACACCCAGGTTTCACCTGACCCCAAAATCCAACTTTCAGGGCTTCTCGACCCCAGGGACTACACGCCAAGGGAAATTGAACACTGAACTGCCTTTTCTTCAGAGTACACGATATGATGGAACAAAGCCTCAACCTGAAGGGCAGTTTGAATGGGTTTGAGTCTGGGTGTAAATGGGTTTAAGATGGTTTAAGGATGTCTGCGGCTTTACGCTATTTGGACTTTTTGGCCAACTTCATCCTAAGGGGTGGACCTCGACTCTCGCCACTAGACCCACGCCTTTGCCGAGGTCATGGAAAAGCTCAATGGCCCTGACCTCTTCGACGCATTTTCCAAGAAGAGCCATGGTGAGAATTGAGTTGGTCACTGGCAGGTTGTGGAAGCCTGGACTGCCCTGGACATCCGACATCCACGGACGCTTCGAGCCTCTCGGGCCCTGGAAGGTTTCATCAGTACGTGTCTACACATCACCGTCCCAGAGGAGGGTGGTAGTGGATCCTTAGGGGATGGTCTTGGAATCTGACAGAAAACATGGTGTCCTTGACACTCAATCACCCAAACCACACGGAAGGCGTGGTTTCTCAGGCGGTGACCATGGTGACCTTGACTTCCAAGATCACATTTGCTTGTTGTTTGTGGAAACATGTGATGTTCTCGAAATCACATCGGAGTCTGTTTCTTTTGGGCTTTTGCCTAGTAAGGACCCAACCCTAACGTGGGGGAACACCGCCCGTCCACGTCGACATGCATCTACCCGGGTAGTACCAAGCACTCTCGGAGTCTTACCGTTTCTCTCCTCAGGAGGCGTTACACCGAAACGGATGCCGTCGACATCGTGCGACAAATCCTCAGCGCCGTCGCCTATTGCCATCGGAACGGCGTGTGCCACAGAGTGGCTTCGGCCGCGCTAGCGGATTGGGCGGGGGAAGGATCGGAAGGAATCCAGATGGATGGTGGTATGATATAACCCAGACACTCCATGGGACTGCCATAATATGTCTACATTGACCCCCAAAACCACCCCAATGTAGGTAAATATGCCATATAGAGTGTCTGGGTTATATAATTAGAATCCCTGGATGTTGCTAGTGGTGGTCACGAGAGAATGCTTATTCAGCGGAAGAAGGAAGATTGGAAGGAAGGAAGTGTTGGCTGGTGAAGTGAAGTGAAGGATTTCTTCAACACTTCTGATGATATTTTTTTGATTAGCGACAACTGCGATTGGTCAAACGGTGTATGTGCTGCAGAACATGTGGACTACCAAGACGAGTTTCCTGGAGCCCTGTCGGCTGTTAATCCGATTAAAGCTGCACCCCCAGGATGCAGCTTTATAAAATCCACTTGTTGAGTTTCTCTTAAATGAATCACCCTAACAATCCTTGGGCTCTCCATGGCAGGGGTCAGACCCTCCGTGGCAGGGGTCTGGGCCCTCAAAACCCTATGTATTTGAGGGCCCGGATTCTTAGGGCAATTCAGTCTTTACAGTATATTTCTCTAGCTCAGGCAGCTCAGAGCGGCGGTTCTTCGGGGCTTCTCCGTTAGGAGTCGGGGCCTGCTTCATGGCTGCATGCTTTTTACGCCCGAATCATGTCCTCATGTCATGCCGGAATTACTGTCAGCCAGGTCCGCCCACAGAATCCGCTCCCCCCACCGATCGCTCCTCAACGGATCGCTCCTCAACGGATCGCCCCGACAGATCGCCTTGGACCTTGAGATGATTTATAAGGACCTGAAGTTAGAGAACTTCTGCCTGGAGGATGACTCCGAGAATGCTCGCATCAAGCTGCTTGGTGAAGACTTGGAAAAGCTTAACAGCTTAAAAGGCAATTCAAAGAGAAACCGCATCCCAGCCTTCCACTGAAGAGGAGCAGGGCTTTCTATTAGGCGCTGGTTGGTTTACATTCCTCGGATTTGTGCTATTTAGTACAGCTCAAGGATCGAGATTCAATTTGATCCTAAACTTTAAACGTTGCTCCGAAGAACCCCCCAAGTGAGGATGGATCATGGAGAACGTAAGCGCGGGTCCTCTCTGAATCGAACCACGCCGTTAGAACGTCCGGGATTCGAGCGAACGTCGTGTCCTCCGAAGTAGGTCTATTAGCTAGTAGCGATGGCTTCCAACCTACAAGCGATGGAACTTTGTCCAGGTCTATTCATTGATTGAACTATATATTGAACTCATTAGATGAACTAGTCCCTAGAAGTCCAAAGATTCCCTTTCAGGACCCTATAAAGACATATTGTTCTAAATTATTATGTACAATATTCTTTCTATACCAGCACCTTCCAACAGGTCTCCTCTGGCGGCTTTTGGAGACTTAAATGTCGCAGGTGGTGATCTGTTGGAAGGTGCTGGTATATAGTCTTTGACTTCCAGGGTAGTGTTTTTTTTGGTATATTGCAAAAAACAACGAAAAAAGACACAGAAGAAATCCCAGGAGGTGCTTTGTTGCTACACCAAACAGCCGTTGTATTTTAAGCCGTGGATCGGAGACTCATCTCACCAAGTCTCACCAACTGGCCAGCCAGCGAAAGCATGGGTCACCAAAGCCTAACGACTGCCCTGCACACTCTCACCTTCAACGGCTACAGCAAGTCAGCTGGGAACTCAAGTCAGCGTTTTCTTTTTGTATTGTCTTGTGCTTCTAGGGCAGGTGTGGTGGACATATAATCATTCTTACCAGCCAGCTAGTCTGATGTCTCTTGGGCATGAGTGCATGTGCGCATGGTGAGATGCTGCAGCCTCAATGTCCATTGAAAGACGTGGCCCATGTGGTCTATTTCTTGCGGGCGGGGCTGTGTTGATCCTCGTAGATATGTTGATCCTCGTTCACCATCCACTTCATGTAGAATGTAGGAACGGAAAACACCTTGCATCCGAGATCTTGAGTTAGCGACCTTTGTGCAGTCCCTGAATGACCTTGCCCAAAAAGGTGGCATAACTGGAAGTTTGACTTAGATCACTTTGAAGCTTTGAATTCCCAATTCTTAGATCACTTTCTCGATCAACCACGTCTCAGCTCCCAACACCGTCGCCGCAACACCGGCCGAGTCCACCGAAGACCGCCGCAATACCGGCCGGCCGACAAACCGGGGCGCGCGCACGCTCGCGCACGCGTCTGCGCGTCTCTCCGAGGATGATCGATTTCGGCCTGGCGCACAGCATCGACGACTTCCCCATGACCGACTCCTGCGGCACCCTCTACTACGCGGCGCCCGAGGTACTCCGAGGCACCGGTGGATGGTGAAGAGCTGTGGACCGGTGGAACGCGAAGGTGAAGTGTTCCGAACTGGGTGAATCCCTCTTCTGAGGAGTATGATTCTGTATATGTTTTTGTAATATTTTGTATACTTCATTTTTTAAAATGAATTTTGTTAAATGTATATCCTGTCCTATCCTTTGTAAATCCAAGTGGTGAAGATGCCATGGGATGCCACAATTCAGTGACCCCAGGATGGTGACCTCGGATTGGGACTTAAGACACAGTCGTCGACCGTGCGAGGCTTGGTGTGTTTTTGGAGATATTTTGGTGCAGGTCAAGGTGGCTTTGGAATCCCTGGCAGATGTGGCTGTGGGTCAAAGCCCTGTAACCCTGGTCGACCACCAAAAATGAACCAATTCCTCTATGTTCAGGATGTCAACCCACCAGGATTTAGGGGCTGGTTTTGACCCACGGACATATTGACATCACAGGACCTCTATGGCGACCTTAGGATTGCACGATCTGAAAGCGTTTTGGCTCCACTGCTCACACCGGCAGCTCGCTCGCGGTGGGTCGTCGTGGTACTCGCTCGATGGTGCGTCAAAACCGCCTTTTGGTGGCGGCTCTCCTGTGCTGCGGCACCTTTGTCCTCTCGCAGCTCCTGGCCTTTGTGGGTGCGCCAACACCTTTGGAGCGCCGGACGTCCGTAGCACTCAGAGCACGAGGCGGCGGTGAGTATGACATCAGCGACATGGCAGGCAGTGTTTGTATTTTGTTTGGATGGGTCTAAGTCTAAGTCTGTAAGAAACTGTTTAAGTTTTTTGTTTGTCTTTACTTGAGATTCTTTGGTGAGTGGGCTTGTACATTTTTGGATGTGTCCAAGAAAAATCTTGGGAAATACTGGCTAAGGCATGCTCGTCCGGCCCCTGTTCCAAATAAGGCGATGCGGACATCACCAACTTCTACAATTCTCTGCTCACAGGTGGGCCTCAGAGCAGAACTAATAGCACAGCAAAGAGCTTCAAGGGACTCTCAGGCAACCAATGGAGAATAAAGGCTTGTCATATATTGCCCCAGTGTTTGCGGGTCACCTTTGGGTCACCTGAATCTCGCTTTCAATGGATTTGACCCGATACCTGAGCTTTCCACCCAGTCCACCCTGGCCGGGCAATGGGCCGGACAAGGTTCATCCCATGTGAACCACGGAAGTCTTTCTTCATCGCTACATTCCAAATGACCCGTCCGTGTTCAATGAATTAGTCCATCGCAGGTTTTTGGCGTTCAGAGAACCATTTATGTGTTTCTCCCAAGGTGACAATCGAGTTAAGTTATTGTGACAGCAATCGACACATTTCGGGCGGCGAGACGTGTAAATCTTTCCTGGACCTTTTGAACTTAACTAATTATGATCCTTTGCGCTTTTTTGTTGAAGGGAAGCACACCTTCACTTGAACAATGTCTCAAGTTGTTCCAGCATTTGCCAGACTTCCAGGTGTGTGATGTACATTCAGCCTAGGAAAACCCAAAATCCCCTCGTTCGTACCCTCCTCGTTGCATGGACGGCTTCAGATTGCCAACCCCAGCCTCGCAGGTGCTGGGGGTGATCCTCCCAAGGGCACCGTGCTCTCTGTCACTGGGATCTGGTGCACTCGCACTCTCTTGGCGAAACCGCGTTTGGCCCCAAGCTAATACAAACAATGACAGCTATATCAGGAATTGGCCCCCTTTTCAATTGGTTCCTGAGAGAGAAAGAGAGCGATGGTCCAAAGCGGCTTACCACACGGACTCTTTTTGCCTCCAAATATATACTTCTTTTTCCCCCTCCCTCTCTCCAACATCCATGAAGTGGACGGTTTTGGTTTGGCTTTATACAAGGTTGCTAGCCTAACAGCTCTTGGTAGCCTTTGGGAGCCCGCCCAAGATTCCGATTGGCGATGCATTGGGATCGTTATTGGGGCTTCCAAACGTTCCCCAAAGTCTTGATGTTCGGAATGTGTTTGGTAGGGAAGAGCACCCAGTGAAAAGGAAGAGTACCAAACGTAGCACATCTTCAGCATTCTGTGCACCTGTGTCATGCACGAAAGAGGTGGACACCTGAAATCTTTTGCAGTAGGTGCAGCATGGTGGAATCATTTGCTACCATAGCAGCCATAGCAAGAGACGCTTGATCAAGTTCGAGGTTTGAGCAATCATGAACAGGTCAAAGCCTTTTTTTTTCGGGCTCCTTCTTTCAAGCTGGTGCATGACGAATGCACGGAGTCCTCAAAGCACTCAAGAGAGTGACAGTGGCTAGTGGATCCCTGTCTCTCTTCTTCGAAACATTGGTGGAGTTCGCGGAACAAAACATCTGCAGTGGATCGAAATTCCACGAGCAGTAAGGAAACAGGAACGGTTTTGAAAAAGACTCTTGTTTTGGTCCTGGCCTAAAAACCACTGGACTTACCTACCATGGTTTGCCTCTCGACCACCTGTGACTCTCGGGATCCACCTGTCCGGGGTCTGGAACAGGCACCGCTTCCCACGACCGGTGGGACTGCCATGTATATGCAGCCCCATTGACACCGCAAGGATCCACCTGGGCCGTTTCGAGACACGGCCGTCGCACGACTTGGAATGGCCGTCACTTCCGCCATCTCTCGGCTGCGGCGCCTTCAGCCGCTGAGGAGCTCATCGTGAAGTTCTTTCACGGCGACTTCACCCCCCAGGGCTTCAAGCGCTACTCCGGGCTTTGGAAGGGCCCACCTCCCGGCAACATCGGCAAGAAGGAGCCCCGGCCGTCGTACGAAACCGGCGGCAAGTCGGGGGGCGGAAATCGACCGGTTTGTGCGCCGTGCGCAAGAGGCTTGACCTGGTTGGTTGGGTTTGTTCGAACTGACCTGTAGCAGTCAGTGAACCATTTTTACTATGTTTGAACAAGGCCTCTTTTACTAACCATCATCATCCACTGAGGCCCTGGTAATAGGATAGACCCAACCTATTGCACTAGGTGTCAGAACGCTGGCGAATTGGGGGAAAGCCGCAGGCTTTTCAGGTTTGGACTGCATGGCGCTTCACCAACTGCTGTGCTTGTGTTCCATGTTTTGTCGTGGATGTTCTTTGTTTTTTTTCCGCATGGCCTGCAGGAAAGCAACAAAGTAAAGAGAGGAACCACATCGACGGGGGTCCTTTCGATTGATACACATGACTAGTGCAGCACAGTGAGTTCTTAACCTTTGTGGGGGACACCGGAGGATGGGAAAACATCATCATACACCACAGGTCGAAAGAAGAAATCCTTTGACCCTTTGCCACTTCGTTTGGGTTGTTTTCAAGCAAATCAGGTCGATCAGGTAGACACACGAGATGGGACATCGCAGTTCTCGATGCAGGACATCGCAGTGGGCGTGGCAAAGTTGAAGGAACAAATGGCCAACCCCATGTTCGTCACCAAGGGTGGTGTGGGCTATGGCGCTTTGCCTGCAACGACAATTCATTGGCTGGAAGATGCAAAGGCGTCAGGCTTTGTGCAGGAGCACTTGAGGAAGTGGGTGTTGCCGTTTGAAGATCAGATTTTAATGGATTCCCTGCCCTTTGTGTATATATAGGCCATATTTCAGATTTATGAAGACAACATTAAATGAATCTGAAGATCTTCGAACCCTAAAGCCTAAAATTCTGGTTATTAAGCCCTGAGCCTGAGCTCCCCAATATATACATGTTCTTGTATGGATGCCGTAGGCAGGCGGTCGTTTCAGAACTATTGATCAATGTAGACTCGCGATTAACGACACCCCAACTTGGATGCGCTCACTTGCAGTTCATGGACGCTTCTACGTTACCCCTTGCTGTGTTTTACAGCGGGTGTAAGTAGAGTAAACCCCAACTTGGATTGTAAAGCCTCTTCGAATTCGTATATGTTTGTGTGTTTGTGTTTTAGTGAATCCAGAGTCTACATTAATGTGGGTGAATCAAATCCGACCTGGATGGTTCAAGATCTCCAGGGAGGGATTTGAAGGAGGTTCCCACATAGAGTACAAAGTACATCAAAGTACCATCCGTTTTCGGGCTTTTGCGCGGACTTCCAGTGCCAAATTCCTCGCAACGGTCCACGACCAAACAGCGGTCGTGTTGCTCGACCACTGAGGCGTGGATGAGACGCAGCAACTTCGTTGCAATTCTGTCGATATGTTAAAATGCCAGTGACTACCAGGCATGAATGAAAAGTGGAAAGTGGAACGTGCGTGTGCATGTGTGCGTGTGTGCGTGTGCGTGTGCATGTTGAAGTTGTTATATATAGCTGGGTGATGCTGGGTGAACATGTTAGACCATTTGGTGTGAGTCTCACGCGCAGTTTTGGCACAAACCATGCCATCCAGTGGTTGCTGGATGCGAGAACCTTGACGAGTTGCTGGGAGTGTGCTGTGTAAAAAAGACATTGGAAGTGAGTCCAAGACTCATACTTGCTCAAAGGACATCAGTGAAATCAAGTCCGGTCCACACATATTATGTGCAAATGTCACGACATCGTGGTCCATCCACTGATCCTTTAGTGCCCGAGCACCCCCCTAGGTGTGAGGAAATAGGCCGCCGTCCGCAGTTTTGCATGGCAGCCGGAGCCTGGTTCCTTTTTCTTCGTTGAGGTTCGGCCTGAGCCCCGAGGCACATGGCTGAACGTGGGATCCAACGGACCCACGATGGTGTGCCAAAGTTTGACGGCACACCGGAGTTGATGAGTCTGTATAGGGAGGAGGCAGTGCAATTCCTCATGACCTTCGAGCACAGGAAACGATACCTGGCTGGACCAAGGTTGTTGAAGGAATTGGAAGGCACCGCCAAGATGTCGGTGCGCACCATGACCCTGAGAGATCCGCAGTGGATCTCCCATCCTAGGGGGGTGTACACCCTTCTGGACCACCTGGACGCCACAATTGCCCGGCCAAGCCTTCCCGAAGCCTCTCGGTTCGTCATGCGCTTCTTCGACAACCTCCAGCGGAAGAAGCAAGAGACGATGACCAGCTGGATCACGAGGCACTCGGAGGCACTTTGGGAGGCCTCGCAAAGCCTTCGCAAGGTCCAAAAGGAGTTCGGAGCTCAGTCGAAGCCGGGGTCATGGTACCAAGGTACCCCAACCATTGGCAGTGAACATGGTGGCAGTGTGAAGAGTGAGGGTCATCATGCCGCACCACGTTCACTACACAGCCAGACACAGGTGGGTACTCCCTTCATGGACAATGGTCTTCTTCGGGAAGACGATGAAGATGATGGTGTGTGGCAGGAGGCTCATCATGGTTGGTGGGATCATCATGAGGGTTGGGATTGGTCGCATTGGTCACACCACTCCTGGAAGACCCCTGAGTTTGAGCCCCCTTCCACTTGGGACACCTCCTCGGAAATCTTCATCCCAGAGTTCTTGGCAGGCTTCTTGCTCCTGCATCGATCAGGCCTGGACACTCAGGAACGGGCCAATGTCCTCGCAGCCCTGCGAGGCGAATTCTCGGTGACCTCCGTTGGCCGTGCGCTCCGTGAGCAATGGAGCGATGAGGATCTTCTTCGTCGCGACCGCCTCAAAGGCGGAAGTGCGATGGTGGCTGAAGATGATGAAGCAGAGCTGGAAGCTCTCATGGCTGATGACCACTCCGATGTCTTGGAGGGCATGGATGCTGAGGCCAAGGAGGCCTATTGGTCAGAGCAGGAGCGCATCGAGGAGGCCATGGCGGCCATCACGGCCCAAAAGACCACCTTGAAAGAGGCACGATGGAAGCAGAAGCAACTGAAGCTGGGCAGGGGGTATTTTGCTCCCAAGCCTTTTCCCGCTAGGACTGCTGAGAGCTCCAAGAAGTGCTTCAAATGTGGTGGTCCTCACCTCATGGCACAATGCCCACAGAGGGCACAACACGCCAAGGTGGCCCGTGAAGAAGCAGCTGAGATTGCCTTCACCACTTTTGAAGAGGCTGGACTCTTGGGTGAAGAATGCTATGAGGCCATCAGCACTGAGCAAGCTCTTGAGGGATGCATGGGCATCATCGACTCAGGAGCCACCTCATCCTTGGGCTCCGTTGAGGCACTTGAGAAGATCATGCTGAACAACATTCAGCAGTCCGGAGATTCCAAAATGGCCATCGACCTCCAGCGTCGTCCCACCTTCCAGTTCGGCAATGGCCAGAAGAAGGATTGTCTCTCCACCGTGACCGTTGGAGTGGGCGCTGGATGCAAAGAAGGGCACATGGAGATCCATGTGCATGATACTCCAGGGCAACCCGTCTTGGTCTCTCGCAAAGCGCTCAAGGCTCTTGGGGCTGTCATTGATTTTGGCGAGAGCAAGGCGATTTACACGAAGGTGGATCCAAGTCAAGTCGTGCCGCTGAAAGAAGCTGAAAATGGACATTTGCTGATGCCCATCACCGGCAACATCTTGGCTGGAGCCACCAAAAGGGGGGCACCTTTTTTGTCATTAGATTGTGAATAGGGGATTCGCTCCTTTGACGCTATGGACGGAAATAAATCCGGTCAAGGGAGTTTGTTTGATTTGCACTTAGAATCTAGGGGTAGTGATTCTGTTTGTGCAGGGGTTTGGGAGAAAGACATGACAACATGTCCACAGTGCTCACTTCTTTCAATGTGTGAGCAGCATTGTCAGTTTTGCCAGGAACGTATTGAAGTGACTGATACACACACACACATGTGCACACACAGCATCTCTCCAGCTCAAAATCGGAAGCCCGTTGCCTTGCAGTGTCTCCTCACCGTGACCGGCATGCCAGCTCCAACCACGAAGGCCGATTGGATTGCTCGCCTGAACGAGGCTGGCATTCATCCACCCAAAGAGTGGAATCTGATCCAGATCAAAGCGGCTTGGGCAGAGTACACCGAGTCAGTCAAGGAGACCAACGAGGCCAACATGCACACCGAGATTGCAGCCATGAAGCGGGCATCCCGCAAGAAAGCGTCACTCCAGGAATTCCTGGAGGAGAATCAAGTCACCTTCAACAAGTCCGACACCATGGCAGTTCTTTTTGCCAAGGGCGAGGCCGCGATTATGAAGAAGTTTCCACCAACCCGTCAGGAGAAGGTGGGCTTTGGCAAACATGCGGACCTCACCATGCAAGAAGTGACTCGGGATCATCCCGACTATGTTCGCTGGTGCCGCACGACAGTGGCAGAGGCAGAGATGCCCTTCTGGCGCATGGAGCGCCTAGTGCAGTACGACAACAACCTCAGTCTTCAGCCTTCCAAGACAATGCCAAAGTCTTCAAAGGAGGTGGCACTAACAGCGTCCAAGAGCGGCTACGCTCCGGCACCACCACCCCATGTGTCCAATTGGGATCAACTGGAAGCCATGAAGGCGACTGCCAAGGCCAAGGCGCTGGAGACAGCAGCGGCATCTCAACCAGTGATCGACATGGACTCCGACGAGGAGAAGGTTCGTCTCCGCCAGAAGATTGCTGCATTGGAGGCCGAGAACAGCGACCTGCATCGTCAGACAGCTCGCAACAAAGGCCGTCGAGAGATGTGAGCGAGGCTAGCGAATCGATCGTCCCGGAGGAAACTGCTCAGCTCGTGCATCGGCTTTGGGGACCCAAAAACAATATGTACAGCAAAACTTGGACTTCACTTGTTCAAACGACCCTTATTGATGGAGTTGGCTTGTTATGAAGACAGTGTTTTATCTGGGGAAGTGGAAAAACGTTTTGGTGTTGGGTCAAGTATAAGGCTGAGCGATTGGAATGGTGCCAATCTAGAGACTCCGGAGGGCGTACAGTTTGCCATCAAGATGCTCCGTAAGCATCGACCAGTTCATCTCTGGATCAGCTGTGTTTGTGGACCTTTTTCTCCTCTACAACGTCTCAATCAAAGAAACCCTCAACAAGTTGAACAATTGCAGGACAAACAACATCGTGCAAGAATTCAATATGGGGGTGCAATACAAGTGTTGGAAGAGGCGAAACGGCTGAAAACAGAGGTGCACTGGGAGTTTTCTCAGAAGTGCGAAGCGTGGCAACTCCCAGAGATTGTGGAGCTGATCTCACGTCACAAGCTGGAAAAGGTGAATTGTGCTGGATGTGCAGTGGGACTCCGTACAAAAGACCAGAAGAAATTGTTGTGCAAAGCTTGGACGATAGCAACCAAAAACTCCCACCTTCTACAACATATGAACCTCCAGTGTCAAAAGAATCATCCCAAGGGAAAGTGCGAAGCCGGCGAGACAGCACACACAGCGCGGTACACAACAGTTTTTGCAAAGAAGGTTGTTGACAGTCTTTCCATGTCAGAAGTTTGGTCACAAACAGTTCAAGAGCTGCAATCGCATCTCCCTGAGGACCTCGCTCTACCAGCAGAGGCTGCACCGGAATCCGAGAGTACAGTGCTATCTCAGCAGGAGAAGGCAGAAGTGGAACGCAAGATGCAACACATACATCGGAGTTCGGGACATTGTGACATGAAGAGTATTGTGAGGGCTTTGGAACGTCGGGGCTCACACAAAGAGATTGTTGACATCGCAAAAACTTGGAAGTGTCCCACATGTTCTGATCGCAAACGTCAAGATCCTCGACGATTTGTGACACTAGAGGGCATACCAAACAAAGGGGAGGTGATGGAGATGGACATCACAACATTCATGCACCCTGTACACAAAAAGAAGGCAGACATCCTCTTGATGGTAGATGTGGGTAGTCGCTTCACAGTGGGTCGTGTTTTACCTCGGGGCAACTGGGAAGAGATTCAAAAGTCACTAGAAGAGCTTTGGATTCCCTATTTTGGAAAGCCGAAAACCATCCGAGTCGACCCTGCTGGAGTGTTTCTCAACAAACAATGTGATTCCTATTTGGCGGACAAAGACATATTTTTGGAGGTCATTCCAGGAGAAGCTCATTGGAAGTTGGGAATCGTTGAACAAACCGGAAAAACCATCAAGGGCATGATGGAAGCAGTAGGGGATGATTTTCCTGATGCTCAAGAAGGCACCCTTTTGGCACAGTGTTTGTGGGTGGCGAACTGTCGGGAACTCTACAGGGGGTTCAGTCCCATGCAGTATGTTATGGGGAGGTCGCCAGACCCAACCACAAGAACATTTCATGATGATCGGGAACTCCCTCTTCACCCTCAACTCGTGTTGGACAATGGTTTTCAGGAGGAAACCCAGTTGCGGCAGACAGCTGAGAAGGCCTTCTTGGATGAGCAAAACAAACGTCGACTGGACAGGGCAGAGCGCATGGGCCATCGAGCGTACAAACATTTTGTTCCTGGGGATTTGGTCTACTACTGGAGAAACCAACTTCCACCTGAAGACCGTACCAGCTTCAAGAAGGGAAGATTTTTGGGGCCAGCAAGAGTTCTAGCAACAGAAACACGTAATGATGATGGGGTACTTCGACCCGGGGGAACAGTTTGGATTTTTCGAGGAGGCAAGTTGTTGCGTGCAGCACCAGAACAACTCCGACATGCAAGTCAAACAGAAACCTGGATTGAAGAGTTGAGACAACCGGTTGAACTCCCATGGACAATTACAAGTTTGTGCCAGACAGCAACAAAGAAGATTTTTGATGACATTACAGGAGAATGTCCTACAGAGGCTGAGTGGCAACAAATCCTCGAACACGGGGATGATGAGATGTTGGGAGACAGTCAGTATGAGGAACGAGAAGTTCTGGCACCTCGTCGCCGACATGATGAGAAAAAGCCTCTGAGTGAACAGGAGGCTAAGCGCCAGAAGGTGCTTGTGAAAAAGGGGACAAAAAGGCAAGAGCTCTCTGAGGAGGCCTCAGGAAGTCGGAAGAAAGAAAAATCAGAAACAGACCTCATCGCCTACTATGCCAATGTTGACAAGAGACAAACCATAGAGATTGAGATTGACATCCCAGACTCCCATCGACAGTGGAAGCTTTTTCAACGTTCACCTGAAGCTTTTATTGCAAGCAAGCTGAAACGCAAACAAGTGGAAGTGAGAGAGAAAACACTGACACCAGAGGAGCTGATACAATTCTCAAAGGCTAAGAACAATGAGGTCAAGAACTTCATCTCGGCACAATGTTTTCGGGCAGCAGCTGACATCATTCCCAATGAGTCGGAAGTGGTGGGCATGCGTTGGCTTTTAACCTGGAAATATGATCCGAAGTATGAAGGGGGGCCGCAAAGCAAAAGCAAGAGCTATCATCTTGGGATACCAAGATCCCAACTATGAACAGCACAAGACCGCGGCACCAACACCAAGCAAGGCTGGACGACAACTTTTCT
Source organism: Durusdinium trenchii (assembly GCA_963970005.1). Classification (NCBI taxonomy): domain Eukaryota; class Dinophyceae; order Suessiales; family Symbiodiniaceae; genus Durusdinium; species Durusdinium trenchii. The sequence continues at coordinate 1,894,241 of CAXAMN010023806.1, forward strand.
TTCAACTATGTGCCTGGAAAAAGTTCCACATCATGAAGGGGGACGTCAGTGGAGCCTTTCTTCAGGGGCAGGACATGGAGGAGGCAATTTGGTGTCGCCCTGTCAAAGAAATTTGCCAGGAAATGGGGGTAACCGATGACACTCCCATGCTACTGACAAAAGCAGCATATGGTTTAGTTCAGGCACCGCTACAGTGGTACCGGTCAGTTTGCACAACCATGGAAAGCTTGGGATACCGTCGGTTGATCACCGAACCATGTTGTTGGGTGTACGTTGATGAGCAACAGGAAGTGCAATCTATCATACATGGTCATGTCGATGATTTTGTTTTTGGTGGCCACAAAAACAATCCAGTACACAAGAGATTGTTGGAAGCACTCCGGCAATCCTTCTCTTGGGGAACCTGGGAGGAACAACAGTTTGAACAGTGTGGCATTCTGGTAACCCAACATGAGGATTTCAGCATCACCCTCAACCAACAAAGGTTCATAGAAGAGATTGAGGAAATCCACATCAATCGAGATCGAGCACGACAACCTCAACTAGCCGCGAGCGACTCTGAGAAGAGCTGTTTGAGAGGAGTGTTGGGGAGCATTTCATGGCTATGCGGACAAACCTGTTTTCTATTTTCTGTGGACACCAATTTCTTGATTTCAGAGATCCCAGTTGCAACAGTCGAAACAATCAACAAGACAAACGCACTGGTTCGTTCCGTGAAGAAGTGGAAACATCAGGAATATAAGATCCACAGTTTTGACAAAGAGGCGCAACTCTACATGGTAGCTTGGGCGGACGCAGCATGGGCAAACAGGCCGAACGGCAAAGATTCAACAGCTGGTGTGTTTATTGGTATGAGTGATGAGGGACTAGCAAAGGGCCTCGAAAGAAACATATCACCAATACACTGGAGAAGCTCAAAAATTGAGCGAGTGTGCAGAAGCCCAGCCTGTGCAGAAACTTTGGCCAACACAGAAGCAGAGGATGACCTTCTTTACCTACGAGTTCTCTGGAGTGAGATGTGTGGTCAACCACTTGACCCACGCCTTCCAAATGAAGCTGCAAGATATATACCAGCACTCCAAATCACAGACTCCAGAAACCTGTACGACAAGGTTCATCGACCTACAGTGGTGGTCAAAGGAGCAGAAAAGAGAGCTGACATTGAGGCAATCTCACTGCGTGATGTGCAACACAAAGCTGATGTGGGTACATGGTGGAGCAATGATCGCCAACAGCCTCACCAAATGCTCTGAAAAGCATCAAGCAGTGATGTACACGACCCTTGGTTTTCGTTTTCGCATTACCTGTGAGGGAGATGGCAAGTCCGAGAAGGTTCGACGTCGAGAAGGACTGAACCCACTCGACCATGCGTGCACAACATACAGCAAAGGACTCGTATCGGATCGTTCCTGGAAAGACTGTTAATTTTCTAGTTTGGGACCCGTGCAAATGTCACGACATCGTGGTCCATCCACTGATCCTTTAGTGCCCGAGCACCCCCCTAGGTGTGAGGAAATAGGCCGCCGTCCGCAGTTTTGCATTATGTACCCACACACACCCACCTGTCTGGCTGTGGACCCGTGATGGACACCATCGATAAGATGTCGTTGGGATCCACCAGTTGTGGCAAGACGAGGTGCTTTTTGTGGGTTCTTTGGTCCGGAGGTGCAAACCTTGATGTGGAACCCTTTCACATCCCCCCAGCGGTTTCTTAGTCGCAACAATATAACATGTGTCACAGTCAAAACCATGTTTGTTACGTTCGGCCTCCAGTTTTACCAAACCGAACGGGAGTTAGGTCAGGAGACCTGGAACCCAGCCCTGCAACCATCGGAGAGAGTTCCTTCATCCGACCTCACAGGTTTTGGTTCACCGAAGAAAAACACCTCGGAAACCTTCACCGGTTTTTCGGGTCCAACCGATTCAAGGGTGTGTTGATGTCTGAAACTACCTCCGCTCTAAAAACGGACCGGACTGCGTGGTTCAAGATACGTTCTTTACCAATCGCATCGTCGAAACGTCCGTGAGTGGCGGGTTCCATGGTGGAGGTCAGAGGGATGGAGGGTTGATCAGCCAGGAAAAGTGGACTTCATGTGGACAACCTTTATATAACCATGTTTTGTGTTTTTCTTTTTACGACTGACCAAACCTCCTAAAGATGTAATTTGTGGGCCTTTTCTGTGACCTGGGACTAAGACTGTTTGTTTGCTCAAAGTGGAACTTCTATTGACTTGTACAACTCTTCCTTCCCAAAGGGAGCTCAGCGTTCGCGCCAAAAATTAATTGAAACAACTTCCTCAAGGAAGAATCACTTTTGTCCAGCACGCCTAGGATCTGCCTGGGCTCAGGGCAAGTTGAAATGAGAAGTTAAATGTCAATGGAAGTTCAATTGGAGCAATAAAAAAATCAACTGTCCCTTTTGGGAAAGGTAAAGTCTTTCTTAATTCCATCAGCCACGATACCTCTGAGTTTCTCCAAACATGGCTTCAAAGTAGATGCGCACTGGCCAGAGAATCTCTCCACTTCTGGTGGGGAACCAAGCACGTATGCGGGGAAGACATCCAGCAGCAGGCAGCTGAAAGGTTTGCATCAGCCAAGTACAAAAGTACAAACTGTGCAAAAACATCTGTGTGGATTAGACATGTGATCCTGGAATCATTTCAAGGAATTCCACGTGCACAACACAATGGATGCCTGGCTTCAATGAGGACACTCTCCAATCCAAGTGTCCTCCCTGTGAATCAATCCACTGAGTCTGCAGGTTGATCAAAACCACTTTGTACATGTAGCAACAGTTGGGTGTGTTGCAGCAGGTCTGTGGCTGATGCCTTGACCTTTAAAGTCGTCTTCACTTCGCCCCGCCACACCCGTCACTGTCACACGCGTCACCCGCGACGTGAACGCGTCACGTCGCGGTGTCCATCAGGAAAGTGGAGGATGATGGCAAGGGCTGGGTCTGGCTGGCCGCGGAGATGAGCCCCGGAGGCTTGGCCGTGGAGCTCTTCAAGTCCGTTCCTTATGGGTCACTTGGAGGTCGAGTGATTCCCAGAATTGGTTTAAGGATGTTTAAGGGAATGTCTTGAGAAAACCACTAGTTTGGGTGGAGCATCAGTGGGTTTCCTGTTGGATTTGCCTTGTAAACCTATTCTGGGAGTGATGGAGGAGGGTGGAGTGAAATTCCTTCGGTTGCGGCCTGAAGGGGGTTGGTAGGGGACTACAGAGTTGGAAGGACCGAAGTTAGCTGATGGAATTCTTGGAGCTCGACCTCGGCAAAATTCGGATTGGAAGAGGTGCAGATCAGTTCTGGCCTATGGGTTGAAGCCAATTCGTGTTGAAGCCATGGCTGGCGATGACATAGCGTTTTCTTCTCAAATGATGGACATGTCCTAATTGTGGTCACTCACTGGACTGAACGAACGAGCCCAGGTTCGGCCATCCTTTGTTGGGGGCTGCTGGGATTGGATTGTGTTCTGATGGTTCACAAAAACAGATGCCCACCACGTTTGGGACCATGTCTTTTGCTGAACGTGAGTAACGTGAGTCGGAATACCCTTGTTCCAAGCAACATGGAATCAAAACGTCCCCAGTATGTCATATTTCGATATGAGTTTTCCTGGGTCCCAATTCGCTGCAGGCTTCCCAACACTTTGGATGGTTTGCGGTGCAGGGGAACGTGCTTTTTGGTCTGACGATCGTCTATCGACCACCGATCCAATCCAGCAGAGAACCACGGCTGGCTGAGGAAGCGAGCCATCTTGGTGGCGAAGCAGAACAACGTGGATGAACTCTTCCAGAAGGCCATCCCCAAAGATTTCATGCGTGGAATATTGACCTATACATTGTCCCTTAGAGCCTTAGGGTGTCTAGTAACAGTCCGCAACAGATTCTCAGTATGTTTGAGTGAACGGCCTTTGCCATCATCATCATCATCATCATCATCATCATCATCATCATCATCATCA
>CAXAMN010023806.1:1898212-1942420 GCA_963970005.1 Durusdinium trenchii
CATCATCATCATCATCATCATCATCATCATCATCATCATCATCATCATCATCATCCACTATAGAGCCATGGTAATGGGAGGATTTACCAACACGATCCGGGCGACCACCCCGATCGGTTGCCAGTCTGATCTCATATTGGATCGCGTGCAAATCGGAACATCTATAAGGTGCTTTAAAGGTGCCATGGATCCACTAGAACATACTCGTTGCGTTTTATTCATTGGACTGCTGGAACACCTGGCTGCCAGGGGAAGATTCTTAGCAGACACGGTGATTTCAGGTGATCATGAATAGATCATGAAAGCCAACAGAAAGGCCCCAAGTTGAAGGAGGCAGGTGGCAGGTGTGAACGTCTTGATGGCCATCTATAGACTGACATTTGACAGAAACCACCTTTTGACCAACGTTTTTCGTCAAAGTGGTACAACACCAGCCAGATAATGTTGATACAGAAAAAACCCGTATATATAATATATATAACAAAATATGTATTTATAGTAATTTAATACATAATAACTATTATATATATATATCCATGATTCTTCGGCATCTCAGATTCGTATGTCCCAACGTCCAGTCCCGAGGACCGATGTTTCTCACGTGCGGTCGTCCGTGGTCCGTGGTCGACGACCTCGATGACGGGACACGGAGAACGGAGTCCCGGAGACACGACGGACGTCCCAGGTGAATTGGGACACGGCCCTGGGCAACATCGAGAAGACCTTCGGCGGACCTCAGATTAAGCAGCGATAAAGCGAAGCGGCGGACCAAAGTGGCGGACGTTGGAAGTTTGGATTTCTGGATTCAGCCGCCTGGTGTGGATGAATCCACGGATTTTTGTTGGGCTCCGGCGGGTGATTGAATGGGTGATGATGGGTGTTTACTTCTTTCTTGGTATAGGTTGATTGGTGGTTTGAGACGACCCAGCGATGTGTTGTTTGCTTGCTTGCTTGCTTGCTTGGGTTGGGTTGGGTTGGGTTGGTTGGTTGTTTTTTTGTTGTTTTAAACCCAGAAGTGGCCAAGCTGTTGGCGTTCCATCCTGTATGTTCATCACATGTAGTGTTGTTTTTCTTCTCAGGTCCTAGTGACCTTAGTTCTATGGTTGCAATCCAACAGCCAAAGACGGACACTGGGACCTCGAGAGGTCGCTAAAAAGATTGCCTGGTTGAAACTTGTGATCCAAACTTTATGTTGATGTATCACTTCGACGTCCGTTTAATTGGCCGCCAACAAGATGCTGTTCAGGAGGCTTAAACAAACTGTCGTTTGAGATGTGATTAGAGAGCCTTGATCTTCTCAACTTGTCTCAACTCGTCTTTTTAAATGCTGCATGCAGAACAAGTTGGTTTTTGGTTGGGAGTTATACTATATATAATTACTATATATCTTAATGTTTATGTTTAAATCCACTATAATTACTTCGAATTGAGAAGCTTTAAAGCATCAACTTTATTGCAATCGACACAAGTAAGGCTGCTGGTGGTGGTTCCTATATCTTTTTCCGCATGAGAGGGCTTAGACGTTGAAGTGCGCTGAAAAGAAGTGAATTCAATGTGCGATGCGGCTTGGGATCTTGACCAGATTCTGGAGGATATCCGTGCTGTCACATACCGAAGCATATCACAGCTGTTGTGTTGATCGATTTAACATGAGTCAACATAGGTTTTTCCACATGTGACAATCCATTTTCAGGTGATATTCAACATCAACAAACTTAAAGCAGGTGAAAGCTCCGGAGTGGTAGCAGAGGAATGCCAAAACAGTTGTTGAGTAGGTCCTCCAAGCCAAGTTGTTTGTTTGTTGAGCAGTCATTCAACAAGATCGGATCGCCTGCTTCTTCAACGTATACAGTATATAAGCCTTTTGTTGAGTCTCTGAGTGACCCTTTTGCAGGCCCAAGTGACTTCAAACTGAAGAACCTGTGCGGATGCTCTTCTCATCCATGTGGGCCAGTCTTCGGACTTGAAAACACCATAGAGCTGGTCTACTGAAGCTCAAGAGGTAGACTTGTGGTGGGACTTGGCAAACCCAGACACTCCATATATATATATATAATTTATATATAACTATAGATATGCACACATATTTGGCATATTGACATGGGCCCCTGAAAGAATACCATTGACCCCTGACACCGAGAAACCCTGATCGGCCAATATGATGAGAGTCCGGTCGGGTCTGGACGAAGCTAGGACCCGACATCAGGTGACTGGTCCATGTACCTTCCTGTGACGTGTTTGTGTTTTTTTGCATGTAAAAAACATGTTTTTTGTTACATGGTAAAACATGCATTGTTTTACATGTTTGTTTGTTTGCTTTTTGTTGTTTTTCCCCAATTCACCGTATTTCTCGGTCTGAACAGCGAGTTTCACTCGGCAAAGAGAGAACGATTTCTCGACGTGCAAGAAGGAAGGGATTTTTTGGTCAGCTTCATGCCCATACTCTCCATGTATACATGAAGTGTCAGCTTCATGTTCAGACCTTCACTCATCTCCATGTTCTTTTCATCGCGCTCGTGGGCGTGGAAACATGGTTTCAGGGCCCAACACATCGAGACAGGAGTCGGGGCTTTCGGTGTTTGGCCGCTTTCGTCCCCACCGTTTCACCAGGCAATTACACCGAGCGCTGCGATATGTGGTCCTTGGGCATCTTGACCTACATCCTCTTGGATGGTCGAGCACCGTGCCTTTAGCAGTAAACCAAAGACGTCATCGGGGTCGGACGGGTACAACTGGTGCCTGGTTGGTGGTTTGCAAAAAAGAAGCATGGAGGATGGTCTGGTCAGGTGATTTAATATCGATATCATGTCCAATGAGGAGCTCAATTTAATGAACCTCTGCCCGGACCTTCAAAAGTGACCTCTTTGGAGTCTGTTTACGATCTTCTACGGGCCTGTTTGTGACCTCGTCCTGGGATATCAAGTTCGGTCACGAACTGAAGGTCCTGGTGGAGCTAAGTCCCACATCGCAGTTAAGTTGAAACTAAGTCTCAAGGCCAGACAATCACAGGTGTTGCACTCTTTGGGAAAGTTGCTCCAAGGAGTCATATTCAGGGTGGATTTTGGTGAGCAATTAGCACGACCTTGGCTGATGGAACGGTAAGGCAGTGAGTCAGAAAGGTGTGAAGATAGTGCAGCAGTTAAAAAGAAAACGTGGTTACCAGCTTCAACTTACAAAGCGCCCAGGTGCCCCACTCAGCAGGTACGTTTCCCTGATCATCCACTGTGGAGCATCGTTGGCAGAGGCCACAACTGGAGATCCCTTTGCCCCCTGCTGGCTTTGTGCAAGAGTAGTAAGTAGTGTAGGTTTGGGTCCCTGCCACACACAGAGGGCTTTCAAGTTTTGGGATGAGTGTAGCACTTATTGTTTTCCCATGGTTTTCCATATATATATATATAATTCCTTTTCTCCTTTCACTTGAACTTCTTGTTCCCCAATGCCACCACCCTTCTCCGCACCTCTCCAACCTCTCCACCACCGGACGATGCTCCGCTCGTGACGCTCCCCATTCACGCGAGGTTCATGGGTCGCAATGATCGGCAAACCTATCGGCTCATTTTGCAAGGACGGCGAAAACCGCGAGCAGATGGTTGAACGAACGACTTCGTTTACACGAACAGGCGTTCAATTCACGGGGTGAAGTACTGGCCCTGGTGATGGAACACCATGGTCCGATTCCTCTTGGTAGTTGTGTTGGAACAAGCTAAGTCGGAGCGTTGTAAACATGACGTTGGGGCCTGTCCAAAAATGTCGCGCATTGCCTAAAAATCAAAAAACGTGATGCTCCCTGCAGGCAAATGTGAACAACATAGAAGTACGCATTTCAATGCAGCGCTGATAAACCAACATTTATGTTTGTCGGAAAGGTTGGTCTTGAATTTGAGTGGATTTGGTCAGATTTGAAGGATAGCTCAGTGTGAAGTGGTCACGCTCTACAATTACAATGATTCAACTCGAGGCAACTAAAACCAGCCCTTGCTGTGTGTCAATGCTTGGCTTTATATGTGCTTAATGTCGCGATGGTGCTTATAACAATAAACATGTGTCCATATACACATCCTGAAATCATTGAAGTGGACAAGCACTGGGTCACTGGTTTGGTATTTGGATTGAAACTGGTCATCCGAACGCCACGAGGGTGATTTGCGCGTCGCGGTCAAGACCTGCCAGGCGGCAAAGCCTTGATGGGTAAACCTGGCAAGGACGTAGGGCGGCCACATTTGCCAGGCAGTCAGTTCATATTGCAGAGTGCAGGATGCCAACGAGTATGTCCGGCATGCAGCTTGTGGACGAACTGAAGTCCACCAACAGCGCCCTTCAGGACAGGTTCAAGAAAGCTTTGAAAGTGTCGCAACTTCATGAGAGGATGACTGCCAATACCAGCATCCACCTTTGTCGAGGTCCTGGAAGCGGTGGCAGCGTTTGCTATGAACAGAGGCTTGTTCATTCCACCGCCAAGAGCTAGACAACACTTGCTTCAACGGCATGTTGGCGCCGCATTCTTAAGAGCAGAGCTTCTCGTCGTGCGCCCGTTTGCACCACGGATCAAACGACCCCAGACGCTTTCGATTCTCCCCGGCGAGGTCGTGAAGGGCAAAGCCATCGTCGACATGTGGAGGATGCCGTGAGCAAGATGTGAAAAACAGTGCAACAGCCAAGCGCGCTTCAACAGCCAGTGCCTGGTATGGTGATACATTGGTCGGATCTGTTTTGAGCAAGGCAACCCGCACTTGCACAGGGCACTTGGAATCAGGTTATCGTCAGAAACATAGATTCGATTATGAGTAGCACGTCGGCATATGATTTGCTTTTGGGCTCCTGATGTTCTGCGCTGCTTTGAGTACTTTTTCTGCATCATTCCGCACATGTTGAAAGCAACAGTATAAAGACCCCTTTCGCAGAACTGGATGCCTTCGTACTGTTTGCTTTGGTGAAGTCTTCCGTTTCCGAACCCGCAGCCGCGCACCCGGTCACCCGGTCATCTGGCGAGGAGAGTATCGCTTTGCGGAAGAGCGCTGGGCGCACGTCTCGGCGAATGCGAAAGACTTCATCTCCAAGTGTCTTGGCATCATACCTAGAGTTTGGAAAACCAGCCGTTGTCACATGCAGGCGGAAATGATAGTTCAAATGAGTTTCCAGGTATATAAACAATTTCACTGATACTTGATATTTTCATGAACATTTGATGATTTCATGGTTGAGGGGATGGGATGGGATGGGATGGCACCATCAATACTATGTTTGTTTGTTTTTTCGGTGTTCGATGTCTTCGGCAAGCTGGGTGACTGGCGCAAAAAGAACTGGGCAAAATCAGGATCTTTGCATCATCAAGTGGGACTGCGGATTCGGAAGTTCTGGGACTTTGGGTAGGGGGGGCTTTCGGCGTCAGGCTGCCTCCAAAGACTAATTTATGGGCAACTTGTGGATCTCCATTTGGCACCCCATTGGAAGGTCCAGGTGAACCATGGTCTGGGGTTGGTGCTGATAAATCACCACTTGGGCACTGGCTGTTTTACTGTAAGACCTTGAAACTGTCAAGCTTTTGTCGTCGCGAAGAGATGCAATGTGACCTTCTGCGGGCGACTGCTGATCAACGAGGATTGTTTTGGTGCGCGAATGGAGTTCATGTTCAGGTTATTCTCAGGTCTTGACTTTATAGTAATAGGATGTTGAATGATTTTGGATGTGATAGTAGGATTGAACACTGTCATGAAACAGAGCATTATATGTTATAGATTATTTTGGTGCATATTGTTGGTTATATACACACCCCCAGAACTAATCGCTGTTGCTGTTGTTGTTTTGGTTATTGTTGTCGTTGTTGTTGCCTACTATTCAATTTGCACCACTCAGAACGCAAAACAATGACACGCCGAATCTTCTTCGTTTCAGAACCCGGGCCTCGTCCATCTCAGGACGCCGCCGATGGACCCATGCTCGCTCGATGGACCCCAAAGACCCCCACAAAGAAAACCGAGGCTCTTGCAGGTGGATCCACAACAACGCATGACCGCGGAGGAGGGAGGGAGGGAGGGAGGGAGGGAGGGTCACTCGATTGTCGATTGTGTGGGTTGAGAGACGAAGCTATGAGGAAGATCCAATGGGTTTAGAGACGAAGCCATGAGGAGACCTACGGATCCAAGTCAGTACCCTTCCAATTAAGGATTCGGGATAGCCAATGACAAGCAAATAGCTTCTGAGAAGGTATGACTGGACCCCTCAAAACCTACAACGGCGTGTCTCCAATCACCTTCTCAGAAGGTATGTGGAAATAGGGAGACGAAGGAAATGCTGGGCTTGGTCAAACGTTGCTTTTCCGACCCTAAAGAGGCCCCAAGTGATAGGAGCAGATCTGGAGCAAAATCGCACGGGGAGATGGTGACTGACACTTGGTTGTCCTTCACAGTTTGTTGGTAGATGTTGGTTCTGTATCTTTACGTGGCCACAGGATGGAGGGTTTTGATGGTTTCTTGGCTTGCAAAAGTGCTAGAGGACATGTTCTGTCGACTTGTTTGGGGTTTACCCAAGCAGGTCAACACCTGCTGAAAAGCTTCTCTTTGAACACATGCAACAATGTGGGTGAGCGAACCAAAGTTTTTTGAAAGAGAGGATACTTGATGATACTTGTATTCCAGCAGAATAGGCCACAACAGACTTTGGACAAACCTGTCGTTTCACTGCCCCATCCGCAACAGCCAGGGTCGGGGAGAAAGTGCTTTCTTTTTGGAACAAAACATGGACAGTCTTCGTGGGGGAAAAATGGTCGTCCAAGGGACCATCCACACATTCCGTGACATGAGTGGCACAAACCGGGTCCAGGTAGATCCGATCTTGGCTCGGCCGTGTCGGATCCCAGGGCCGTGTACCGGTGTCGGATCGGAGGAAGCACTCGGTGTTTTGCCCAGGAGGCCACGGTACATCCCTGGCTGGCGACCAGCGAGGGCGCGCCTAGCGTGGAGCTGGACCGTGGCATTTTGGACGGACTCAAAGCCTTCTCTCGCAGCAATGAAGCATGGCCGAAGGACCCAGGTTGCTTGGAATTTCTAGAGAAAGGTACTCGTAAGATTGATCGAAATCTTAGTTCTGGGATGACCCCTGGGGAGGGTAGTGCGCGTGCTTAAAATGCCAGCTGGGAGTACCGAGCATCAATGTGCGTCTTTTTTTCTGTCAAAGGAAGGGTTATTCTAGCCAACATGACATCCTGAAGGGCATTCTTTTCTAGCCCGGATATCACAAGACTGGAGGATCTAGCAGAATCTAGCAGCAGTTCTGCAGGTGTGGTCGAATTATTGGAGAGTAGGAAGATCCCATGTTCAACCCACTTTTGGTCTTCAACCCAACCCTTGGAACTTCTGGAGTGTGGGTTTGTTCTATTCTGCTGTGTCCTGTGCAGGTATAGACAGAAGTACACATGAAAAGATAGCAATTTATGATAATTTATTATGGTGGTCGTATGTATTTGGTTTGATGTTCCAACAACATTTGATATTGCTATTGAAAATTTGAATTATACAGCAAATATAAGTTAGGTAGATGTAGAGAGACAGTTGATGAAAACGTCATCAAATACGGCTAACAATATGTCAATGATATTGTTTGAAACAAAATTGTTCTTCCATTTTGTGGTGTCTTTGCCATAGAATGATTTTCGAAGTTTATGTCAGTTGTTTAAAACAAACACCATTTTGTTCAGGCACGTGTTGCGAGTCGGTGTCTCAAAAAAAGAAAACGAGCGGTGCAAAGATGTGCAAATCTCATCATCGAGACCACACCAGCCAACCACAGTGTTTCCAACCAAAGATTTCTCCCGCACCAGCCACCCACATCCCACCGAAACCCATATAGGTTTTTCGGCTTTTCACCCCGGGTGGAGTCCCAACGCCCAACCGCATCCGCGCGGGTGCACAGAGCGCGGTTGGACTCGACGACGCCCCTTTCTCGACTCGACCGAGGAGGTGAAGCGCGCCGTGCTCTCGGCCATCGCGCCCATGGCCTCGGTCGAACAAGTCCGTCGCCTGGGACCAAACGTGGTCCGACGACGTTGGAAGCGACGGCGGACCCGTCCGTCCGGACCCGTCCGGCGGACCCGCGTTCGACGGTCCGTCCGGTCTTCGCCGTGGAGGTTCCCACGTCCGGCGGGCCGAAGACGGATCGAAGAAGCGGGTCGTTGCTTCCGAAGACGCTGGGGTGATGTGGAGACCAGAGAAGGTTGGAATGGTGGGCTGGATGTGGTGTTGGGGCTACCAACCAGTGGAAACATGTGGAAAACAGTTTCAACGTTTGGTTCCAAAACCTTGGCGGCTTGGCGTTTTTTTTTAGGTGGAAGATCGTCTTCGGGGTGATAGGTTGTTTTCGCGGCTGCCCAGATTCACTGTCAGGTAAGTGGGCTGATCAGTTTGAGGCCTTGGACGAAAATGGTACAGGCACGGCCCACCGGTAAACACGAGGTGCGGGTGATGTTTCAGGGTTTCTATGAGCCCAACCCTGACACTCCATGTATATTGTGTAGTATGTATGGATACATTGACACTTGAAACCACACAAATCTGCAGTCATATAGTATTCCATACATGGAATCATTGGAGTGTTTGGGAAAGGCAAAGGGATGAGCCACCTATGGAACCAAAGAAAGCGTGGACGTGGAGGTTGGGTGTTTGGAATGTTGCCGGGTTTCTTTTCACCAAAGAGGTATATATATATATACATTGACTTTGTCCTATTGCCTGCAACAGTCAGTCGACAATTATCACTAATTCTGAACAAGGCCTGCAACCTAACTATCACTATCCGTGGGCCCGGCCAACGGGATATACCTTGGGTTCGTCCTATTACCTGTAACAGTCGGTAAAGGTCTTATCACTATTTTGGAGAAAGTCCTGCAACTGAACCATTGTCATCCACTGTTTCTGGCAATGGGATAGACCCAAGGTATGCATCAAGTTTTGGTGCCAAAACGGTCTCGGTACGAGGAGACATAATTAGAGGGGATCCACATCTGTATTATGAGCGCACCTTGTCACTAAGCACACCTCAGAGTTTGGGTGTATGGATATGTTCATGCTCATGTCTCACTTGTTTGACCTGATGGCGAGAAGGTTTGCTTGGACAGTCCAACGCCATCACGGTCGGCGTTTTGACCGCGTCACGCCTGGAGTCTCGAGGGACCTCGGGTACAACGGGTACAAGTATATACCTCTTTTTTGTTCGTTTTGTTCAGGTCATGTCCCCATTTTCCAAGGTACTTTGGAAGGTATAGATATGTTAGATATGTTGAATCTTCTCAATCCCTGTTTGTTTCAACCTCAAAGAAATAAACCGCCCGAATCCACCAGTGGTGGACCGTGGACCACAATTTCCACCCACCCACCTGTTTCCATTCGAGACTCCTCCTGGTTAATCTCGAGTCTCGAGCTGTTTTCCAATCCCAGGAAAACGCCCCATCCATGTAAGTACACTCCATGGAACTAACATGGAAGTGGAAGGCATGGACGCAAATGGTCCATTGGAAGACCACTTTTCCTGTACGGACAGGGGTGAACTGGTGAACTTCACTTTCACTTCCATGTTTCGTTCCAGGGAGAAGGGGTCAACCATCCATCGGGCAGTCAATTTTATCGGTCGTGAGAGTAAGCGAACACATGGAGAGTAAGCAGGCCAGATCAAAGTCTCAGACTTGGTGGAGAAAGTGGCGCAGCAGAGCGGTGAAGACGTGCACGTGGCCGAGGCAGGAGAAGACATCCGTCGAAGCGTGGGGGCTCGGGGCGGTGAAGCACGGCGACCAGCAGGGTGGTGAAGCATGCTGACTGGAGAGAGCGTCAAAAAGGAGCATGCTGACTGGTGAAGCTTGCTGATTGCAGATTTCGGAACATGGTGTTCCATCTTTTATTCTCAGGTGTGGTGTTCCTGTGGAACAGGTAGTTTGGAGGGGCCCAAGGTGTTGGCCTAGACGAGCTACCAGGGGGGGGGTAGGAGCAAGGACGCTACTAGGGGCTCCTGGCATCGCTACTAGGAGCAAGGACGCTACTAGGGACTCCTGGCCTTACTACTAGGAACATCTAGGAACAAGAAGCTATTAGAAACTAAGAAATATATAGAATCAAACATATAATTTAATTAGATTTGTGAGATTCACGGGGCGCATGCATCAGCGCCCATCCGAGACCTCAAATCAGTCGTCGATCAGCTCGCTTCTATGCGTGCGGAAGAGTAGGTATAAGGGTCAGTGATCGGTTCATGTGACTGTTCTCATGCTTCCAAATGTTGCTGAGTGAGTTCTGCCATAGCTTCACACAAAGCTCTTGCATGTGGCTTTTCCTCGTTCAATTTACCCGGTCTTTGTCCCTGTTTGTCCTTGCCAGGCTGTTTGCCATGAAGAAGTCTCTTGCATCTACTTTCTTTCACGAAACTGGGACCCTTCACCAGAAGAGTTGGCTTCGGCAAACTCCAGAATGGGTGTGTTACCCATAGAGATGAACTTTGACATGGGGATCCAGTTCATTCAAATTGGAGAATCTTGATCAATCACCTCCCCAAATGGATTGTATAAGCTTATTGAGTCCTGCGGGGTTGACATACCGAGTCTACATGACATTAAGTGGGTGTGTATTGGAGAGAAGGGAGACCCCAGATCGCCACTGGCTGGGTAGACTGGTTCCAGGGGGGCGGAACGGTCTCCCTATGACAGAACACACCCGATATGAAGAGATCGCTGGCCCGTGTACAACTAAGTGAAACCTGAGGGATCCTGATAATGAGGTATGACTGGACCCTCAGAACCTACAACGGAATGTCTCCAAGCACCTTCTAAGAGGGTATCAGGAAGGAAGTCAGATGGAAATCAGGTCAAGCGTCCTTACATGCAGAAATTTGTTGATGTCAATGCGGTATGCATGGGAGGTATAGCGTAAGGTGGCTTGTGTAGTCAACTCTGCAGGGAAAGAATGGACAGACTGCGTTCCATCAATATAGTGTGGCCCACACTCCGCCACGCTTTGAAGACACCTCACTTGGTTGGCTACGTGAGGAAAATATGTCTTGAAATGTTCACTGCTGGCTCTTGCACACTAAAAAGACTGTCAGATAGTCCTTTACTTGTTACATCGGCTATAACTGGTTAAATCCTTAAGCGATGATCAGGTCGCCTTTTTCTTCCCGCGCTGTGCCTTCTTGTGACCGGCAGGGGCTCCGTACATGGCTTCGGTGGTTACTTTGCGCTCCGTATGTGTCAGCGGTCGGCAGGTCTTGAAGCTGACGGCGGGCACCAACCAGGAAGCGAACTGCGCTTCGCGTCCTGCGCGCGGTGCGTGTGTGTTTTTTTATAACTGTTTTTGGAGGGCGGGGGGGGTCAGTTGATTTCATGGCATGGCTGGTGTTGATGTGTAGAAGCTAGGGACCTAGTTGGTACAAGGGAGGAAAACAACATGAAGATGTTGGTTGTTGATTGATATCATTCCCTTACCTGGAATATATACTGTATAACTGTACATACATACATTACATTACAGTACAGTACATTACCTTACCTTACCTTACATTACATGACATTACATTACATTACATTACATACATACATACATACATACATACATTATTATATATATATATTATATATGTCATTGTCTCAAAATGTGTTTGGTTATCAACAACATATTAACAGTCAACATTCTAAGGTCAAGCGATTTCATGTGACACCTGTTGACTGATTTGACTGATTTGCCGTGACGGGCTGGATCATACGCACGAATACTAATCTATACTATATGACTATATCTATAATGTATATACCAGAACCTTCAAAGTGACCTTTTGATATCCCAGGATGAGATCACTTAGGCCAGTAAAACACTTAGAGACTCCAAAGAGGTCACTTTGAACACATGTTGACCGTTGATTCATGAGGATCAGTGATGCGTGGAATCCAGGGCTGCCACAGAATTTGCTGCAAACCATCTAGATTGGGAGTACTTGGAACTTGGAACACCTTGAGCTTCACGAGCCGCACAAATTTGGGTCTCCGAAGACGGTACGATCCAGCTGGTGTTCATCAACATTGAAGAGATCCTCTAACTCATCCACCTGTGACATGGATGATATCATGACTGGCACCAAAACACCAAAGCACCCAAGAGTGTTTAACATGTTCGAAAAAGCCAGACCATCCATGGATGATCTCAGGAGATATAACCCGCCTTTGAGCTGTTTGGACTTTTTTTCGTTAATCGGGCTTTTCTTTCCTATTGGGTCACAGGTGTTTCCATGTTTTGGGTTGGACAGGTTGCAGCCCCCCCAGAACTCCTGGCTCAAATGCCAAGGACCATCTTTGGCAAAGACATCACCATTCGGGAATCGAACCCAGAATCTTGAGGGGTAGATGACTTAAGTCAGGCGACTTGTAGCTAGGGTGACCTACTTGCCCTATTTGCCCATTTGCCACCTACAGACCCAGTTGGATCCATTAGTCGGAACTCGATTTCAATCCGGGAACTCCACGTCCCCCGTTCCCCCTTTTTTCACCACGCCGTGCCGAAAGCCACGCCGATCCGCTCGACGAGCGAGACGAGATCCTCCAGGAGATCTCCTACTCCGCCTTCCTGGCCGCCTGCCTTTTTCATCATCATTCGAATCTTTGGACCTGCAAGAAACTCGCAGACGACGCAGGTGAGCTCGCACGCAGACGGAGAAGCAGGTTTTTAAAGAGCAGAAGCAGGTTTTCGCAGATGGGTGATGAGAGCATGTGTGGACTGGAGTGTCAGACTGGTGGTTTTTCCTACTGGCCTTGGACCTGCATGATGTTTTTTGTCTTCTTTCTGGGGTCTGGGTGGGGTCTGGGGTCTGCCGACGTCTCAGAGAAAATTAGGCCGTTTCCACTCTGACACCATCCACTGAAACACCATTCATCCTCCTCAGATCAGACTCTTGATGAAGTTGGACCCTCCCTTTGAAGAGGATGTTCAATTGGGGGGGTCTATTAATCAAGAGTCTACATTAGACCCTGAAACATGTCTCTTTCACCGTCCGACACCAACGCCACCGATGGTTTCAACCACGAAGGTCGACACCAACGCCACCGGTGACGGTGTCAGGCGCCTGACTTTGTTGGTATGACATGTTAAGGTCGACACACCAGGCACGGACTTTGAGGTGTTCGAGCTTCTTCATGGGTGGTGGAGTGTCAGTCCTTAAATCCTCAAATTCCCATAACTTCCTTGACCCGTGTTACGTCCACAACGTTTGAAACCCACACCACTTCACTGAGATGTCTAAAGTGAAACGATCCGTGGCCTTCTTCCTTCCCAAGACGGTACCAGTCTCCACCCCATCCCCCCTCGCCCGCTGGCTCTGCACAGCTCCAAGGAGTGCCGAAGAGGAGCAGTTCCGAGCCCTCTTCGAACGGCTGGACAAGGCCCGGTCGGTCTCGACCTGTCGACCTGTCGACCGACCGAAAGCTCCTGGCCTTCCGTTGTGGATGGGATGTGGCTTGGTGTCCTCTATGAAGAGTGGACCTGTTTGTTTGGTTTTTCGACCTGGGATGGAGCGACTTGGTTTGTCATGCCACGCTGTGCCTTAGACCTTATGTTTGGCAACCAAAGGCTTTGTTGGAAGACAGACAACGGGGATTCATCCGGGAAGAATTGGATGGTTGTGAACAAAAGAGGCAGATTTGTTGATCGTGACCCCGGAATAGTGCGGAAATAACATGAAACGGCTGTTTGCTTTAACCTTTAAGCATTTTTAAACCATGGAATGGAAACGTCAATTTAGTGTATATATATACTGCATGATACACACACACCTGGGTTTTCAAACGCCTAAGTTTTTGCCGGATACATGTTTCTCAGACGCGGCGTAATCAAAGAACATGCTGTTGGCTTGCAAACATGTGCTCAACATCCATGGACAGGGAAAGAGTTTAGACACAGTTTTACACTTTTCTCACCTCGCTACCGCGCCAATGTTTGCCTTCTCACACCCAAACAAGTCTCTGGGAAATTACATCCATAACGACATTTTGTTGATGAAAAGGCCAATATGTTTGTCCTTTTGGAGTTCTGGGCATATGGGCCGGGCCCAAAAATGGGAACAGTCGGGTCCGCCCAACTGCTTCTTCTCCTCACAGGAGAAGAAAGGCAAGGTCACGGTGGAGCAGGTGTCCAAAGCCTTGGACGGCCTAGCCGCATGGTCGCAGCTGGGCATGGGGACTCTTCTTAAGCTGGGGGATTCATGGGCCAAATAACCTCACCTGCCAGTTTTTCAAGACTGATCCTTGGATGGTTCGTAGTCCAAAAGAAGGATCAGGTTCTGGATAGATGTTCAGGTGCAAGCTATAGCTCGGTGAATCCGTTCATTCATATCGATCTGCCTCCAGCTCGTGGTCAAAGACCACAGGTTTTGTCAAATTTTTGACCAGTTGTATCTACCTGACAGGTCGAGACACAGCCCAGCCGCAGACCTCCAATTTGAAGCTGTTGGACTGCCAGTAGCAACACCTGCAGACCAGTTGTTTGAGGAGAAATTGAACAATTGTGTATATCAATGTATATATTATACAATTATAGACACTGTAGTTTTTTATTCTCAACCAAACATATCTCACAGCTCTTGTTGACGCGGTGTTTTTCAGCAGACTTGGCAGGCTCACCATGTCAGGCCGCTCTCCATGGGATTTGATGAAGCCTCAGATGTTTGTTAGTTGTTAGTTCTCACCAGCTAATATGCATAATATGCACGTTCGAAACAGAAACAGGTATCATGTTAATTTAATATACAAATATTAGCAAACCCCATTTGGATTGAACAAGTTTGTCAATCCTCTGCATATGGGAGGTTGAAATGCAATCAGTTCAGTCCACTTATAGTACAATTACTAGGCTTCATAAAGCCTTCTTCACCGCTTCGAGTCGCCTTTGTCATCAATCCTTTCTGCGCCCGACGGTGGCCCTACCGTAATCCGACGAACCAACACACACCGACGAAAGCACATCTGAGCCATGCCATGAACCCACGCAAGCTTGTAATGAGTAAGGGTCTTGTCATAAGAGCTGGGGGCGTAAAGGAACACGCTCGTGCACTTGCTGCATGGAAGCTCATCCCCAGGTCCGTCATGATCTTCCCTCGTGCTCGGTCGGACGTCACGCGTCAACACGGACGACTTCACGACCGGTAGGTGGACGACCGGGCGCAGCGTAACACGGACGAATGGTGGACGACCAAGGTGGACTTGGATGGCTTGGAAAGCGACTTCGGCGCGCGAGAGCTGAGCTTCACGGACTTCCGCTGGCTGCTGCAACGGCCCCTGACGCCCTCGTCGCTGGTGGGCCTGCGGCAGCTGCTGGGGCTCTACGAGGATTCCGGCGGCTGGGCCGAAAAAGAGGGCAAAGGGAACGTTCGTAGCAAAAGGAACCTAATAGGAATGGCCTCCACCCTAAGAGCGATGGCCTCCACCTAGTAAGCTTCTAGCTACTAGTAAAGAACGAGGTGAAATGGAGTAAAGTGGGACCTGCAGACATCTTGAGTTGCACCCGGGCAACGTGATGAACACAGACCAGACTGGAAGACGATGAAATCCTCTACAACCCCAGCGGGTTTTCAGGTTCCATGTGCGGTCTCTTCCGACCCTCGTCGTTATCGTCCCTGAGCATGGGATCTGGACCTTTTTGCCGCCCGCCGCGGCACATTCACGAGCTTGCAAAGCACACGTTTTATGTTTCTTGGCCTGGACCATCCAGATAGGATAGGATGTCCAATTGAAGATTTATAGATGTCCAAAGTGTAAGGTATAGTCATGTATAGTCCATTGTGTATTGATATCGTGTGAGAAAATTTCTGAAACCCATTCTGCG
Source organism: Durusdinium trenchii (assembly GCA_963970005.1). Taxonomy (NCBI): domain Eukaryota; class Dinophyceae; order Suessiales; family Symbiodiniaceae; genus Durusdinium; species Durusdinium trenchii. The sequence goes on from CAXAMN010023806.1 coordinate 1,914,052, forward strand.
TGAAGGTCCCTAAGTGTAGACGACTAGTTTCAGGATCAGAATGGATGTTTCAGAATGTTTGTACTAAAACCACCATGGCTGAAACCATCCATGATGCCTCTGATGTTTCATTCTCAGGCAAAGACCATCCAGATAGGATGTCTGAAGATGAATATATATATATATATAACGTATATAGATGAACCATCCAATCAAGGTCTCTTAAGTGTAAGACTGCCTGAAGCTCGTTTCATCAAACACATTAAAAAGTGCTCGTTTCATGAAAAAAGAACCAGGTGGTTTCAGTGCCACGATCTCCCTAAAAACCCATCCCCTCGAGGCATCGCCAAGAGCTGGCGCGTCGACACCGTCCGCGCCAAAATGGCGGGCGAGACTGACGAAGGGGCCATCGAGGCAGCGCGGCGCGAGAACGCGGCCTGGCGCCAGTGGCACCGTGCGCGGCTGCGCGAGGAGAAGGATGAAGATGGGAAGCTTGGACAGTGAATGAATGGTTTAAGGTGTTAGGATTGATCAAGGGTTAGGGTTTAGGGTTTAGGGTTGCGAGGGTTGATCAAGCCTAGTACTAATTGGTTGGGGTTAAGGGTTGATCAAGGGTTAGGGTTTAGGGTTTAGGGTTGATCAAGCCTAGTACTAATTGGTTGGGGTTAAGGGTTGATCAAGGGTTAGGGCTTAGGGTTTAGGGTTCACGATTCTTAAGAGAAAGGATATGAGCCGATGGCGCAAAATACCACCAAAGCGTTTGATATCATTCCCACCCACCCAAGTACCCTTTCCATTGCAAATACATACTCTTCATGTTCACAAGCGTATTCCTCACCACAAGTTTGCAATCACAAGTACATCCAGCTCATCGCTGAAAAGGTTGGTTTGTTGGATCCTTCTCTTCGTTACGTGTTTTGTGCTGGCGTTGTGGCAAGAAGGGACATGCCAAGGGTCAGTGCAGGGTCAAACTTGATAAGAATCAAGCTCGTGCATTTTCAGATGGGGACCTTGGAAGTGCTGGTGTTGATGGTGAGCATCAGTCAGAACCCGAGGAAGAGCGAGTGTTTATGATGATTTGTTGATCATTCTTTAGAGCAGATGGTCGTGCAGTGTCGCCGGTAGGAGTAGGACAAAAGTGTACAGTAGACACTTCTCCAAAGGAGCAGTGTAACAAGCTGTATGATTTGGAGAATGCAGACTGGTTGGTTGACTCTAGAGCGACATTCCACATCATTGCACGTTCGAGTCTGGATCACTACGAGGTGTTGAATAGGTATCAGCATTTGAAGTGTGAACTGAAGTCAGCCTCTAGTGACATCAGTGAAGCTTTTGGGATTGTAGATCTCGAAGTCAGATTCGCCACGGTCAAGCAAGGTCGGAAGTTCACTCGAGCGTTTGTTTTGTCACGTTGCACTGTTGCAGAAAATCCTTGTTGCGTGTTGTCACCAGTTGTTCATGTGAAGCGTGGTTGGTGTGTTCGCTTGGAGTCGGAGTCGCGCTCTTCGGAACTGGTGCTCAAGGAAATTCGTGTTCCGTTTTTGTTGAGTGACCGCGCTTGGTGGGCACAGGCGGTGTGGAATGTTGAAGCAAAGCGTCCAGACCCTGATGCGATGGACGTTAGTGTTGCTAAGAGCGTTGTCAAAGCGACTTCACCTCCGTTCATGCACACACCACCTGTGGCAGTTGACATGTCGGTAACTAATGTAGAAGAAGAGGCATCAAGGTCCTTCAGGTCAGATGGATCAATCGTGAATCGTGATCGATCGCCCGCTCGTCGAATGTTCGACTCAACGTCTGGAAGCTCAGAGGGCAGTCACGCACTAAATGGGTCAGAACAAACAGTAGCTAGTGAGACCGATTCCTTTCAGAGTGTTAGATCTTGTGAATCACCAAGTCAAGGGCGATGCAACTCAAGGGATGTTTTTGTGCATCATCTTTCTCAGAGGTCGGAGGCAACAAGGAAACCAGGTATTCTGAAATGCTATATGAAACGAAAAAAACATCCGGCATCGCTCGCCGATCCAGTGTCGGGGACCTCAAAGGGAAGCCAGTTGCATTTTCTTTTGAGAGCTGTTCGTCATCGTGGATCTCAGATTTGGGTTGGTGAAGATGAGATGCAAGAAGATATTCCACTACCTAACCAGTACGAAGGAGAAGATCTAGTTGAAGAGAGACCAGAGAGAGACTCAGAGAGGGCTGACGAAGAGGTATAGGGACGAAGAAGAGACAGAGCCAGAAATGAGCAGCGCAGGTTTGTACGAGCATGTAGCTAAAGGCCATCCACCATACTTGAGGAGTTGCGCTCCATATTCACGAGCTAGTGGACGTGTACCTGCTCTCGCCGTTTGTCAGCCCGCAGGAACTCTCAGGTCTGCATGGATTTCTGTTTCTTAGGTTCCGTCAGGTTTCTTCTACTGGTCGTGGCCTCAACTGGGGTGATGATGGCAGGAGTCATCGAAGCAGACATCAATGTTCGCATGGTGAACCGCATGTGGAAAGAAGTAGGGATGACTGGAAAGCAACTAGATGTCATGTCAGATGGTGAACTTAGTTTGCTAACGTTAGTGAGGGCTGCGGCGCGTCAAGAGAACACACCAGTGGTAGGAGTCAACTATTTGACCACGGCGCCAGGTAGACATCAACAAAACGGTATTGTTGAACGAGGGATTTTGTCGTTCAAAGAGTTGATGGGAGCTAACCTCTTTTTCGTTGAACAACAGATTGGATCACGTGTTCCGTTTGAGAGTGAACTTGTGAAACACCTGTGCCTCTACGCGTGTCGCATGCACAACATACATCACATCAGAGTTGGTGCACAAGTCACGGAACTTGAACGCATGCGAGGGGGTCCGAAGGTGTCAAAGGGTCCAAAAAGACTTTTCCTTTTGGGGTTCTGTGTTTCGGAAAGCCGTCCGAGAGTGCTCGAACAAGAGAACTTGAATCTCTTCCCCCAGTGTTGGGCCTTGTTCAAACGGAGGAGGGTCCTTAGGAATCTTAGCTGAAGCCGGCCGTCTTTGTATTCCTTCGACCGAGGGAAGTGTTGTTCAGGGCCCGAAGCCGCTGGTGTCGCCAGATGACGGAGAGGAAACGATTGAGATGCCTCCAGGTGTCCCTACGTTTATTCCTATGGAGGTCCCTAACACTTCTGGGCCACCCAAGAAATGGGTACTTGAGCATGGCTTATCCAGGTTGCTATGCATGTGAAGGCATCAAGAAAACAAGTAAGGCTCATGGCAAGGTTCACTCAAAAGTTTGTAAGGCTAGGTGTCAAGAGTGGCTGAAACGACAAAGGAAACGAGAGGAAGACCAGACAGAAACGGAAGTAAAAAGGCAGAAGGTGGATCCAGGTGTAGGACTAAGCTCCTTCGTTGCCAATTGCACCGTCTTTGCCATCTGCGCCGTCTGGAGTGGAGTCCCCGGATGTAGCAACGCAGCCAACATCTCAGCCGGGGTCGCCTCGAGGTTCAGGAAACACGGAAGTGGAAAGACCGGGACCGCCTGGTCTCCCAGCCAGTTCAGACAACATGTATACAGATGCCATGATCAAGTCTATTGTAGAGGTTTTTGAGAATGGTAAACAAGGTGAAAGGTTCGATGCCATCAAACGGAAACGTTTGGATTGAGATCGAATGCATGGGAAAGAAACTGTTCCAATACATTGGTGGAAACGAAACGTGCGAAAACACTGGAGTGAATGTGGACCAGTTGAGCGAGGGCCTGCGACTGGAGTTTTCACAGTTGGCTTCACCCTCTTTGAAAGTAGGAGATTGGGTAGATGAGAAAGGAGCAATTCAGATTTCACAGAGATCTGGCCTCAAGATTGTTGCATCACGTTGGGTCCTTGTTCAGAAGAACGAAACGCTTGTTAGAGCTCGTTTGGTATGTAAAGATTTTCGGAGCAGTGGTTTGACTTCACTTCGAGAGCACTTGTATTCACCCATTGGAGTCTTTGAGACTAGTTTTGAGCTTGAGCGAATGGTTCTCCATGCGCATCTACACACTTGACGTTTCCACAGCTTTCCTCTACGCAGGCCTGAGCCCGAATGAAAGGCAGGTGATTCAACTTCCAAACACATGTTTGGACCCCCAGGGCAAGAGAATTTTTCTGTATCTTTCGAAGGCCCTCTATACGGACTTAGAAAGGCCCCGCTTGCTTGGTTTCGAGAGTTGAGTGGATTCTTTCTTTGATTGTGATTTGAGAAAACTTGTGAGCCCACTGTATTTCGATTCGCTGAAAAGACAGCGATAAAGCACATGTAGACCTAAGTTGCGCGGCAATCGGCCTCTCTTTCAGAGTTGAGGAAGCGGTTTCAGTGACGTTTCTATCCAAGGTTCTTGAAGGGACCACTCAGTAAAAACCGAAGAAAGTTCAGGAGGGGATCCTGAGAGGACTTCACCGTTTGCAGTTGCATGACCATGAGTTTTTGGAAAACAAGAAGTTTCGCTGTGACACTGTGAGGCTTTAGGTGAAGAGGAAGGTCCGTACTATACTCGCGTGTTTCTAGTGCAAACATGTCAGATGGAAACCAGATGGAATCTTCGGAGGCTTCAGGTGAAGAGAGCAGGCTCACGAAACGCGACGCGTCTCATTTAGAAACGAACTTGAAGTAATTGAAGTCGATGAAGAGTTGTTCACCTTTCGAGCCATCCCAAAACGTTGGAAGAACTTGTTGAAACGAAAGGATAAGCTTCAGTCTTGGATACCAGAGTTGTCTCTTTGGCTGCGGGGGCATTCGCCTCTGATCATCGAAGTGTGTTCCGAGCCTCAGAGTTCAGTTGGAATTAACGGAGGAAGTTGGATTGAACAAAGAGGTAAGACAGATGATCAGGTGGATTGTTGAGAGTAGGTGGAACGTAGCTAGCTGGCTAAGTACACCATGTACCACTGGTTGCAACCTTCGTCATTTGCAAATCCATGAGAAAGAAAACGCTCTTGAAACATGGAGAACTAGGTTCAAGGACCACCAACACATACGGACGGACATCGGAAGCATCTTTCATGATCGACTCATGTCTCCATCAAAACGGAATGTTCTTCTAGCATAAGAGTGGCCAAAAGGGTGTGATTTGTTCATAACAAGGTATATCTTTAAGACCCCCAATGGGGCCAGGGTCTGAGAGCCTCTATCTGGAATTATTTTTGCAAAAAAACTGCAAGAAAACTGCAAGCAGAAACTGCAAGAAAAACTTACATTGTTTTGAAACTGCAAGAAAACTGCAAGAAAACTGCAAGCAGAAAGACAAATCAAATCCCGCGGTCCAGTCAGGGAGATGTCTTCAAGCACAACTCAGAGGTTCCAAACAGCGATGAAAGTCAACCCACATCATTCATTAATCATTAATCAATCACTAATTATCTAATTCATCACAGTCACAATCCCAGGAATTGTTTCACTGGGCTCAACAATAAAGAATCTAGAAACATATAGGCTAGGACTAGGACATATTTCCCCAGAAAAGTCTTGTTCCTTTTCACGACATCCAAGGCCGCAGCATTTTTGATGCACTGGTGCCTTCATGGCACTTCTTAATTCATGACGCAAAGCGTCATGGTTGATTGATGGTTCAAAAAATAAATAAATAATCGATCACTACCACTCAGTACCAAGAGCCCAAATCAAGTAGCGGTAGGAAGCAGGACAGTTAGCTAAATGCTCAGGGTAGGAACAGCAGCCGTGAGCTGCTTGCTGTAGCTATGGCAGCTATGGCATATGGCAGGCATAAATCATATTCATATTTTATTATATATATATATATTGTAATTGTAATCGTAATGTCGTAATCATTGTCATATTCGAACCACTTGATGCGCTCCTGGTACCGCAACTGGTGTGGATCAGTCGGGGAACTCAGAACCCAAGGGTGAGGCCAGGCCCAGCCCTTCAATGGCCCAGCTACTGATGAGTGGGGCTGAAACCAATTTGACCCCAGCAGCACACACTGATTGAACTTTGGTTCAGCAGCATGCACTGTTGGGAACCAGGTTTTTCATCCCCCTCAAGGCCCAAGGGTCTGTTGCAAGGCCCTTCGCGCTCTTGGAGAACCCTGGAGTTGGCTGTGCATGATTGAAGCTTTCACAGGTCAGGACTTCAAGAGAGACAGAGACGTGGGAGGATTTTGGGCAGGGATTGAAATGGGTCAAGAGGACCTTCCACATTGAACCTAAACCAACCCGAAGGTTTCCTTTCACTTTGGATTGGTCAGCAACACAGCTTTGTAGCTCATCACTAGCCACTAGTCACTAGTCTATCAGTCTATCTGTTCAGATTTGCCAGCTAGATGCAAGATCGATTTTGTTGACCGGCAACAGGATGGGATTGGACTATGGCTACAGCTACAGAGACGCATCCCAGAAGGCTTTGCACCAGGCACAGTGGCCCAGATATGGGCCAGTCGTTGCAGCCCTTCACAAAGTATCTCCTGCACTGGATGGTGTGGATGTAGAGTTGAGTGCTGTAGAGTAGAGTCTAGAGTGTGGACTCTTAGACTCTACGACCTAGGACAGGTGCTTTCAGACTGATGGATGCCATGTTTGGCTGATCCTGAACAGGACGTGTTCTACAACTATGGCATCGCGTCCCACATGTCTTTGCACCAGGCACAGTGGACAAAAAGCTGCTTAGTAGCTGCAGCTGTTCACAGAACATTTTGGCAGTGATTCATAGGAGGCATCTTCTGCACATAGGAGGGAACTGGATGGTGTTTGTGCAGGGTGTTTGGACTATGACTAGGACTAGTGACTAGTGACTAGGAATGCACTCTCATTCCACATTTGGTTGATCCTCAACAGGATGACTTCTACGACTATACGGCGATGCATCACAGATGGCTTTGTACCAGGCACAGTGGCCCAGAAACAGTTTTTGGGTGGCCAATAGCAGATTTTTCGGGCAGCGCCTCCGGCAAATAGAAGGGGCTGGATGGTAGAGAAGAGAATGTAAAAGGAATTGTATGACAGCAACTTTTGTGAATCAATGATGATCATTGATTTGATTCCTGATGAACAAATATCCTGATCATTGAATATGAATATATGACGACTGACTATGACAATGACGACTATGACTATGTATGAATGACTGAACTGATAAATGATGTATGTAATGTCATGCTTTTGACAGGATGGGATTCTACAAGTATGGCGCGAAGACTCCAAATGACTTTGCACCAGGCACAGTGGCCTGGTTTGGGCGGCCAGTTGACAAGGGGTTCGTAGGAAGCAGTCAGTCATAATAGATTTATTGTTGTAACTAGGAGGAGGATGATTGATAGAATATTGGTCTCAGTGTGTAAATTTAATGTAGACACAACATGCCAGGTAGACTTTGTTGCTAACACACTGACAAACATAGCTAAGTAACGCAACTAAAGTTCAACAAAAACTAATCACTAATCAGTAACTCAGTAACTGTACTCAGCTTTACGATGCTAGATTCCTAGATGCGGCTGAACTGAAGCTGGAAGCTAGCTAACTAACCTGGGCAGTTGACTGTTTTCCCAGCCTGTTTACAGCCTTGGACTTGTGGGGCTCCTCAGTGACCCACAGTGTGCTTAGACTCTTCCCAGGGGTGGCCTCCTGACTATTTGGGAAGAAGCGCGCCCACTTCAGTGGGGGTTTGAGGGCAAAAGTAGAAATCATAAGTTGAGGAGCGTTAACCACAATATTCAATATAATATAATAACAACATATAATAATATAACAATAAAATAATATATATAATATAATATTGATACTATTTAGATTTAGATATAAACCTGAAAATGAATCCACCCTTCCATCAGAGATCCAGTTCAACCACAAACACGTTATGGGCAGGTTTGTTGTGGTTTGTTTTTGTTGACATTGATTTGTATCTGCTCCCCTTCTATGGCTATGGTGAAGGTGCAAAGCCAGCTGCAGTTGCTGGTGCTGTTGAATGACAGGTCCGTCCAGAATGAAATGCGACGATATTACCTGGTTACCCGGTTACTCACCAGAATACCACCAACATAATCAGTGGGGGCCTCTGGAGCTTTGTCTAGTCACAGTCTATCTGGCCTGAAAGGTCTGGGGTTTGGGGGTAATTTGAAGTACATTTTAAAGGAACATAAAATAAATGAGATCACAAAGCACTTGGTGATCAGCAGTTGTTGATTTTTCCATTTGGGTTGACTAGACTAGACTGAGAGGGCCCCTGTGCTTCAGAGAGGGCCCCTATGTTACAGGGTGAGGGTTCTTGAGCACTTCAATCGGATGGAGGTGTGTTATGGTGATGGTAGACAGCTGGGATCTGGCACATCAGGTCATTCATGCTTGCGCGGTTTCACATCCTGAGGAAGGATGATGATGAGGAGGAGGAAGTGGCTTCATAGCATAGGCATAGGCCCTAGGTGTGGGCATTGGCCTCGGGGTCCGAGCTGTTTGCAAACATGCAGGCCACAGCGCTGAGCCTTTGCTAATTAGCTGGCCCTAGCTGACGCTGGTCGCTGTGTAGATTGTAGTGTTGTAGATTCAGATACAGATACAAATAATACTATAACAATAAATAGTTTAGTAAGTGTCAGAGTCTGAGTATCAGAGTATCAGAAGTATCTAAGTATCAGTATCAGAATCAATAATGTCTAGTTACTAGTTTAGTTTAGTTTTAAGTTTAGTTAAAGTAGTATATATTGTATATTTTTGAAAATTTAGAGATTAGTTGTTTTAGTTTAGTTTAAGTTTAGTTAAATAGTGATATCTGATGTCTGAAACCTTATATCTGATAGTGAGTTATAGTGTAGTGACATGTAGTGTAGTGAGTACTGAGTAGTGAGTAGTGATTAGTAACAGTAACATAGTAAGTAATAAGTAATAGAATCGTGACATAGTGAGTAAGCACTCTTTTATGTAGCCACCGCTAGTCGCCACTGTTGCCTTCGGCCACGCTTTTGTGACTTTAGCTGGCTTCAGGTCTAGGTCTAGGTCTCTAGGGTTCACACAACTTTTTCGGGTTATTGACCAAAAGCCCCACATCCTCTCTCCAAAGGCCTTGCTCCACCTGGCTCACCTTCTACCACTGCAAGTGTGTGGTCAAGGTTACCTGCTAAGCTGCTAGACTCCTAGACCCACACCAAGGCACTCCTACAACAGCCTCACTCACTAGTCAGGCCTTTACACACGCACAACTGCAGTCACCATTGTTTAGTCATTCCACCTCACTCCACCTGGCCCAAACTGGACCACCAGAGAGTTCTTTTCTGGGGTGTGGATGAGTGAATGTCTCACACATGCACATAGAACCTCAATGCTGAAAGTGCATTGCGTGGCAAGCCCAATTTTCAACATTGATCAGTGGGTATAGCAGTATTCAGTATTCAGTATTCTCACACTCCCGAAAACTAACATGGACCCAGGTTGAATGGAACCCTCAAAGACTGTCTTCCTTTACAAACCAGTGGTTTTCACGGGTACAACTATGAATGGTGCTTGACATGTAGCAGAAAACTCGGATACCTGGATACCCTTTCCCTTTGATTGGACATTGGGCTGAGGACCGGCATGATTAAATAAAATAAGTAAATCTATGACAGTAACTATTGTTGTGCACGAATTTTCCCAGCATCATTTTTGTTTGCAGTGTTGCCACTTCTAGTTGAGTAGTGACGATTGACCTGTGTCTAGCAACACCGCGATACATACAACATGACAGACACCGACATGCTAACCCAACCACACATGATTCTGCAATTGCCGTATCCTGCATGGACAGGAGGAACCAATGAGGTTGCTAGCTGCTAGTATAGTTAGCTGGGTGTGGTGGGGTGCAGGTAGCCAGGGCAACGACAGCTGCGCTGTAACTGCCTGAGCAGCCATTGTCACATGTTGGACATGGACGCTGGCACTGGTTTTGGCGATATGATCGTTGCTCTGATATCTGATGTGTGGTGGCCCCAACCTGCCCTTCCACCTTTTCCAAGCCAGCCAACAACACACTAGGTGGACTTGCATCGCTGGCTATGAATGCTGTGCGTGCATGTGCCCCAGGACTTGTGGCCATGTGCCTCCAAAGGGTCAGGATGTTTGATTCTGAAGGGTGTCCCAATGACAAACTAAAGACATTTGTTTCAGATCAGACTCAATGGTTACTCAGTAGTGATGGCAACTCAAGTGTGTGTTTTGGCGGCATCCTGAGACACCTGACCCTTCAGCTAGCAGCTAACAGCTAACAGTTAACACATGATTTCTCACACACTGGTGTTCCATTCAGGAAACTGTTGCTGAGATCCCATGGCAGCTCCCATGGCACTTCCTTTAGCAAACCTGAAGACCTAAGAACGTAAATATATCCATTGTGTCCTGGCCACCTACCTGATCAAACTTACTGATCCGATATGTGATGATTTTCAACTTTCCAATCAGGTGTTTGAACAGTCTAAGTGTCACTAAAATGCAAGAAGGTACCCCCACCATCAGGTCATTGACTGTTTGACTGACTGAAAAAGAGTTGGCTGAACACTTAGGCCTCACCTCTGACTGTTTGACTGACTGAGAAACAGTGATGTGACTGACTGGACACTGAGGCCTCACCTTCCACCACTGGAAAGGGGTGCTCAAGCTCAGTGCCATTGCCAGTGCCATAATCCCAAACAAACATGTAGAGCACTGCCGGTATCAGTTGCAAGTGTCAAATGATTTGTGTGTTTTGCGCACTGCGAAAGTAATTTGAACATGTGACAAGTGGTTTGTGTGTCTTGCCAACGCATCTTAGAGTCCGAGCCCAACCTGGACCTAACTATAACTAGTAACTGACTAGTAAGTAACTACTGAACTACTGTTACACTGTTACACTAACTGTTGACTAACTGTAACTTTTAGTTTTCTCACTAGGTCACTAGGCAACATGTCTACAGTGGGTTGGTGAGCTCATGGCTGGCAATGATGGTGACATCAGCGTCTAGGCTTCCACTGGTAGCAGAAACCACCAGTACCAATGCATCTGAGGCTCAACGAACAACCATCTTTGCAGAGGCAGAGGGGTAGGATGTGGCAGGAACACAGGACTGCAAGACCCAAGCCAGGAGTGAAGAATTAACAAATTGTGACCAGCAGGCAATGCCTTTGCAACTGCTTCAAAACTGTGACCAGGACGGCAGGGTTCCCATATCATATTCTAAATTAATAATACATAGAAATACTACTTAATAATTGAATACTGATAAGATACTGATAGATGGATGCCATGCCTTCGTGTTTGATAATGTAACCAGCTGATATAGTGACAGTGCAAAACCTGCAGCGCAATGATGGTGATTATGATTATCATTATGACAGTGATTATGATTATGATTGATTATGATTATGATTAGATTATGACAGACTATGATGATGGACATCCACAATTTCATAAAACCTGGAAGCCTAAAGCACGTTCATGTGGTGTCGCTGGCGCTTCTTTCCAGTCGCAGAGGCAACATTCCAGTTCTAATGTATTTGGCAAGAGGGTTCTTTCTCACTTTGGTACAAATGCCACCACCAGCCATCACAAAAAAACTCATGAAAGAGTCATCAGTTCAAACATGTTTTCAACACATAAGCAAGTCTGACTAGACTCGACTTATCAATGAATCATTCACCCATCATTGACAGCCCAAATCAAACACTGTTTCACTGACTTCACTGTGCTTGTACTTTGACCAGCCGAGCAATGTGTTCTTCTTTGTGTGTTGTTGCAATCACCCTTTTACAAGCTGTTGTAGGTGGGTGTGTAAGTCGTGCATAACCGGCAAAGGCATGGTAGGCAGTTGTGTTGTGTGCAAACATTTGAGGTCATGCTGTGCAGTTGGCTCTTGGAAGACCAGCTGTGCAGAAGGTCAACTTCAGAAGGAAATGAAGTTATGACACACAGAATGTCATGGCCTTGCAAAGAAATGTTTGGAAGCTACTACCTGGCCCAAGGATTTGTGGGGCCATGACTTCCCATGAAGATCCTTGTGCCCTCATGGCTGATCTTTTAACAGTGGGTGTGAACTACACTCTTTGAAGGAAGGCTCTATTGGACACTCTTGGAAGTGCACAATGTCACAATGACCTTGACAATGAAGGGGGACAACAAAAAGGCTTCAATGGTTTGGAGTTGCCAAGCTAATAATAAATGCTCCAGACTCCTCGACTTGACTCCATGACCAGCTTGACTCCTCGACTTCAACATTGCTTGCCAACACTGCCCCTGGTCCAGGAAGTGGGAATCCTTTGTCTCTTGGACCAGCATGCACTTCAATGTTTGATCTCACTAACAGAACATTAACCTTCCCAAAGTAAACATGACGGGGAGGACAAATGTGGTATCAACATCAATGGCCCATGGGGCAGCACCTTGACACTAATCACTAATTAGCAGGATGAGCTGGAGAGGCACCACATCACAAAAAAACTGAATGACTGCATTTTCCAGGATATTAAGCCTTAAGCATTGTTTGGCGACAATGTGGAGTTGAAGAGTTTGCTGTATGATGATGATGGTGACAATGGCTGTGACTATGACGATGACTTGTCTACATGACTATGACTGTGACAATGACATGAAGGCATGGTGATTGATTATGGCAATGATATGAGTTGAGCAATATATTATGACATAGATATAAACAAACTAGTAAATAAACTACTGAAACATCCTAATCATTATCATTCAATAACTGATAGTTACTGATACTGTACTGATTCTGATACTGATAATGATAGAAACAACAACAGATCAATACTGACTGATTAAGTCAGCAAGTGTGGCCTGGAGCCTGCAGGACAATGATCCATTCTTTACGCTGTGCAATGCTGGAAGCCCAAGCCCAAACAGCAAAATTAAATCAACATGGTGAGGTGGCAAGTAATGAGAGCAGAATTTCACCTTCCTTTAACTCACTGCAACTGCTCTAGCTGTCGCTACAACTGTAAACTGAGCATTTGTAGACAGGCTTTGCTTAGCAGCTACAGCTAGAGCTAGCAAAGAATTGATTTGGATTTGGATAGGTCGGATAGGTTAGGTCAGGTCAAATAAAAAACACAGGGTTAAAAAAGAAACAAGCAGCAGTTTTGAACTCAGTTACAGTTAGGTCCAGGTCTGTCTGAATCACTGATGAAAGTCAAACCCCAGCCTTTCCTTGTTTTGATCCCAGATCGAACTGGCAGGGGGTGAAATCACCACATATGTTCAGCCGTTTGGTTCACTGAGGTTGTGGGATCCCTATTGCATCATCGGTGTGGAAACCTGGACTAGTGACTAATGTTCAGTCACTAGAAGCAGTGGCAGCATCACTATCACTAGCATGCAGGGGGCAATTTTGAGTTGAAAAAAAAGCTAAGTACCTGAAATGGTACTGAGACTGAGTACTGAGTGCTGAACATTCACAAACACACACACACACTCTCTGAGTCACACCTGTACATTGTTTCTTTGTTAGTTACATGGTTTTGTTCTTCGCCCTTTCAGCGCAAAGGGATTGTGGAACTGTTCTGAGTCCAAGGCCCTGGGACAGACCATCAGTTTTAACAAGTATCCTGGGCAACCTAGTAAAAGTAAACAGTCAAACTCTTATGTTCTGTTATCTGTAATCCTGACCATCCTCAGTCCTTTCCTTTGCCTGCCTTGGCAATGGGGGAGCAGTCTGATGATGATGGATGCTGGTCGCAAATAGCTGATGACCTCATCCGCCGAAGAGACATCCTTTCTCGAAAGACTGAGGAAGCAGAGGCATGCCGGTCCAGTAGTGATGATGAAGATTTCGATGCTGAGAGTATGGAATGCTGTTGGTGGGCGAAGCTCCTCAAGAGCCACACCAAACACTACTCACTCCCTGAATGCCGGTCTCAAATACAGGTTCTGTCTGCATGCACAGGGCTCAGTGCAGAATCCTTTGTCTTGAAGGAGCCCACAGTCTTGTATCATGAGCAACAGAAGAGTAGAAAGGTAGGACATGTCATTACCTGCACCTGGTACTGTTTCAGTTGCCACTAGTCACTAGTCACTAGACTGTGACTATGATTATGACAATGACTATGACTATGACTATGACATGACATATGACTGACTTACTTACTATTCTGCATACTATACTGTTACTAAGACTATAATACTCTGAGCATAAACACAGACTCTTAGTGACCTAAACCATCAAACTGTTGGAACTATGGGAGCTCAAAGTGATTTCAACGGCATTTAGCTAGCAGCTAGCCAACACACAAATTGCATAGGTATGTTTGCTTCTTTGTAGTTCTTTCGTTCATAAAGTTTTTTTCGTAGTGCATCAGCATTATAAAGTTATCAGAAGCAACCATAGGGCTTGTTGCTGAGAATGAGACTGATTTGTTATCTGTGGACATATATTGTGTGGCAAATCTCCATGATGAGCCATCTCACTGTTCCCTTTTGGTAGGAGCTGGGCTTGGACTACAATGTGATGAGTGCTTCGGACCCCAAGCTGAAGACGTGCAAAGCCTTTGTCCACCTGAATTTTCCTGAGCAGCTTCCAACCCACTGGTTTTGCACCGTTGAAGAACAAAAGGGTGGAGCAGCATGTACAAATCACCCTTACAGCAAAACACCATGTGTTGCAGCACCAAAGGACATTGACTTGATGATTGCAGGGGGTCCCTGCCACCCCTTTTCAACCCAACGGGTTGACAGGTTTCAGGCACGCTCAGTGGCACAGCACCAGGAATATGAAGTGACATTCAAGGAACTGTCACAGTTCCTTGAATCCATGGAGCCCAAACTCCTGGTCTCTGAGCAGGTGGAGGGCTTTGACCTTCCTTTTGAGAAAGGTTTTGGGGAGACTCCACTGCAGAGGCAGGGACTTAGCAGACTTAGCAAAACATGCCAAGCTTGCTTTCATTAATCTGTTATTCAGCAGCAGCAAATGAATATGACTATGACTGTGACTATGACCATGATGACTATGACTATGACGCTAGTCCCTAGTCACTAGTCAACAATGACTATGTGACTATCTATCGCTGTGACTAATTTTGACCAAATAAATAGATGATTATGACTATGACTATGATTATCAACTAGCTGTTATGTTGTATTTACTAGTTACTAGGTCACTATGTTACTACACTACACTACACTACACTATACTACTAACTTTGCTATGCTATACTTAAATTGTATTGGATTGAATTGCTCATGTGACTATGATTATTGAATTGACTATTGTGACTAGTGAGTAGTGACTATTGCTCTTACTTACTAGTTTACTAGTTACTAAGCACTACTTACAGTACTAAGTACTAATTACTAAACTACTGCAACTCTGTGCCTATGACTACTTTTAATAAACTAAACTACGAAACTACTGCAATACTATGGCTACTGTACATATTGTTGCTGACTCTATGTGACTATCTGACTCTCTATTTGATCCCATGTTCAATCATTGTCAGCTATGGCATTATGGCATGGAATAAGGCATAATGGCATAATTAGCTCATTAGCAGTAGTAGCCGTAACAGAACAGCCTTTGTGAACCAGGGACTCACTTGATGTTCTGAACAAAATGACTGGCTACTAAGTACAATGAAAAACAACTCAGCTTCTCAACTTGACTGGCTCACTCAAACTCTTCAAACCGCTTTTTTTTCTAGTGACAGGACGGATAGTAAAGGGTGACATTGAAACTGCCTTGAACATCTTACTGACTAGTGACTGGTGACTAATGATCAGGCTTGGTACCACAGAAGCACTGCAACTGCAAGCTGGCAAACAGCAATTTCTTGTTCTCCGCAAGGTGGTTGGAACATCTTGGCAGCATCCAATGGAAGCATGGAGGATATTGGGTGCTGAAGAAAAAGCTCAACACAAACAGCTGGATCGCAATCAACCGTGAGAGGACAGCCAGAGTTGTCTCAGGGTGAGCTGGGGTGTGGGATGTGGTTGGGGGAAGCTGGTTCCAGCAGCTAGCAGCTATGGTGAAATTTCGCATTCCAATGATTCCAATGTAAGAAATATGTTTCCCGATCCATTGTCATCAAGGTGGATTGAACTCAGGCCCCATGTTTGGCAGTGTTTTGGCCAGTGATCACTTCACTACACTGCACTACACTACACTCTACACTGCACAACTGACACTGCAATCAAACCACTTTCCAGTGCCCTATGTGCCACAAACACAAACCACCGCTACCTCACACTCATAAACACACCTGGTGTCAGACCACACTGTGTTTTTTTTGCATGGCATAGAGTGGCCATATAGTCCAGCCACCAGCCATGCCATAGCCGCAGCCATAGCCACCATAGCCGCCATAGCCATGAACAAATAGATTCAGTTAGATAGATAGACTATAGACTAGACTCATATAGTCACTAGTCGTCATAGTCATAGTCATAATATAGCATTGCCATAGTCATGTCATAGTATAGTCATAGTGTCATGTCATAGTCACATCATAGACAAGGCACTAGGCCAGGCAGCACATGTAGCCATAGTCAATTGTCATCAATAGACAATCAGGAGTCATGGTTACTAACGGTTACTAACTAGACACTAGATTTGACTAGTGACTAGTGACTAGCCACAGGTCATTGTGCTGATACTGATAGCCACCATGGTCACTGTCTTAGTCATTAGCTAGCAGCTAGTCAGTCAACACAGCAGTCAATGTTGGATGGATTCATGGGACAATGCGCTTCTTCCAAGTGTTCCCAATGAAGCGCCCATCCACAGTGATGGACAAAGTGCTGGCAGCTGTGGCGACCAACCTCATGGCCAAAATGAAAACATTTTTTGGCAGCAGTCTTGGGATGATGCACTGTTCCAGGGTGCTTTGGATGAAGTGCACACTGGGGCTGCACAGAGTGCCGGCAGCAGTAGCAGTAGGGAACCACATGGACAACATGAAGACAAATCGGTGCAGCAACCTACCTTGTTTGGATTGGATGATGTGTATTTCAACAACGTTGAGGATGGTACAGCACAAGCACAGTCCAGAAGCAGTCTTAGTCTCAACAAACTGAGAACAAAACAGGGCAGGGGCAGACCCAAGGGCACGATTGGTAATTCTAGTTTGCGACAACAGTGGAAGCAAAGGCAGACTAACAATGAGGTGATGAAGCCTGCTGTCACTGTTAACGAGCGGATGGCAGCAGCCAGGTCAGCCAAGAAAGAGAGACGGCTTGCATCAGAAACAGCCAAAAGGGCGAATGAAGAGCTTCAAACTACACTCCAACTTCCATTGCTGTCTTTGCAGTCTGGTTTGTGGAGCTGCATGCTGCAGCTAGCAATTCCCCAGGCCAGCACCGATGGTCCTGGTACTCATGTTGCATGTGGGAGTCCTGTGCAACAGGCATCTTGTAATGAATCGAAAGCATGTTTTTGGGGCAATTGTTTAGCTAGGGCAGGGCCTACTAGCTGTTTGGACCTTCCTTCTAGGTTCTACACACACTCTTGTTACTGTTGATTCTGATAATGAATGATCTTTGATTGAATTTCAATAAATGACGAATGGCATGACCTGACTTGAACTGGACACTAAGCTGTGACTACACTCAATAGTCACCAGTGACTAGTGACTGACTACACTCTAGACTGGTGACTTGACTGGACTAGACTGACTGTGACTAGACTCGACTAGACTAGACTGACCAGACTAGATGACTAAGACTAGTGACTAGACTAGACTCTAGACTAGACTCAACTAGCCTTCACTAGACTAGACTAGACTAGACTCTAGACTCTAGACCAGACTGGTGACTAGACTTGACAAGACTCTAGAGTACTTTACCAGACTCCTAGACTTGACTAGGCTTGGACTAGTGACTAGTGACTACTGAATCTGATACATGACTAGTGACTAGTGAGTAGACTAGATGTGATTATACTCTATACGTTCCTTTACTAATTAGTTACTAATAATTATAATTTACTAAAACTATACTATGCACTACATTACATTACTTAACAGAACATCACCATTACAATTACTACACTGCAAGTGCTTGCTTACTTAGCTACCTACCTACTTATGTCTACTTACTTTGCTTACTAAGTCAATGGAGACTCATTAAGATTATGAATCCATAATGATTATGGATTAGGAATTATGATTAGACTAGTGACTACTGTATACTATACTTATACTTATACTATACTATACTAGAGACATGACTGAACACTTGACACTGTATTTGACTCTGTTTGCACCATCTGTGGTCCAGTCAGCCATTGTTTTTTGTTTTTGCCACTTAGGCAATCACTGTCGCATCCCAGCATTTCTTCCAAGCCCAGATGGCAAAGAAGGACAAACTAGACACCAGAATAGGAGAGTTTTTCAAGCCTGACAGGCCATTGATGAGCTACACTGCTCAGGCTTCTGGCTGTTCAAGCCACCAAGATAGACTACTGGTTTACGCTTCTTCATCTGCACTGGAAGGGTCAGGCCTTCTTTGGGGTGCTTTCTTGCGGACAGTGAAGGCAAACATAGAGGCTGGGCAATGGACACCAATTCTTTTCACTTGGAAAAGAATGTATGATGAGACTCCAATGAAGGTCCGCACCAAGTCCACAGTCACAGACATTGCACAAGTCTTGCGAAATGATGGTTCTGCTGCAATATTGCCATTGGCAATGGAGGCATCTACGCACGCAAAAATATTGCAATCATTGGTCAGTGTTCACATCCTTGTCAAAGACAATGCACTGGTGGGTGACCACTTCTTGCACATCTATGGGCTGCTTCCAACTGCACTGCAACTCATTGAACGAAATACTGGTGAGTGCTTGAAAAAGGCATCCACTGTGCAAATGGAGAGTGTGCTTTGGCTCATTTACTCACTAGCTAGCTGCTTTATCGGACTTGACCCTAAGGTTGCGCAATCAGCAGAGACTAGGTTCAAACGTGTAACTAGCATTAACTAGCTAGTGACTAGGTAGCTAGTGACTCGACTAGTGACTAGTGACATGTCAGCACATGATGTTACTTATATTTTATGTGCACATGTGTAATTTTAACTACCTGGCCTGAACAACCAAATGTGTTTCAAGTTTTGGTAAGTTTAAGAATGATTTGTTTGTTACTGGTACCTGGTACTGGTAATGAATATGAAAAGGCCCTATAGGCTAGAAACCGTACTGGGCATGCACTTTGAGACTTCAGGCGCAGACCATGCTGTAGGAAGGCTCAGGGTATGGTTATAGTTGGAAGAATGATGACCATTGTTTAAGTTCCACTGCTGTATACCAGTATAACATTCCAATAAGTTTCCCAAAAGGGTTGCTACCAGTAACAGAACGTTGTGATGAAGGTGAACTGCACCTGGTTGGACCAGCACTTCTGTTGTGTTGACCAAGGTAGCTGGTGCTGAAGATGTGGCCAACTTGTTTCCATGGCTGCTCCACATGGCAGTGGTGGACCGCTATGGAGGCAACTTGCGAGCAGAAAGGAGCATTTTACATGACACTCTCCAGAGGTCAGCAAGTGCTGCTGACCCAAAGAAGCGCATCAGCAAGCTCACGTGCCGTGCCAGGATTCAGTGTCAAACAGGGTGGACTGACTCACTAATTAATTCATTCACTGACAGACTCACTGATTGATTGACTGCAGTGACAACTAAACCAACTAATGGCTGTGACTAATGACTAGTGACTAAATGGTAACGACTCTCTACCCTACTCTACTCTACTCACTCAGCTCTACTTACTCTACTCTACTCTACTTACTATGTTGCTGGTATTTTTTTGCACAGCAAATAAACTCAACACGGATCCCGGATTGAAACTGATAAAACAGTTCATAGTCAGTTACTATTTAATACATCACTACTTAATGACTGACTAAATCTATATGTGTGATTGTTTGTTTGCTAGAAAAGGTATTCACAGAGTCACATGATCAGAATTGTACAATGATCATTGACCCAATCCAGTAATCACATGACTCTGTTAGCCTATATTTAACTGAACTTTAATTTCATTCAATTCAATAATATTGTTTTGGTCTTGTGATGGGGTCACTGCTGGGATGTCTCAGGAAGTATTGTGATGTCCACATTGCTGCCAGTGTTCAAAAGTCGGCTCTAGACCTGGTAAGTGATGACACTACTGGACTTATTGCTACAAGCCTGTGCCAGACAGGGGCAGGTCAACTTGCATTCCTGAGAGATATTCTTCGCCAAATCATATCTGACGAACTGATAGTTCAATATGTCTCACCTCCACTTGGGAGGGTTGCTGAGTACAGGCAGGAAGTCCATGATGTGTTTTTGCAAATGCCACCATTGAATTCCTCCAGCAACAAGAGGTCAGCAGTGGTCACAGCAATGAGGAGGTATGTGCTGCAATCCTTGTTCAATGGTGACCTAGAGGATACCACTGGTGTCTATCACTATTGCAGTTTTGGGTGCTGCAGTGGGCTGGAGGAGACAACTGAGAAATTTTTGGGGCAAGGTACTTGGGCACTATTGCCAAGCAAGGCTCCCATCTTTGTTAAAGCAAAATGGTTGCGCCAAGAGGGGAGTTTGGATTGGAGTGGACTGCTTGCAGCTCATCACAACCTCCTAGAAAAAGTACTTGTTCGATTTACCGGCAAACCTGTGGCTGCAACTCCTGCTACTATTCCTGATGCATCTCCAATTGGTTGGGATTTTCTGGGAGAGACTGTGGGCATTGCAAAGTCAATCCAGGACCCTCTTCCAGACAATGCTGGATTTGTACCTGTGGAGGAGCTTGAATCCTTTGACGATTTGTTTGAGACCGATTGGGCAGCGAGGAATAAGCAATACAAACAAAAGTGTGGGTCTTGGGCTTGCTCCAACCCAGGGCCAAGAATTTCTGTTGTCAAGCAGCTGGTGAATGTGACTAGCCATTTGCTTCATTCTTTTCTGGAGAAGTCTGGCAAGGAGTGGCAGCAAAAACAAGCCATGAAAAGCTTCAATGAAGCCCGCACATACCGCATATTGGAAGCTGCTTTGGACAAAGACACTGGCAAATGTTTGAGGGACATTGGGGAGCTGCTGCGGAACCCTCCTAAAGCAGTACCATACTGGGCATGCACTTTGAGGCTTCGGGCACTGTCCTTCAGGGTCTTGTCTCGGGCTGCTTGCGCTGCTCATGTTTTGCTCCGCTGTGTTCGAAGACAACATCCTTACAAACTCTTTAAGAGATTGGTTTCACCTGAGGCTGACCTGGGGCCATCTTGTATGTACGATGAGCTCACCACAGAGTTTGTGCGCCAATATCCTTCTTGGACACCTGCTGCAGCTGCCACACTCCATGCAATGGCTGACCAAATTGAGCTTGACATCGCTAGCTTGGAGAGCAGACATTCAAGCATCAGGAGACTGGTAGAGAGCAGAGGTGTTCACACCTGGATTCCAAATTTTGAGATGATTAGTGGTGAGTTTGTGTGCAGGCAAATAGCAATTAACCAGAAAGAGTTTGGCATCACTTCAGATTCAGCTGAGGAGCCACAAGGCCAACCCTGTGACAAACCTAGAAACAAAAAAACAAACTTGATACTGATATGAATACAGTTCATGACAGAACCAAAGATCGAAGTGGTGGAGGTGGTGCTTGGCGTGCTTTTGTCCACATAAAACACAAAGGTGTGCAAATTACCAAGGAGAGTGCCAAATCTTTGGCAAATGAATACCGTTCTTTGTTGCCTGACGAAAAAGTTTTCTATGAAAATTTGGGGAGCTTGGCGACTGCAGCCCACAGGGCATCATTTCCAGCTTTTGGTGCCAAGAGCAAGGCAATGACAAAACCTTCTGCATTGGAGCCTGGCCACATCTTGCCAGATGGGGTGATTGTTGCAGCAGATGAGGTTCAAAGGATGAACAGGCTGGAGTTGATACCCTTCTCCTCACGAAATTTTTACGAGGACATCCAAACTATCAAAACCCGCTACAGGCAAACATTGCAGGAGCAGAGGAAGGCTGCAAGAGCTGATCTGAGTTCATCGACCTCTTCTTCTGCGGACCTTCTGACCAAGATGGGTGATGTTGTGAGTGGTGTGCCTGCTGCAGGTACATTTGCCTTTGCTTCCCAAGTGTCTTGTGGTGACGCTGCAGCATCCACCTGCTCAAGCATGCCTTTTTATCCACCTTGCTCAGCCATTGCTCAGGCAGGGTGTGCCCCTTGGGTACAAATCATCCAGATTCATGATACATGGGTTGTGTAAGTGAAAACCTGAGCTGAGCTGAGACCTAAGCCTCAAGCCTGTAGACTGTAGACATAAATGTTGTGGCTTCAGGTTCAGTCTGGTGAGGTGAGTGACTAGCGACTAGTAACTAGTAACTAGTAACTAGTAGTAACTAACTTTATTGAATAAATTACTAAATTAAATTACTAAACTAAACTAAACTACTACTACTACTAAACTACTACTACTACTACTACTACTTACTACTACTAATAATGCTGCTAATTGGACTACCTGTACCTACTAGTAACTATTAGTAATTATTAAATATATTATATTATGTCTATGTCTATGTTTGCTTTTTATTTTAGTATATAGTTATACGCTATATACTAAATTACTATATTTTGTATTTTAAAACTCTAGGCTCTAGTCATTAGTCAAGTCAAATGATTAAAATGCATAATTATCAGCAGCTGAATTATGTATTCATATTCTTATTGCATACATAAATAAATATATAAATAGATCAAATAATCAATCAACTCAATAAAATCAATCAACTTTCTTTTAATTTTGTTTTTGATTGGTAAGTAAATAATGAGTAATGAACAATGGTAGACATAAACTAACATTCAGCTACTTAGTTACTAGCTAGTTAGTAACAATAAAAACAATCAATCAATCATTAATTAACTAGAAAAAATAAAGTATGTTGTTGACTTGTAAGAAAATATATAATTACTATTAAAGTTAATACTTACTTAATTACTTACTATTTGGTTGAAACTCAGTACGTCATAAACCAGTTACATATGAAATTGAAACTGTGACCAAACCACTAGTATTAGTATTATGAGGGGTTTCCAATTCTAAGCATAGGTAAACTGAACAATGGCATGACCACATCATGAATCAACAAAGGCTACATTCAATATGCAACATTCAGTTACAAAGTCAAAACACAGTTCTCATTTATCTAATGTCAGGTTGGTCAACAAATGTTGAAGAACCAAACGTTTAATTACAATTTAATCATTTAGGGATGAAGTGTTGTCAAAATCCTTTACTTCTGCAGTATAGTTGAACTGAATCTAACACAATGTATTTGATTATGTTTCATTTTTGGACAGTTGGACAGGGCTTGGTTCATATGTAGACTCCACTAACTTTATGGTTCATCAAAGCAATTTAAAATGATGCAGAATCAAGTTGGTGTGTAAAGTTGAGGTTCAGTGTATGTGTATGGTTCTGGTCAACATGTATGTCAACCATGTATGTCAACAACATAGCTGTTTAGCTGTTCAGCTTTAGCTTTAGTTGTGCCTTGTACCCAGTTAACAGTAAGTAGTTAATTGATGTTTGTTTAAATATTGCAAAGCTACTTAAACAGTTAACAAAATGATATGACACATAACTGGTACACTGTTAGTTGGCCTCAGTACATAGAAAAATCAATGATTAACTAACTGACTAAATGTATATAATATAAATTTAATATAACTATTAGAAAATAGTTAGCAGTTAAATTAGATATTTATTAAACATCATTGTTAACTAGTCATGTCGTTTGTACAAGTTAGTGGGTTGGCTTTACTGCGTACTTTACTGTTTTTTGTTAGTTTGTTAACTGTTAAACTATGTTAAATTGTTAATCAGCTCGGATGATCAAATGTCATTTGTCCTTTTCAGTTGGCCAACATTGTGTGCTTTGTCACCACATGTTGGGCACCATAGGATCCATCCAGCTTTCTCAGTCATCAGGCATCGATGATGTGATCTATACTTTTCAAAACAATGAAATTGGATGTTATCATTGTCATAGTCATAATCATGTAATGATATTACTTATTAATATATAGCAGTGACAGTTATACATATGAGTCCTGCCCACACTTGCCTAACATAGACTCAAACTTTAGTACTGGTATCTAGTAACAATAACTTAGTAACTAGTAAACTAGTACAGTACAATAACTGGCCGAATAACTTCATTGACCGATTACCCGATTACCATAGTTCAATTCATAACCAATTAGTGTGTCTTTAAAAACACTTACTGAATACTGGTTACTGAGTGACAATAGATTATAAAGTCAGGTAATTTCAATTAAAATTTTAAACAAACATAATTAAACAACACAAAAGCTAGTTGTACAGTTATGTCACTACATATATATGTTGTTGTAAAAACAAATACAATTAAATAAATAAATACTGTGTTTTTCTTTTGCTGTGTAATGATGAAGACTGCTAATTGGTACTACCCATGACTAATTGACTAATTGCCATGAACCTTTGGTCAAAGTAAATAAACTACTTCATTGACATGTTGTTCGGTATTCATAAGTATTTCACATGTTTGTTTGATATCAATATGAATGTAACTATTTCAATATTACCTGTTAACTCACTATGTTATAACTACTAAGTTACTAAGTACTACTAAGACTGACTACTGACTACTGTGACTACTGGCTACTACTACTACTACTACTGCTGCTGCTGCTGCTGCTACTACGTTACTAATTACTATTTACTGTTTACTTGTGTTGATTTGAAAGTGACATTTTACAATCACCACAAAACAACATATATATATATGTTTGACTTGGACTTAGACCTAGAAATTTTGATTTGACTTGACTCACTCATCATCTCAACCTAACCATGCACAGGCAGCCCTGAGCCACCAGAACAAGATCTCTACACAAATGTCTTTGCGCACAAAGCTGCAAGAGAGTTGGGAGAAGCGAAGCACAATGATCAAACATGATGACAGCTCAATACATTTTGAAGCGAAGATTCTAAACCAAATGTTCAAGCAAACCACTTGCTCTAGGGCTGGGCTTTGCCATTGTGGCAAACTGCAGGGTGATTGGCGCTGGGCTGCTGTCAAGATGGAAGGGAACTTGGTGAAGATCTTGAAGCATTTCTGCTATTCAAAGAACAAGGGCAAGGACAAGTCTTTTGCAAGGATATGCCTTGAAGCAGGTAGTGCCATTCTTTGCCTCCAAGAGGACCCAGCAGGTCAAAAACAAGTTGACCCTTCAACATTGTTTTTCTTTCATATAGGGTATGTGAACTTCAAGACCTGGACCGTCACAGTCTCACCGCTGTATCTGCAGAGCGATGTGGATTGTGGACAGCCTTTCAGTGTGAGGAAGGTGCTGCTCCAGCACATTTGCCTTGAAGAAAGCAATGCAGACCTCTGGTTCCAAACCCTTCTTGAAGCTTTGAGTGACTTGGACACAGTCAGCCCTTATAGCCTGATGTTCTTCAAGATTGACGAGTCCACCACCTTGCTGCCTTTGAGCAACATGAAGAGCGGTTTAGTGCAAGCTTCAAAAGTGGACACCTTTCCAGTCAGCCTGTTTTGGAGAGGATCAGCTGAGGAGGCTGTGGCTTCTCAACTTCGATCAAGGCCAGTAGCTCCAGCTGCTCACACAAGCAAGAACAGACAGGCAGGACGGGCTCCTGTTCAAGTTGAGCAAGGTCATGGTGATCAGATGGAAGATTTGATGGCGCTCTTGGATACTCCTCCCCCTGGTTCAAACAATGATGATTCTCATGATGGTGAGGAGGCAGAGTTGGACACAAACACTGAAACTGAAGAGGAAGGCAGTGACCAAGATGGTCACGACCATCATGACCCACCAGAGGACGAGAATCCTTTTGATTTTGATGGCAGCAGCTCTCTACTCCCTGTGCAGTTGGAAGAGCCACTGCCAGAGGTTGTTGACAATGAGGTTGACTTTGACCTTGACTGGGAGGATTTTTGTCAAGACTCAGACGGTGCTGCTGCACCAGTTGCGGACGCACCCCCAGAAAGTGAAAATCAACAAATTTTGGAGGAACTTGGACTAGGCTTTGTGAGGAAAGCTGGTGTTTTTGAAGAGCGATTTGATGTGCCTGGGTTTGGCCACTTGCGTTTCAATTCTTCAAACAAATTCCTCAGGGCTCACTGCCAAGAGCCTGGCCATGGCAGCACTTGTTTGCGAAGAAGGACTTGCCTTGAGTCGGACAGGTCCCCTGGTCAAGGAAGGCCAGCTGGGATGTTGCTGGCTTGGCTAGCTTTGGGTGCTGATGTTGCAACCAAGGAAGAGCACATGAAGCTAACACCATCCTTTGAGAAACGTAGTGCTGCACGTCAAGCTTTTGAAGCCACTCCAGGAGCTTCAGCTTTTTCAGAGATGGCTGAAAGGCCTAGAAGGGAGGGAGAACCTGCAGAGCCACGGAGAATTCCTTGAGGTGCCATTCGTGATGATTTGAACATCAGCCCTCACTCATGGTGCTGCGCAGCACTTGAAAAAGAAACAAGAGTGGAGCTGGGATGGTTCGGTAAGACTCTGAAGTGCAGTGTTGAAACTGTGACCAACTAGAGAATAATTTGATTAGATTCGATTAGATAGATTCAATCCTCAAGAAGCATGTAGAGTCAGAGTGACTAGGTGTCCTTGTGATGGATAGATAGCTGGCTGATTGATCCAATCTGTTTACATGCACTGATTGTTGAGAGTAGCCAGTAGCGTAGCAGTAGCGATATGAGGTGAGACACCTCATTGTAGTTTAAGTCTGAGTCTAAGTGTAAGCCTGGGGCGCTGGAGATTTGTAGATCTCAATCAACGCACTATGGTTAGGAAGCTCCTTTGCCACCACTCAGGGCCCAATTTCTAGCCTGTCATATCAATGTAATCAGGTTCCACAAATCACCAACCATATATGCCATATATAAAAGCAAAGCATTCAACTGTTTTGTTCAATACAATACAATGAGTGATTATCCGATGATCATGATGACCATATTTTTTCGAGGGACTGTGGCATGGGGTACTACACAGTCAATGCTTAACTTGAGACAACTGTCACGGTCACTGTAACTATGGGTTTCCCATTAGGTCTTGGCCCCTTTTCCTGCAGGATATTCCTGATCCTGATGAGAAAGGACATCTATGACAAAGCTGACGCAACGCGTGTTTCAACCATCCTGCAGGATGGGTAGTGTGCAGTCAGTTTTGATCTGTTATTGATGTGTTGTTTTCTTGTGTGTGATGTAGAGTCTGTAGAAAATGACTTAGTAACTTAGTATTTTTGTTGTGTTGTTGAACGCATGTGCAGAGACATATGTCACTGCCTATATAATAACTAGTAACTAGCTAGCAGCTAAAACTAAACTGTAACTTACTAAACACGAAACATCACAACCAACTAAACTTGAGCAACTAACTAGACTGACTAGACATCAAAACCAATAAATATAGAGAGCGGATTGCGCTGGGGGGTGGGTTTTTAATTCATAGGTTTTTTAATGATTTCTAGCTTATTGTTTGTTAATGTACAGATGTGAGGCATTTCCAGATGATTGGAAGCAGATGATGCAGTTGCAAGATGTGTTTCTACTTTCTTTTGTCAGAGCCAGCATGACAGTAAAGAAGATGATTTTTGGAAGAATGCATAAGGATACTACCACAGTCAAATCATCTGCTGCAGACAATGCAAGCAAGGAGTTGGCGCTAAGACATCTCATTTTTCCGCGCTAGTTCTGTTCCAAAATCTAGTTCTAGCAAGCATATGCTTTGCTTACCTTAGACACAGCTTTCTTGAACTTGTTCAAGTAGCTGGCCTTGTTTTCAGCCACAGCTTGGTTGTGCAATTTGGAAAAGTACAGCACCTTAAAAGTGTGGCGAATTGCACGTGCCTCATTCAAAATCCGTGCATAATTGCGAAACCTCATCGTCACATCGCCCACAGGACGATCAGACTTCAAAGGCCTGCGTTCGGGACCAATAAGCTTTTGGCCATTGACTTGGACTACTGCTTCGGCAAATGTGAGTTTCCCGTCTTGGTCTCCAAGGTCTCTGTTGAAACCATCCCCTGCACCAAGCTGAAGTGCCATGGTAGGTGACAATGAGCACAAAGAAGACGTCAGGAAGCGGATGAGAGCAAATCAGATTTGAGAGCA
This sequence comes from Durusdinium trenchii, assembly GCA_963970005.1. Classification (NCBI taxonomy): domain Eukaryota; class Dinophyceae; order Suessiales; family Symbiodiniaceae; genus Durusdinium; species Durusdinium trenchii. The sequence continues at coordinate 1,942,092 of CAXAMN010023806.1, forward strand.
AAATCTAGCAGTGGAAGAATCAAATGACATGGAAGTGACATCAACTACTGCAGGGACATGCATGAAAAATACCTTCAATGACAGAAGCCAGCAAATGAAGATCTTTTGTGAAACATTGCTCAGAAGTTGCATATTCAATTCTGACGTTCCAAGGAGATGAGATGTAGAGGTTCAGAATGCAGCAGATAAGAGGATGACCTGTCAGGAGTTCCAGATGCGTTGATAAGTGCATTTCTCCCAAGGAGAAAACAACACTCAAGAAAATAGAGAAGTCTGCAGAGGACCAAAAAAACCAAAAAAACCAATTTTCTGAGACTCCTAGGGAAATA